>CM046861.1:47525903-48125903 GCA_025617745.1 Heliocidaris erythrogramma
TTTTTCATCACTTCATCACACAAAACAAAAGACACATCGGATTACAAATTCAATTTCCCTGTGGTCTCTCCAACATCCAAGATGAACAAGCCTTGCCATATTACTATTTCACCTCAAATGTTGTATGCTTATTTCCAAAAAAATTTGTACAAATTTGACTATAACAATGAGAACGAGGAGGGACCCATTTATCTACTGAATATGAAATAAATTCTGAGAGATTAGTTAAAGATTATAGTGGAACATAAGGAAAGTTTGCACACCACTCTATTACATAGGTTAGGATACCAATTATTAAGCAATTGCTTGTCACTTTAGGGCTTGAACCTTCTTTTTAATACATTGAAACCATAAAACTACCTTTCGCAAACCTATACAATCTCAGAAAATAACTTCAACTTCAAAACTGCCCCCAGTTTATTTTCCTACTATTTCAGATGTCTTTGCCCATAGGGGCAATTGCACCATTATGACTTTTGCATTTTCATTTATAAAAAGATTAAAAAATAGATCATATAGTGGTAAACTGCATTAACATTTCTTATCAAATGTTGAAATATGACAATGAGCTTTCTATCATTCACAATTCTTAGGAAATTTTCAACAATTTTTCAAATTTGAATTTGAATACTACACAACCGTAATATTACAGTACATAGATGCATTTCTATAGAAACATATCACAGTTTAAAAAAGCACATATGGGTTAGGGGCTCAAAGAAATTGTAAATCAAAGCAAAAAATGCAACAAGCACTTCAAACTAACCACACACCTTACCAATGCTTTGAAGAATGCTACATGTAAACATGCAAGGTTGCCATGGTTGCAAGAGGAAGATGAAATAGCAAATATAGGATAGATTCATGCAAGAATGTCTTAATTTCATAAATACAATTTAAAATAATTAAAACCTCAATTCTTATGGGGACAAATCACCCCTAAAATAATTTGTATATCATCAGAAGACATGAAAAATAAATCACCTCAATAAATATATAAATTCTAAATAATAAGACATTTAAATGGTTTAAAGGAAAAAGAAGCTTTGGAAATGAACTTTGAAAGTATATTTATAAGCCTAATTTTTTTTTCTTCCAAATTTAAGCTCATAAGCATGGGGGTGCAACAAAGGAAATGATACTTATGGGTCTGTACTGCCTACAAAACAATGCGTAATTAAAAAATACAATATTGCATTTGATCATTTGAAATGATGAGAGGATGGACAGAAAATTAAAGGCTTGTGGAAACTAGATAGGATCTGGAAAAGCCACCTGACAAAAAACTTCTTTTCTACTCTTCCCCATGCATGTAAGGGAATAAGAGAAATATGAGAAAACTAAATTGAATAAAGCAAATTGAATGATAACTAAAGTGGGAATAGCACAAAAACTATCTAAAGGAGAGAAGGTAAAACAATGCAATAGTGAAATATCTCTGAGTAAAATGAATAGAAACATTGCACACATGCCTGTACATGTACAGGCAAACTATTAAGAGATACTGGTATTCATGCAGTAAGTTTCTTAATTTTTGATGTGAAAGGATAAAAAATATCAAATAAGCAATACTAGCACGTATCCATGGAAGCAATAAAAACTGAAGCTGAAAGATGGAACACGGAAAAAAATATTAACACACACAAACAGGAGTGCATGGGGCTATGCATAACTGTAAAATGAATGGATGTACATGTATATCGTAACATGTAACACAACTTGGCCAATACCAGCAAAAATAGATATAAATAGTAGTTATTGATATAGCACCTTGTCCGCTAGACACAAAGTGCTTTGAGATGTCATCATTGATTTTAATCTTTTGTGGATTACAGATGAGGAGGGAACTGAAGAAGAATTATGTCTCATCTGACATAAAGAATGTTTTTTTTCTTCAGTGTTGAGACAAGTAGCATTTTTCTGGTAGTTATTGCCAAGCTGTGTTACATAGGATAGTAGAGCACTAAAGTGATGACGTCACATACACGTACCACTACAACAACGGATATGCCCAGGGTAGCGTAGATGAGGGCAAGGAAAAAGAGAACACAGCCAGATATGTGACGTCACACTTTGGTACTCTCAATATACATTCTAAGTTATTTATAGTCACGAAATGTACATGTTGTTCAAAGACATGTGCATCATCATACTCGTTACTGGGATGATGTTTCTATAAAAACAAATCTCTTTTTTTACTTTCAATTAATTTTTTTTTCTTCTAAAATAAACCACATCAAATTATCCAATGAAGAAATCAAAATTTATGGGCATATGCTGTATAGAGTATGCAAAATACTGAGAATAGTATATCACTTTTTAACACTGGGCATTTTGCCATAAGATCTAAAACATGAAATTCTTTGCAATTGGTTCCATTTCTATAACAAATAAATGCTTGCTGTCCTGTCCTTTAGGTGTTCCTACACCTCAAATTATCCATCAATACATAGTTTTCTTTTTTATAAAATGCCATACAGAAGCTTAACTAGTACAAGCACATTAACATAAAACCTATGGTTCTACAGCCTATCCATGAGTCAAGGCACAACATACCTTGTCTTTGGTTGATTGTTGTGTTTGGTGTTTATTCTCTTTGTTCCTATTCAAGGAAGGACTGTAGGATCGTGATGTCGTGCTTGAGTCGATGTCTGACACCTCTTCAAGGAAGTTGGAAGGCACAAGACCCCTCTTGCCTCGGAGTTCCCCCTGGAATAAACATTATTTTAAAAAAAATTATGGAAAATGCGATTGTAGGAAAGTCAAATTCAAGTGGAGAAGGGAAATTACATGCATTTATTACACAGATACTAAGCTATCCATTTCTGAATAATTATCACACCCAAAAAACATTGTAACAAAGGGATTTACTACAGACTTTTATAGTGTTCAACATGTGCACATATCATGATTTTCTGTTGTTTGTTCTTGTTCTTGTTTTTTGAGGGGGGGGGGGGGGGTTATCAAAACTACATAGGCTGTATAGCCCAAGAATTACTGCAGTTATTGGATTCCATTAAAACATTACTATTTTGCATACTATCCACTCCCACAGGAGTATTCCAGCCAGTCACCACTTTATAGTCTTCAACATGCTGTTTCAAACAATGCTAACTTTCAAACTCAAAAGAGATGGAGGTTTATATATATTTGTGGGAGATATGTTTCAATGTATGAAATATCTCAATGTTGCCAATTTCAAGACGAAAAGCAAATTATTTAAAAATCACTCACCATAAAAACCCATCCTCATCCATCTCTCCGTAGACGATCAGGCTATCTCCCTGGCGAAAGCTCAGCTCCATGTCCAGGTCGGGGTTCGGTGACAGCTCCTGTGGGTTGTAGTCAAAGAGCGCCCTCATGTGGTGCGGTGTGGAATCTCTAGGGATCACCAGCTGCCCGTTGGAAGACAGACCATCGTACATGTTGACTGGAGGGTGAGGGAGTGAGGAGATGAGAGAAGTGAGAGATATGCATCAATATTAAGCATCTATTTAATCTATAATCCAAGCCCTTTAATGACTATGGACTAAATCAATAGAACTTGTGGGTCTAATACATGTACATGTACTTCTACACTATTCATCAGACATTCATACAGTAATATAAATATACCTGATAAATTTCTCATGTCTGCACTTCATTACGATAGAATAGATGGCTGGACATATCGTTCAGATTGAAACTAAACATAATCCTCACTACTACCCAATCTTAGTCTGACTACTTAACAATGTGTTTGCATAGTCATTAATCCCACACTGTTCAGACCATCATTAAACCTTACCTTGACTGCTACCAGTTGTGTTCAGACTGTCATTGAATCTCGACCTATCATGTCCCTGTGAGCTGTCTCCTCCTCTCTTGGAAGCATTAGCGAGGGGCGTCTGCTCCGGACTTTCAATCTCTTCCACCATGTTGCATGGCACGTAACCACGACGGCCGTTCATCTCCCCAACGAAAAACCCATCGGCATCTTTATCTCCAATGATCTAGGGATGAAAAATAGGAAAACGTTATATGAACAAAATAGTAGAATATGTTTTTTTTTCTCCTTGTGTATTGATATATAATACAGTATAATTCTTTAATCTGTTTATCTTGAATGTGACTTTCTTCACAAATTCATGGTTGAAAGGGGGTAACGCCATACATAGATATAGAAATACCATGAAATCATCAAGCTGTATTGACTACCAATGATATGATTTCCAAAATATAGTATTATAAAGTATATAGTATACTAAGCATACAGCTCTGATCTCTCATCTGACATTAAAGGTAGCGTACATGTGTAGTAGCTTTCATACAATAGACCTATACTTCTACACTTGCTCTTTTATTAGTAAGTTTCCACTTTCTAACTTCAGATTCATCAATCTCATTTGGGGGAAATTCCTGCAACTAAACTACTCTTGGATATCTTCTAGTCCTATTTTTTTGAAGAAAAAGAATTCACCTTGAGGAGATCGCCTTCCTTCAAAAACAATTCCTCCTCAGCACCATCAATATTAGGTGACATGATGGCAGGGTTGTAATCAAATATGGCAATGAAGTGGCGTATCGTCCCATCATCAAACAGTTCTTCAGGTTCACTTCCCGAAAATCCCTCCTCATCATCATCCTCCCCGAACGTTTCCTCCGACCTCGACCCTCTTGATGACCTTTGCAGGCTCAAGCTGCTGTCAGGTGTCCTTAGACTGTCGCTGTGTCTACTGTGACGGTTCCTGTCACTATGTCCACTGCTATCGCTTCGTCGATGACTACTGGACTCGCTGTGTGGCCTTCCATCCGCTTGATGGTGATGTCTATCGTTATTCGACTTAGCATCATAGTTTTTACCATAGCTTGCAGCCTCACTGCTGCTACTTGCTACTGAGGAAGCATTCCATTGTGAGCTTGACCTTTGACCCTGCGTCCTTGATTGACCCCGTGGGTCTGACCTCGGAGAGGCCATTGGCAGTGAGTTTGAGGCAGATGAGACTGGGCTCGTGCGAATCACTTCTGTCCTTTTCTCAGGATTGTACAAGTCTGTTTTGCGAGAAGCTGCTTTTAAGCGTTCATTATTGGCATCTTTGGTTATTTCTGTAAAAAAACCCAAATGGATACATAGACGGGTTTATATAATAACATTGGAATAAACCCATGCTAAATAGAATCATGAAATCATTGTTTCCATGCTGTGATGAACATTTGCACAAATAAGGTATTGCAAAATACATTCCTCTGTCATTTAATTGCATATTTCACCTAAGTATTAATATCACCAAAATGTGACAACACATAGTACATCAAAGTATATTTAACAGATGACCTACCTATTTGCGGTACTTTTTTTGCTGGTTTCCATGGTACGGGTTCTACCACTGGATTATGGGGGGATTGTTCCGTCTCCCTCTCATAGTCCCTCTGAGATCTGATGATGGGGATAGGAACCACTTTGTCCGGTTTGTTCAAGGACTCCACCTCCGGGTCTGTGTCAAAGTCTAGTGGAGGCTTGGTGTTGTACTGTTTACAAAATAATGGAGAATATAAATAAGCCACTGCATATGAAACTGTATGTTGGCTGTCTCCAAAAATCGGTAGGAAGTTTCTGGCAGTGGTTCATGTGGCACTTTTGGCCCACTGATTGAAAATGCCTGGAACTGGATAATTTTAATTTAAAAAAAATGACCCAAATCAGTTTTGTATTTGCAGTAAAAATCAATGACATTTGTAAGGCACAATATCTGTTGCCTCTGTGTTGCAATTTTAAGAAACATTGAAGAATACTTTACTTGCAAAATTGCAAATATTTCCAGGTCACCTAAAACGTCACTTATTGACATGAGTAACCTCACAATGACCTCTTACAGTGAATATCATCTTTTCATAATACAAGTTAATGAAAGTGTACTAGAGTTCATTTCCTGAAAGTGTTTAGGATCATGCCTAAAATAAAAAATTAAAGCAAAGATACTTGCCTGCAGTACTTGCAGACTCTCCTGGACCTTTTTCTTCTCATCGTCCCCTCTCATCCTCCTTCTAGCAGATGACCGCATCCTCTCGCTGCTGTCGCTGAGACCCGGAAGACTTGCGTTACTAAACTCTGACAGCTCCTCCTCCACCTCCTCCTGAATGTCTGAGAGCTCTGAACGGTCACTGTCCGACATGTAGTCCGACTCTCTCAAGATACCAGGCTTCTCTGTCTTCATAATGGGCTGTTGGTAAGTACAGAAAGGAAATTACTTCACTGAAGGTGTCTCTAGTCTACCAATTATCAATACCATCACTGTTGAGCAGCATTATGGTAATGTGACTGCTGCTTATCATCATCATCATCATCATCAACATCATCATCCACATCATCATCGTTATCACAAGTGTCATCATCACCATCATCAACATCATCATCACCAACATCATCGTCATCATCATCTTCAGCAACATCAACAAGATCTTCATAATCATTATCATCATCATCTTCATCATCATTATCATCATCATCTTTATCATCATTATCATCACCTCCACCATCATTGCAAGCTACCTTGAGAGGGAGAGCATCTTCCCTTGGGGAGCCATCTGCCTTCATCGCACCCTTCTGACTGACTTTCTGCTGGCTGTCTTCCTCTGATGACCTTCGACCTCCAACACTTCTGCTTACACTACTACTGGAGCTATCCTCGTCATCAACATTAGCATACATGGCTGCCTTTACCTGTTTAGCCATCAAAGATAAGAACTGTTAGTTTACTACATGGATATACATGCTGGAAACTTACAATTAATTCACAAAAGTATTGGTGCAATCACACTAGTATGGGTGGAAATTTTAGATATATTAGTAATCAAAACAAAAAAAGCCTTTCATTCAAAGTTAAAGGTATGTTCCTTAAATGGTAACTTGAAATGAATATCACTGTAGTAGTACTTGGCACAAATTCATGATGTTCAATTTATGCACCTTCCTGTATCCGCACTTGATACATGTATGTCAGAGAATTTGTACACACTGCATAATGTAATGACCTCTTCAATATCAGTTAGAAAAGGGAGGACAGGTAAAACAAACGCGAATAAATTATTACTCATTTTCACAATTAAATCTATACTAAATGTTAACACTGTCTTGTTTAAATCAAGTTAATGGCAACTTCACAGTGAGTTCATGTGATCAAGAGGAGCATTGGCGGATCCAACAGTGGGGGCACTTCCGGCCCGTGCCCCCCCCCCTTTTAGAACGAAAACCTTTTTTTGGGCTTGTCAGAGAATTATGGAGGGAACTGGACCCCCCCACTGAGCGAATTTGGAGATCTGGCGAATTTTTTTTTGTAGAACCCCCCCCCCCCCCCCCGAGCAAATTTCCGAGAAGCTGGCAAGACCAAAAAATACGGGTCTACCTATTCCAAAAGTTGACAAACCTGCATTTGTGTGCCCCCCTTATACTAAATCCTGGATCCGCACCTGAAGAGGAGGAACGTGGTGGTTATATTCAGGTTAGACTATCAATAACAAGACTTCTCTCATAAGTTTGTGGAGACTGAATTGGTATTGCACAGTCTCATTAGAAATCCACATTTGTAGTATCTGTATTTTAGCAAGTGAAAATAATTTCAAAATACTCAAAAATGATATCAAAATATCAATGTTTTTGTCACACTGTCAGATTGATAATATCTCCATTGCTTGTCAATGACAAAATTTCTTTTGAGAGAGTCAATATTTTTGTAAGTATGTATTTACATTCAAAACATCATGAAGCTGTCTACATGAGTAAGAATCCATAAATGGTCAATGTGTTTGTGTTTGTGTTTGTGTTTTCATTCTTCACAGAAATGTATAATCAGAATGATTATTTACATATGGAGATGAGCCTTTAACAGCATCATCCGAAAAATGCAACATTGATTTAAACCATGGTTCATATGTTGGCAGACCAGTGAGCCAGAGGCGGAGATGTGTTATGCAATTCTACTCATCAGTGGTTGATGACCTATTGTTATATCCCCCCTTGATGAAAAGAATTTCCTGCATATTTTCTGCCAATGCAGTGAGCATACCGCTAGACTAACTCACACCTAACTGACGAAATAAAAGGTCATTTAATTTTGGTGGATACTTTTTAAAAAACACTTGTAAAACTACATCCAGTAGATTATAACCATACAAAGTGAATTATACCATTCAATTTTAATGTAGGGAATTTTAAACATTTAATCATCACAAAGGGGGGGGGGGAGTGGAATTAAATGGTGAGTGGATGTTAAAAGGCATTTCACTCCAAGTCAATATGATAAAACTCCATGCTTACAACGGGATCCTCATCATCGAAAGTTACTTTCTTTCGACGCTGATCATGCAAAGTATCATGGGATGCAAAAGTGTGGGGGCAGAGGAAACAGCAAAGTTCTGATTAACATCAAACATCACTGATCACTTCTCCATAGCATATGGGCTTCAATTTCACTATCAAGGAAGCAGACTAGGCAGTCACATGAAAACGGCTTCACAAATATATCTCTCCTATTTCAATTTCTTACGATAATTTGAAAAGTAAACAGACAACACATTTAAAGGAAAATCCAGTTTTTGCTTTGCACAACAAAGGTAACAATTTTTAGTCACCAACACAGGGCATGATATACTGAAAATTAATATGGAGTCTACAAATCGTGGGTCCTAGACTATTAAGCCTTATGTCAAACACTGCCAACAGCATAACTTCCCCCCCCCCCCCCGACTCATGCTCATGGTTAACTTGTATTTAAAGTGCCCTGTTCGCAAACCATGAGGTACAGTAATGGTTACGACTAAATTTGTAGCAACGTTCTCTTACCTTGCCACCCGGAGCAACCTTGCCCGCCATCTTGTCTTTCCTCTGTTCTTCCAGGAGCTCTGGTGGCACCTTAGCTGGAAGGGAATCGTTGGAGCACCCGTTGCGTGATAACGTTCTGACGACCAGCTCCTGCGCTGATAGCATGCGTAGCTTGGATTTTGGAATGTTCACCCGATCAGCTACAATGAAATAAAAAAAATTATGGAAATTCGAAAAGATGAGATATGTTGATCCATCAAGGATATGAATTCATCAAAGGTTAAATGAATCAGTTTTTATTTTTCAAATTATTAAGTTATATGATTCTTCACTTTCTACACTAATCCAATAGAAATTTATATATCGAAAATGAAAATAAATGACTACAAATTACATGTAGCTTTAAAAATTGTCATTTTCATGAAAAAAACAAGAATTATTTGAAGGTTGACAATGCGCTGTCAACTTGAAGATATCACTGTTTAATCTAATTTCCTTTTATAATTCCTGGTACCCAAAGACATTTGGTAACTCAACATAAATGGGGATTGCCTGGGCAAATATATTTGATCCAGTAAAAAGCATCACTCAACATACCTGTAGGGGACATTGTTTCTGCCACTTTGCTGTTATTTACGAAGACAGCATAGCCCATGATGACAGCACCGTTTGAAAGACTTGACGTTGTTATGGTAACCGGTAACCACTCGACAGACACCAATGTATCATTAGTTGCTTGTCTCACCTGTACATCCAACGGGGCATCTGGTAATCCTTCAAAAGAAATATAAGACAGATTATGCCATCAAGTTGAAGCATTAGTTTGTGTTGCCATCATAATGATGTGATGCATATTTTTCTATCATTTATTTTGTTATTCTTATTTTGTATTAATTTATGTAATAGACCTTGTACTTTGCTTTCAAAATGCTTTCTATATATAAATGTACATGTATATATCAACGATTGTGTATTTTTCAAATTGGAGAATGAATAAAGATGGAATTAAAATTGTTGAGATTTATTTTCCCTTTTCAACCGACAAACTTCTTATCACCAGTCTTTCTGATTTCAGGGGAGGGTTGGATTAGCTCACAATGTCTTTCTGAATCATTTCTGCTTTGCAGTATAAATATTCTAGATACACAGGGGAAACCTGCACAAACACAATAACAACGATAATCAGCAATTGTGGGGAGGACTGAATTTAACAAATCGATACAAGGATTTTATGAAATGAAATATATAGTACCATACTTTTATAAACTCATTATAGCACATAGCTGCTTTTAAAGAAAATTTGCACATACACAAAGTGTGACAGTAGGCTATATATCTGAACAATTTGCTTCCTTAAAAGTTTTAAGATGGAATTACAAATAGCGCACAACCAAATATTAATGGCGATGTGTAGTTGTAGGCAAACAGACAAATTGCGGATGAGGATGAGCTTTACATTAAAAAAATACTATAAAATACAATAATAATAATAATCAAGAAAAAGTCACAAATAACAAGGGAAGTGGGAACTTTATTTTAAAAATCATAGAGCTAGACAATGTAATAGTGTAAAACATTCATTTAAAACAAAAATGAATATCTAGGAATGTGTTTAATACTTTTTATATGAACTTCACATTAAAAAATAGCAATAAACAAATCAAAAACAAGTTTTGTTGAAATTGTTTTCATTAACGAAATGCATAGCCATCTTTCTCACAGGCTTTCTTTGCTTTTATGTAAAAATCTAAATTCTGCAGTTTGGATAAGTATGAATAAACAAAAAAAAAGAAGACAAACAAAAGAGAAATACAGAAATTAAGGTTTTTTGTCACTGTTGCCATTTCTTCATTACAAATATACATATAACTTAATTCTATTGAGTCTTGTTTCATGCCATTTTATAGTATTTCACATAATTTTTGTCACAGGTATTCTGTGTTTTTGTTATCAGATATATGAAAATAATACTGTTCAGTTGCTACACGGCAGCAGAAATATATGATATGAGGCAGCACAGGGGCAGGGATGATGGTACATGTACATGTACCTCATAGTTCTTTCAAAATGACAATAATTTGCACATACATGTACAACAAAACAAATTTACAGAGATACTGAACAGCACCATACATGTACAAACCTTTTGATGGGTCTGAACGAGTGTAAATTAGATTGAATGATTGTGCCAACGTGAGAGAGAGAGAAGAAGATAGTATGACAGATAAGACAAACAGATGAAACAAAACAGTGGACAGTTATATCACCCTTTAATAAACGAGACGGAGCCAGATAATCAGTATAACAAAAATCTGTCCTAAACAAAGTCAAAATTGTGAGAAAACTTTCAGTACTTTAATGCAAAAGGAATGAAATGTAACTGAAAGTCTATTACAAAAAATTAGACCATTGATTTTCAAATGCAGAGAGAGAGAGAGAGAGAGAGAGACCCAATATTTTTTTTCAAATACAGTTATATTACTAAATATATGAAGATAAACACAAATCTTGCGGAACATATAAAATCAGTGTAATGTAAAGGGCAAAAAAAAAGCAATATGAAGAATTCAAAACATAGCTACATGTAGGTTAATATGGATTAATATGAAGGCAAAAAATAGAAAGAATCCATTAAATTGCATCAATTTTGAAAAAGATATTGCATTTTAATAACAGTATGCCATTAAGGTTATTATATACTTGTTTGCAGAAAATCATAGAGCAATTTTAATAAAAGTATTATGCAATAGAGTGCTCTTTCCAAACATATAGTGTAGCAAAACTCAATTCCATCTGGATTTAATAAGGCCATGTTACTAAATCTAACTGGGGGATGGGCGTATGATGGGGCAGCGTGGGGGAACAGCTCACCTCCGGGAAGGGTTTTGAACTCGATCTCAATAGAGTTCTTGCTAGCTTGAGGGTTGTCCGCCACAGCAGTCTGGCGGCGGCTCTTGGCCCTTACGTTGATGCGGTAGACAGAGAGTGGCTGGAGACCTGTGACAAAAGAAAACAGAAATAGGATATCAACAGTGCTGCTACATGCCAGGAACGAAAGAGTGAGAGTGATAGAAAGAGAGAACGACGGAAAGAGAAAGAGAGAAAAAGAGAAGAAAGTGGGGTGGGATAGACCAGATAAAGACACAGAGATGAAATATGATAAGAACGAGGTGGGAAAATGAAAGTCTGGTAAGGGACTAATGAGTGCCCCCAAAAGAGAAAAGAGAGATGAAGAGGAAGAGGAAAAAAAAAGTGGGGATAAAATGATATAAAATAAGCAAGCAAAGAGAGAAAAAAATCAAGAGTGCAATTACATGACAGTGATAAAAGATAGATAGAGATAGACAGATAGACAGACAGAGATAGAGAGAGAAACGGGAAGAGAAAGCAAAAACTTACCTGAAAGAGAATACTTGTAGATGCCCGGTTTAACTGTGCGTACTTCTTCACCGTTGACTGAGATAACATGTGGAAGATTGCTGTTACCTGGAAGCCAGCTGATGTTGGCTGAACTAGGACCAACATTGGAAGCCTTCAGATTGGTAGGAGCTACAGAGGAATCTATATCATAAAAAGAGAGAAGAGGAAGAAAATTAATGTTAATATACATATAATCTTATCGGGGTGTTAAAGATAAAAATGAGGTATTTCTATAAAGATATAGATATTATGGTTCATAGAAATATTTGCTTTTGCTTCAGGAGCATTTACTAACGTTTTTGCAACTATATTCTACAGTTCTGATTCTTTCTAAGAATTGGAGGAGTATTCTGTAGGGTACATGTGTTATTTCATAGGCTTTGGGGGAGTATTTGTCTAGGACCAACACTAGAAGCCTTCATACTTGGTAGGAGCCATGGAGGAGATATCAAGAGAGGAGAGGGGGTAATATATTACATACATATATCATCAGTGCTCATTGTCAGTGCAATTAAGTACTTCTAAGATTTGCTAAGATTTGGGGCGTAACTATTAGTTTTTTCTTTGTGAACATTTTCTAAGATTGGAGTGGAGTATTTCCTAAGGTTGCAGGGAGTATTTCTTTTGCTAGGAACACCATTGGAAACCTCCAGATTGGTAGGTGCCTCACATGCATCTATGTCATATGCGAGGGGGAAATCATTTTTGAAATCCACATTATCATCACTTTCTTGATTTGTCTGTCAGTCAGTCTGTCTCCCTCTCTCTCTCTATCTTTTCACAACAACCCATATATTTCCAGAAATTTGCATTTTACATGTCCAAATACTATTACTAATGCTATATCAATTCCACTTTTAATAATACAACAAATCTTACAAACATTCATAAAGGGGAGGCAACAAAGAGAGCTACATGTGTAGTACTACCAGAGAGATATTTACTCACCCCTGCCTATGACAAGCATGCAGGCTGCCTCCTCTGACATGCCCTTGGCCGTGACAGTACGGACAGAGATCCTGTAGGTCCCTGTCGGGTCCACGTTCTCCACCAACGCTCTTGTCTTAGCTCCTTGCTTTGTGGCAGTGCGGTACTGACCATCCACATAGACCCGGAACTCCTGGATCTCCTGTAGGGTCACTGTGTCAGGGGCTACCCAGGACATGATGACACTATGCTTCAACTGACGATCCAGGGTCAGCTTCCTCGGGCACGGAACTGTCAATGACAATAAGAATGAGAATAACAATGGTAATTACAAGGTCAATAACAATGTCAACAAACGTAAATCTTGGGATCTCCTGTAGAGTCACTGTGTCTGGAGCCATCCAGGATATGAGGACACTGTGCTCCGACTGACGATCCAGGGTCAGCTTCCTGGGACATGGAACTGTTCAAGAACGAAGGAAAGAGGATTACTGAAAACATCTGCAGCCTTGGTTGGATCTTAATCCTCATTTTCTCAAAACTTTGTGATTCTATACAATAACATGAAAGAAATTATCAATTATGGAACATTCATAGATTAGGACAGCTAAAATATACCTTTAAGAATTGTTTTTTAAGTATTTATCATTCATCTCAACCCTTTCAGTTTGGTGTCAATAGTAACTTTCTGGTGATGATTTGTCAAAGCAAGACCATTCAAGACTGGCTAAAAAATCAAGTTCTGATGAAATGAAAAAAGAAAGAGATGACAGTATCTCAACTTACGCAGAAAATTGAAAGAATCAACCTACCAACATAAGACACATCACTGCTGAAATCACTGAACGATGCAAGGCTGGCATCATCACCATGGCGAGCGGCTGCATGGGAATGATGGTTGTCATCATCCTCGTCCACTTCAGGAATATCTTCAAGGTCACTTGGATGATCACTCTGAGCTCTAGCAAAGCCTAGATCACCTGGAGGGAAAACAAAATCAAAATTCAATTCAAGTTAAAATTCAATTCAAGTTGAAGTTCAATTTCAGATTTATTTCAAAATACCAACAAAAGATACATGGAAATACATAAAAATATACATTTTTACAAGTTTAACAATGCAAGAGATGCTGTCAAAATGATAAAGGAATAGACATAGAATGGAATAATAATTGCAAAACCACCTCTTGAACCCTGTTGAGGTGACAACCATGTAAGTTTATCTTATAGTTATACAGAGTTATACTAAATTAGAAAACTTATGGTTATGAAACTGTTCATGAACGTTTCCATAGTCTATACAAACTACCTTAAAGACATATTGAATTGTTTATCATGCAGTAAATGGCTTATTTGGAGTATTTTGCAAATGTGACCAAGCTCACAAAAATACCGAACACTTGTTCTATCATGTGTCCAGGCAGGTTGCGGAAAGTCCAAGTACTACCGAAATGGTACAATTCTACAAATTCATTTCTACAACTGTATGTGAAAATGCTATATACATTTCACATACTAATTCTACCTTCTGTTAGGAGCAACTGTAACGAACCTGAAAAATGGTTCATGTTTGAACGCCTTGCATCAGCGTCCTCGCTGTTGAACTCTAAGTCACTCAGTGGATCTTCTACAAAGACACAAAAACATAATAGTGAGAACCATGAACATCTGTGTGATGCAGAGCAAGTCTATGATTAAACCTGTATAAAAAGACCACTGTTTGATACTGGGCTATATACAGTGAAACCTGCCACTCAAGGGAGACAAGAAAAGCGGTCTTTATGAGCAGGTGGTCTTTATGGACAGGTTCCTTTAATACACATTTCAATGAGAAACGTTCAAGGGAAACAAAAATTGTGGTCTTTCTATACAGGTGGTCGCTAAAGTAGGTTTGACTGTATATATACCGGTATAAAACACCTGTTAATAAAGACCACTCATGTGAAACAAGAAATGTGATTTTCATACAGAGGTAGTCCTCAAATTGTGATCTAAACTCTAAAATATTCATAGCTTTCTGATTTTTTGACCGATTTTGTTTAAAAAATCTAAAGATCTGTTTCTTTAATTTTTCTGTTTTCCCCCAATTCGACTTGTTAGAAGGGTGGACTGCCCTTAGTACTAGTGGTTTTTTCATCCCAATAAAAATGCCATTCAAAAGAATAACATATTTTTTTGTTTTTGTTTTTTTTGTTGAAATATAGACAGGTGGGCTTTAAATACTTATAGTCATGAAAATAATTTCATCAACAAAAACGGACATATTAAAGGCTTGCTGATCTTATTGTTTACGGCTGTGAGTGCAAGTTAGTAAAATAAAAATATTGTGACAAAGTGATGATGATAATACACTGTTATATGTACACTGTAGATACAGAAAAATAAAAATTGGTCAGGGGAAAAACAATCCTTTGATTGTTAATGAAAATAGTTAATTTGCAAGTGAAGAAATGAATAAAAACTTTCAGAAAAGCAATATTAACATCAAATAAACAAGATAACCATTTTGAAACTGACTGGGACGGAAACTTTCCTCTCCCTGACTGTATACCACCCAAGACCCCGTTCTCATTACGAGACTGGAAAGTGGATCGGGCTATCATGGGTTAGCGCGATCTATCTTGGCACTCTCTGCGCAGGAAAATGCGAATTGGCGCGCTCTAGATCACGCTATCTCTCGCGGACCATCCCCCAGAGATGGTCTAGCGGTCTGCTGTTTTGGATCGCCGTGGACCTCTGTGGATCACGCCAAAACAATTCTCACCTTAGAGATGGCGCGATGTAACGCTCGCTAGAGTGCGCTATCCCTTGTAATGAGAACGGGTCATAGATTCACTATCAAAATAAAGTGCAATGTTTATAATGTCTTTCATTATGTACATGTAGGTCATTTCCAAATTAATCTCCATCTGCTTCTGTTCAAACTTAATTACGAATCCTTGCCATTCCACCAACACTGTGCAAATGTTTCTATTACAAGAATTAGAATATAATTCTAGATCACCTGGGGAGCGTTTCATCAAGCGTTTTGTCAGTGATTTTTACCGACAACTGTTATAAGCTACTGAAATCCTTGCATCTGATTGGCTGAGAGCAAATTTGTCAGTAAAAATCACTGACAAAATGCTTGATGAAACGCTCCCCAGGATACATTTTCATTCAAGAGGACATAAAATGCAACCTAACATGGTGTCATTCTAAACTGGAAGAACCCGGTATCAGGCAATCAATCAAAACATTGCATTCATGCTATTCATGAAAACAACCCAGTATGGTCCCATATATGTACATTGAATTTCTTGTCAGTATTATGGACATATGGATCAAGCATGAAAGTCTATGTTCAACTGAACATTTGGTCAATTAAAACGTGGTTTGGACACGGCACCTTCTTCATTCATTGCAGATGGTTTGGGCGTGTCTTCGATGGTTGCTATGGCAGTGGTTTTGATGGGCGGAACCTTGGCAACCAAGGGTGTGGCCTTTGAGGCAATCTTACGACTGCTGCTGTCTGTGTCTGTGAGGGTAGGGATGGTGGCCCGGGTACAGGGGGAGGGGTAAGAGGGTGTCAGTGTGAACAACCAACACACAAAGCAACAGAAAAAAGGTATTTTTTTCAAAATGTAGTGAAGTTTTTTATAAAAGCCATAGCAGCAAAGAAGGGCACACAAATAATTTTAAATGAAATTTCAGCATTGTGTAAATATGTTGATGATGCAATGTCAGGCAGATGGAGAAAAGATAAAAAATGAAACAAGTTCAAAATAAGGGGGGGGGGGGGTTGTAAATACCATATTGAATTGATACATGCCATTCCAAATCCATCAATGAATATATGCAAGAGATTTTATTTATATTTTCATTTAAGTATTTTATTTCAAAACCAATTTTTCAGATGAAATGGATCAAGATTAATGGCAATTAATAAAAAAGGGAGGGCATTTTTTTTAATCAAGAAAAACAGAAAAGAAAAAAGATGCCAATAACAAAACGCACATGGTAAGAAGGTTATATTTAATGTTTGGTTAGTAGTTAAGTGTGGCAAACCAATGTTGTTATGGGTAATAGAGGGTTAATTTAATTAGTTCATAATTGCAGGTTGTTATCAAGTGCAGGTATGAATGGATGAGGAGATGGACAGAAGAAACAAATAGGAGTGGTGTGAGGATGGGTGTTGGGTTAGGAGAGAGGTGACAGCAAACAAAAATGAGAAACTGTGTGAAAATTATCAGTGTTAAATAAATGATGCACATGAAAATATAATACCAGTATCAAATGCAATATGCAAAGTGCTTATATTCACTTTGATGTTAACATCATATAGTTCATGGAATTATATATGTATTACATGAAAGTTGATGAAAGTAAACATGTACTTTAAATTGATATTTAAAAAAACAACAACCAAAGTGCCAGTACAATGAAACTCTTTTCCCGTTATGTCAAATAATGATCAAAGTCTATTTTGAGCAAAACATGACTAATGGGGTGTTGCAAGAAAGTTGCGATTGATTGCAAGTTGCAACTGATCGGTACTGACCAATCAAAATCATTGTTGCAAGCGCATCTTCTTGAATGGGCAGACCCTAAACCATTCAGAATGGTTGTTCTAATTTGCTTTACAATTTGCAATTGATTGCAACTTTCTTGCAACACCCCACTAGAGTTATATTGCTATACAACACAAAATCAAGGTAACCCAAATTAACCCATTGCTCACTGGAACCGGGTGTGCCCTGTATTAAGCCTATGGGGATGAGAGCATTCAGTAGTTAACAAGTTAAGAAATTGGCTGCTAAGAGCCAGAAGGGCATTACCCATTTAAAAGTATATGATGAAGCATCCTTTTGGCTCTCAGCTGACAGAGTGCAGTCAATATAATCTATCTACATTACTTCTTATGTTAGGTCACTCTAGTTTGAAGAGGTATTAATGGAAAAAAATACAGGCTGCTGTGTTTCCAACAATCAAATACAAGTTGATGCAGTAACTAACAAAGGTAGAAAACTTTAAACATGTTAAATACTGAATTTACAACAGATTTAAATGGAAGATGAATCAATAGTATACACTTACCATCCCCTTGCGATCCATTATACTGCATGAAATCTGGTAGGTTCTCCTCTGTTAAAAAAAGATAGAACAGTGCTTTTAAGAACACATATCAATGGAGTAAAGAGTTTGATACTAAGTTCAGTTGAGTTTTGAATATATATCTAAAATATATGTATGAAACATTACTGAAACTCAGGTACCCATATGTTTTTGGCAGTGCAACAATAAGCCTCCATAAATGTATATTTTCCCATAATAATAAATTTAATCAACCTTTGATGTAAAGAAAGAATGTTTGACTTGTTCAAGTTGGATACTAAAAGAAAATATCGAGAAAGAGCAATTCAAAGATGAAGAAAGGATAAAAATGGAGAGTGAAAGGACATACTCGTTCTTAAAGAACGAGTTGTTGATTAATTTCAGCATTTATTTGATATTTGTTTTCTTTATCCAGAAGAGCATTTTCAGAGATTAAAACTGTTGTCCATGAAGACCCTATTTTTGCATCTTTCAAACTGTCACTTCCATATCAAATCAATTTGTTCAAAGTACCAAAAAGAAAGAAAGAAAGATTGCATGCCACTGAAGTACTATCTCTATGCAACCAGTACTAAACCAGGATATTTGTGTGCAATATGATAAACTAAAGCTATTATGGTGTGAATGGTATTATAAATCGATCAGGGTGTGTGATGCAAATGTATATTGGGTATCAAAATGTAGGGGAGAGAGACGAGGAGGGATGAAAGATTTGAAAGATTCTCATATGGAGCAAGAATGATCAATGCCACAGATGATATCTTTTCTGAAATGAAAAGAACTTGAAAATGGCCTAATACACTACAGGATTGAAATCCACAATGTTATAAATAGAAGTAGCATCATGACGATGTTAAAAAAAAGAGTAGAATAATGATAAACTTAAATTATTTTACAAAGAAGTACCCAGCTACAGTGATAAGATTGATCAGCAAGTTAAAAAGGTGGCATGGAATGGGAACAAAGAGAAAGAAGGATAAAAAAAGAGGAAAAGAAGGATAAAAAAAGAGGAAAAAAAAGGAAAAGAAAAATACAAAGAAGAAAATACAAAGAGGGGGAAAAAATCAGGAAAAAAACAACTAGACAAAAACCCAAACCTGACAGTAGGCAATAAAAAAGGGAAAAAAGATGTAAACAGAGGTAAAAAGAAGAGGAAAAAGTAAATGAATAAAAAGCAAAACAAGGCAAGAGATTTACAATCAAAATACAGCCATTTGTAAGAGAAGAATCCAAAACTATGAAAATCAGAATGAATCAGTTGGCAAGTACTTCACATATAATCCAAGAGATACAGATATAGAATCAGAAAGAAAGCTTGCAACAGAAGAAAGAAAAATAGCATGAAGGCATGAAAACATAATCCTATTGAAAATAATATAAATGAAAAGGGAAGGCAGATGAATTCATAATAACATTGAATTCTGGGGGGGGGGGGGGGGGGGGGGGGGATGTGGGATCAAATATCGTGAGTTGTGCGCCTGAATCCAACCCATGGATGTATGTACATGTACAACTATTACAGTGTTTGGGAGAGAATGTCACGATGTTTACACGAGTTAGATGGTGCGAGAGCATTCATGGTTATGAAATACAGCAAAGTTCGGGATTTGTGTGAATTTGGCAAAATGAATGTATTTTACCTCCTTCTCCTAATAGATAATTTGCATCTTGGGCAATAGATGTAAAGTACAGAACATAAAGAAAAGTTTGTAAGCTTTGTTTTCTTTTGAGCATTGCAAGATCAGTATGCAAAAACTTTCTAGAACGTAGAACGTAGAATGAGGGATGGGGGAGGTTCAAAATCAATCTCTACACTCTATCTTTAAGCACCCACCCTTTCAACTCTAATGATCATTTTTGGTCAAAATTATCCTCTCTATCAAGATGAGTAAACTAATAATGTGATTTTATCTCAAATGAATGCATTGTAAACCCATAAACTCGTTGAGTTTGCAAGTAACTTTCATTTGTAAAGGTAAATATCAGCAAAAAATGAGAAAGTGATGAAGAAGAAATTGACTTTCTTTCAGTATGTTATTTAAATTTTGCATGAGTAGTGAATGAATTGATGTTTGTTGCAGGGTATTGTCACAACTAGAAGGGAAAGGTCACCAAACCATACTCAGGGAAAATATGGCCACCTTAACAACTGTCTGTGTAGCAAATATTCAAAGCTATTGGCAAATATTCTATTTCTGTTTATTGAATTTTCTACTCTGGATAAGAATAATATCAAAGTCTTCTCGAAAGACACTTTGGTCTAAACTTTCAATGATACATTGAAAAATCAAAAACTAATAACAGAATAATATACAATGTAAGTATAATCAATACTAGGAATTGATGTACACAAATCTGTGGACATTCAATTCATTTTCATGAACAACTGTGAAAAAATGGAACCCGAGCAGGCCCCACAAAAAGACCCTCCTGAATCGTGACATTTTATTGTTGGAAATCTGAATAAAGATAGATGTTAGCATTAAAATGAACATAACCGAGGGAAAGAAAAAATAGAACTGAAGTGGACAAAATAAATATTTACATAATCATTCTTTGATGTACATTTGAAATTATGATTTACATGGAACTGTAAGGATAAATGAAGATAAAGAAGAGTTATTTACCTGCTATTCTCTCAATAAAATTAGAAGGGACGAGTCCTCTCCTTCCATCCATCAATTCTCCTTCATAGAAACCATCCTGAAAGAAATGAAAGATTAGAAAAATTCCCTTTAACAAAATCCTCATTTATTTGTTGTCAGTATAATTGCTATTTTTATTATCATTACTTCCATCATCATCATCATCATCATCATCATCAGCAACAGCACCAGTTTCACTATCATCATCATCATTACTGTTAACATCATTACCATCATCACCACATCAACATCGCCATCACCACCACCAGTATCACTATCACCATCACCATCATCACCATCATCACCACATCAACATCGCCATCACCACCACCATCACCATCACCATCCCCATAACCATCACCATCACCAACACCATCACCAATACCATCACCATCAACCCCACCACCACCATCAACCCTACCACCACCATCATCACCACCACCACCACCATCACCATCACCAAAACCATCACCACCACAATTACCATCATCACCACCATCACCATCTTCATCACCATCATCACCATCACCACCATCACCATCACCATCACCATCACCATCACCATCACCATCACCATCACCAAAACCATCACCATCATCACCATCACCACCATCACCATCGTCATCATCGTCATCACCATCATCATCACCATCATCATATTCATTACCTCATCAGGATCTCCATAAACATATATATAGTCGCCAGCAGTTAGTGGAAGCTCGGAATCATAGTTATCATTGGGGGAGTCTTGGGAGGGGTCGTAGTTGTAGCGGGCGATGAAGACAGCCAGCTTGCTGATTGGTCCAGAAGACACAGAGGCATGGTGGAGCTTGTTGAGCAAGACCTGGTCTATCTTGTCACTGAGCTCGTCTAAGAGATCACCTGGTTCGCTGATAGAATCAGTCTGGAAATCAATAGTAAAATAGTCCATATTGGCAACATTTAAAAATAAATTTTGTAAAACAATTCAGAAAAATTCTTCAAACATATATTTATCCATAGAAATGACAAAAGACAAAGTGAGGCAGGAGAGGCAAGAGAAAGTGAGTGAGTGAAAGAGAGTGAGTGTGTGCGTGTGTGTGTGAGAGAGAGAGAGAGAGAGAGAGAGAGAGATGGGCAATGAAAAGAAGGGAAAGAGAAAGAGAGATCAAGAAAATAAAAGTAGAGTTTAATCTACATAATGTCAGAGGGATTGAAAGAGAAAGAGAGTGAGAGAGAGAGAGAGAGATGAATAATAATAAGAAGAAACGATGCACAGATAGATTAATAAGACAAATGGCTGAAACATCCCTTGTAAAAAAGTACCATGGTACCCATCGTTATATGACGGTAATGTAACCAAATTACCATCATTTGATGGTAATTTGGTTGAATTACCGTCATATTACCATGCATACCATGGTACTTTTTTTACAAGGGATGGAAAGAAAGAAATGTAGAGAGGAGTGGGTCACAAGTAGATAGTAAGATAGAACAAGAGATAGAGCATAAAAGGGAAGCAAAATATTAAGACCAGTTCCTTACCTGACCAATTTTGGCAGCCGACCTTTGAGAGTTCTCAGACCCTTGTGATAAATCAGCTGCATCTACAAAACAGACAACACAGAAATCGAAATCTTTATTCCACAACTGAATAAAAAGAACAGTGACCCACAATCTGTGATTCAAAATCCTTTTAAATCATAATCAGCTTCCCACATGGACATCAACACAAAAATGGTATTCCATAATCTATCTGGAAAAAAAACCTGTGCAGATTCTGACTAGTGTGAACAACTTTATTGATGCACTGTGGTAATAAATCTGTCTGAGTTGATGTCTAGTGTGGAGTCCCCTGAGAGAGTAGGATAGACATGGCTATCTGGGGATCTAGTGAAATTGAAGAGACCGCGAAGTATTAAGGAGCTTGGATGCTGGGTTAATGGAATCTGTCCGCAAGAGATAGGGAGAGTAATAATGATGACGAAGACAATGACAATGACGATGGAAATGATGATGATGATGATGATGATGATGATGATAATGACAATGATGATAATGATGACATGGTGATTGTGTGAATATGATAGTGATGATGACGATGATGATGACAATGATGATGATGATAACGATGATGATGGTATTGATGATGTTATTGATGATGATGATGATGATGATGATGGTGATGACGATGATGATGGGATGATGATGGGATGCAGATGGAGATGATGGAGATGATGACAATGATGGACATGGTCATGTATAGGATTAAAATAATATGATGAAGAGGTAAAGGAGGGGGCTGAGGATGCAGAGAATGAAAAAGAAGAGAAGATTAAACAATTCACAAAAGGATTAAAATACAAGAGGTAAAACTAAAAAAAGAGAGGCAGACAAAAGAGAGAGAGAGAGAGAGAGAGAGGGAGAGAGGTATACACACAGGCAAGCAAATACATGTAGCTGCTGCTGCTACTCTCTTGGGATGCATCCATAAATGATTCTGGCTGTCAAAATGATTTATACCAGTGAGGTAGAATGACCAGTAAAGACTTATTAGAAGAAGAAATTAATGCAGAATACAAAGAAAAGGAAGGCTCAACACCAAAACCTGAAATTCATTTTAGTGACTGCAGTAGAAGGAATAAAGTGGCAACAGAGAGAGAGAGATAGAGAGAGAAAGAGAGAAAGCGAGAAAGAGAGAGAGAGAGAGAGAGAATCATGAGTATCATAAGGTAAAAGAGTCAAAAGAGATATTCAAAATAGGGAAAAAGAGAGAAGAGAAATTCATTTTAGTGAAGAAAATGCCTAATATCCATAAAATGGCAACATAGAAAGAGAGAGAGATGGGGGAGAGAATCAGGAGTATCATAAAGTAAAAGAGTCAAAAGAGATAATCAAAAAAATGCAAAAGAGAGAAGAGAAATTCATTTTAGTGACTGCAGCAGACAAAATAGCTCAATATCCATAAAATGGCAACAAAGAGAGAAAGAGAGAAAGAGAGAGCGATGGGGAAAGAATCATGAGCATCATACGATAATAGACTCAAAAGGGTATTCAAAATGGGAAACAGAGGAGAGAGAGAGAGAGAGAGAGGAGAGAGAGAGAGAGAAAAGAGAGAGAGAGGAGAGAGAGAGAGGAGGGAGAGAGAGAATTAATGAAAGCGCACGAGCGAAAAGAAAGAATGGACCAGGGAATCACTTGTCTGATGACCCTCGTCTGCATGCACCCCCATCGGCTGTCCATCTCTCCTGGGAAGTTTGAATGAGTTCATGCTGTCAGATGCTGTTACTCAGATGAGCTCAACCAAAGCGTGAAAAATAACCTGTGGCTCATCCTGACACACACATACACACACTCACACTCCACAGAAGCAAGAAAACCTTGCGTAGTAATGTCTATTTCTGGCTTTGGTCGACCATGGGACCAAACGTGGCACTGCCACAGTCAACTTTTGGCACACATACAGTGTACATATACCCCAAACAATGTTGCAGTCCAGGGTTTTGATCCATGGCAAATAAAGAGTTAAGCAGAGATACATCAGATATGTGAAGGCATGGGACTACATGTACACGACAAAGAAAAGTCGGAGCTGTGGGACCCTTTTACTTCACCTATCCTTTGAATATTTAAATTCAATTCAATAACGTTCTTGTTTCACTAATGCTTTGCAGCCATTGCCTAAATTGCACATTTTTACAATAATCTATCAACACATTTCACATTGCATTATAACGAGCACTTTCGAAATGACACAATTTATCATTATTTACTTGTGATTACGAGTAACCTGTATAGATCCCTGAAAGTTGAATGATGGTGTTAAAAGTGATTGATTCTATGCAGCCACTTACCTTGTGACTTTGGTTTGGGTCCTGGAGCTGACGCCGTCACCTGAGAGGGAGCCCTTGTCACAAGAGCCTCTTCTGCTATCTTCTTCCAGTCTTCTTTCTCGGCTTCCTTGCTTCTGACTGTGGTAGAGTCACGTGACGGACCTGGTGTTTGTCCTGTTGTTGCTCTGTAGGGGGGACAGTGATAGCACGGCAGAAAAGTCAATGTATAGGACTACACACAATAATCATTTATATTGAATATACAGAACCAGACTTTGGTATGGGGTTCAAAGCCATTTAGACATAAAAAATTCTAATCTGCCAAACAGGTTCCCTACTTCAGTTATATTTATTTCTCTTTTTCTTCTAAAAGAAATTAGTTCCATACAACACAGTCTTTTACACCAGTGAATACACTTTCAGCATGAACTAATACAACATATTAATACAAAGTTGTACCTAGGACTAGTAGATGCCAGATTCTGCAACTGTGAGTGTGTCTGCTGGCGTATTCCACTCAGCTCAGCAGCGTTTCTGCCGGAGTTCTGACGGGTCTCTATCCACTGCTTCTCCAGGTTCTGGACCTTGTGTTCTAGTCTTGATACAACATCTCGGTTCTGAGTCATGACCTCATCCTGTGCCTGGTGGTCCAGATAGAAAAAAAATGTGATAAAAATAAAAATGTTTGTACTGATATGTCATTCCTTTGTTTCTGAAATTACCTTCTGTTCATTTTTTTTCCTACAGACTTTTAAGCGGAGATGCAATAAACTGAAAGGTTAATTTCAGGAAATGTATAATTTTGATGTGCATCTGCATGTAGAAAAAAAAAAAATCACATTTATCATTTTTTCATTCACAGCAAATCATTCAAGCTAAATAAGGCATTTACAGGGTGTCTAAAAAAATGCAACAAGATTTTGATTGATTTGTTAAAAGTACTCCACTATCCTCAATTAAATTTTGTAAGTTATATTGTAGTAGCATCATATGAATTTCATGTGAATTTCACAGATTTAAGCTAAAACTAGAAAGTTATAATCAATTTTGTAAGAAAATAGCATTTTTCAAATGTTACAGTAAGAGCGCATTGAATAGCATCAGTGCAAAATAAAGCATATACATGTTGCCTGAACATTTCACGGCAAACTCTTAAATTAACCTCAATTCTAGTTACAAAAGGAGTTTTGAGAATTAACATGAATGTCATTTACACAAAAATGTATGTAATTTAGTGTCTTTAGTATCTCTTTTATAGAGGCATAGTGGCCACATAAAACAAAATAAAAATATTGGGAAAAACCTACAGGACATGTTAAGCAATATTCATAGATCTCCTAAGAATGGATATCATAAAATCAAATGTTTTGTGTTTGTTGCTTAACTTGAAATAAATATTTGAAGAGTTGAATAAGCTTCACATTTGTTATTTTCATTTAAATAAGAGATTATCATTGCGCATCATAGATACAATTGTTGACAACACAGACCAGCTTATTTACTCCCCACTCTCTAATCAATGGCAGAGCTCCTTCTAAGTGCATGTCGTGTTTACCGTTCTCTTCAATGATCTTATCTATAGAAGTGATATGATTTAAAGCCCTTCTGCCTCTAAGCTGGGAATTTAGGTCCCTTCCTACGGCCCTATAGTGTCAAGTAATAAATTGCTTCAATTACTGCCGTTAGGGTAAGAGGTTTCAGGGGGCAACCAATAGGAGGGTGCACTTGTATCTTTACACCCCCTCCAGGCTTCTCACCTGTAAAGCTGTAGACTGGAAGAAGTGATTTAGGTTCTCATTAAATGGAATGCCGCAAGCACTTCCCATAATGCAACAGTTTTAATCGAGGCACTCACTGCAATCTGTTACTTCCTCTTTTCCTTTCTCCACTTCATTTTATCCTCATTCTCATTTCTTCTTTTCACACTGCTCAACAACGTTTCTCATCTTCTTCTATCTTTCTTGCCTCATCCTCATCTATACAAAACCACTGGGACGTACAGTATTTAAAGGAATGCCTCAAGCACTTCCCACAATGCAACAGTTTTAATCTAAGCACTCACTGTTACTTCCTCACCTTTTTTCTCTATTTTGTATTTTTTCTTGTCTTTCTCCTTCTCATTTCCCCTTTTCATACTGCTCAACAACTCCTTTTAACATGACACTTCCTCTGCTTCTGATTCCATTTCTTCTTGAAAAATGAACTTAAGAATATAACGTGTGTTTAGAGCCAGAAGGGTGTTAACTCATATGTTTTAACACAGAGTTAATGCCCTTCTGGCTCTCAACACATACCTACTTTCGTTTGAGGAAGAACAATTATTTGAAGCAAAAATATAGGACTGATATTCATGGGCAGGACTTCCTACCAATGGCGCAGAAACGGTTAATGTTTCTATGGACACCAAATCTTACTGTTGTACAAAGGAAAGGATTATAATCCTTGGCATAGTACCATGCTATTCACCGAGGGGAGTACTTGGGGTTAGGGGAGTACTCGAACTCAGTATGCATCCCTACCCAGGCCTGACACCTGAAATGTGCGATGGCAAACTGAAGGATAAAATGAAGGTGGGGGATATGATACTGATAAGAAGTTATAAGCCTAACAACTAGCAAAGAAGCCTCTTACTTTCTAAACCGTTTCAGCTTTTGATTTTGATCCATATGCAAGCCAAGATAATGATTGAAATAGTATTAAATTGAAGACTTACTCACTCAGATACAGCAATACCAACTGAAATTAGGAGATATTATAGTAATGATATAAAGAGTCCAAATTAAACGTTTTACAGATATCGATGAAATACAGCCATGGAAAAAAATTATTAGACCAAGCATGGTTGCTGACATTGTTATTTTTGTGGTAAGAAGGAAATGAAATGACATAAAAGCAAGGTATAATTGCTGGAATTTGGTATTCATTCAGTGAAATACAAAGACAATTATTTTTACATTTGTATGCATATTATGGTACCCTTATTACAGAAGCTTGGTCTAATAATTTTTTCCAGGGCTGTATTCCTTAAAAATATGATATCAAATCTTCTTAGATAAATGAGGCTTTTCCAGTAACATTATAGATAATTTTTAACAGTCAGGGTAGATGACCTACAATTGAGAATTATATTTAATTGAAGACAAATTCACAAAATGCTGACGTACAAAGATTTAGGTATCATCGGTATTTAGAATATGCTTTTAGTTTTGCCAAAGGAAACATGATTTAATTTCAGTAAATGAGTTACATTAAGGAGAGGTCTGGTAACAAATTCACCCTCTAACTTTTTATCTACTGAAAAGATGGATTGTTGCTTTTTTCCCTCTTTTTCCTCATCTCATCAAGCTCCTTGGTACTCAGAAAATAACCGTTTCAGATTTATTTCTAGAGGCAGATTGATAATTTTCCAATTATAAATAATGAACTGATATCATTTGAATGCCTTTCAGGGGTCTGCACCCAATTGCAGATTTCCCTTGAACTTTTATATGGAGGAATGGAGGTCCCTCATGATGGGTCGGTAAGCTAATTTTCAGTGGGATGAAAGGAGGAGGAGGAGAGTAGATGGAAAAAGGAAGAGAGAATGGGTGTGGAAGAGGAAGAGGACAATAAAGAGGGATAGGGAGAATACACATATGAAGAGTGACAGAGATAAAGATAGGCAGAGATCAAAAGAGAGATGAGGGGTAAAGGAGGAACAACGAGAAAAGAATAAAAGAGAAGCAGGTGACCAATAGAAAAAGCAAACGGGAGAAAAGAGAAAGAAGAATACTGAGATGTGGGCAAGAAAGCGAGGATGAAGAAGAACAACAATGCGATACCAGATAAGGTGACAAAAAGGACAAGAAGAAAAAGAAAAATAAGGGGGGTGGGGAGATGAAGAATAATACAGAGATAATGAAGAGGTGGAAAAGAAGGAAAGAATGGAAGAAAAAGCAGCAGATGGATGGTGTTATGTGAAAAGGGATGGGAAGGAAAAGTGTGTAAACAAAAACAAGACAAAGGAGAGGAAAAAAATATGACAAAAAGAGGAAAAACAATGAAAATGACATGAATGGGAAGAATGACAGATGTGGATGTAAGATAAAGCTGTTGTTTTTTAAAAATCAAAGGAATATATGATAAATAAGTTTTTAAAACGAGGGAATGAAAGATGAATAAAATATATTAGAATTCATCTGCATCACTTTCACAAAAAAGCATGTCACTTTGAGTGCTTGAGGGAATAAGTGAAATTACTCTGATTACATTTGAAGGCTTGCTCTCTATGACAATCAAAAGGGAGCATGCTTGCTCTAACTGCCCTCTAGCACTAACACCTGAAAGGTGTAGACGAAAGGTTGATATTCAAGTCCCAGTAAATCACAAAGAAAGTGAAAGAGGATGGAAAAGCGGTAAGCAAGCCACTTTAGTTATACACCTCATCCCTCTTGAGCAATTTCCTAAGGAGTTTTTATGTTTTCAAGGAAAAGGTAAGAGTGTCTAAGACCTTCAATGATGGCCCACACATAATACCTAAAGAAATAATACAAACACTCATGTCAAAATGAATCTAAAAGTGACACTTGTATTCTACACAATTCATTTAACAAAACATTACGGTATTGCGAATGTTTTTAGAGTACTCAACAATTCATCATAATGTTTCTTTCCTCAGATATTAAGTACAGATAGTGTGTGTGTGTAATTGGGTTTTTACAGACGTGTATCAATCAGATATGATTATTTACTTCTGGGACCGACCTTTAACATCACCATCCGAAAGACGTGACTCAGTCTCGAACCTGGGTCCGCTGAATCAGTTTATAACTTCCACTGGTAGCTGGATTACAGGCGCACGCAACAATGCCCAGTTGTGGCGGGGACATAAAGAATGTGGGGATATAAAGAATGCGGGGATATAAAGACTGGTTTCCAGAAAAATTCAGGAAAGAAATCCGGAAGATACCGTCTGTAGAGAACCAAAAGGGTGTTAACTTACATGATTTTGAATAGAGTTAATGCCCTTCTGGCTCTCAACTAAACAGACTGAGTGCTATTTTTTCTTCCTTGGTACACGCTTGAAGAATGTCCTTCTCTGTTGCAACATCAGTGTTTACGGATTCGCAAGAAGACTTTGAAAGAGTGCAAGAGAATAATCAGTTTGTTTTGTTTCGTGGTGAAGGGGATATCGGGTCCTCGTTCATCTTCTGAATAATGATGGCTATGGATATCAGATGACAATCTATGCGTATCAGAGAGTCTTTTAGTTTGATGATACTGGGCTTATCGTCTGCATCTCTTCTTAAAAATCACTCAACAGAGCATGGCTTGCACTTTCCGAGTTCTGTCTTCGGTAAATCTCTCTCTTATCTCTTGTATTTCTCACTTGTATCAACTTTCCTTCTCTCTCAGCTCATATCCAAGAGTTTCCAATCTTTGTTTCTGCCTCTGCCTTTTAATCTTCTCTTTTCATTTCTCAGCAATAAACATACATATTTAGAAGACTGACGTAACTGTTAATCCCTGTATTCCTTCTCAATCTTTATCCTTCTATATCCTTTTGATGATGCTCGAACTCTCTAATATCTTGACACCACAAAAGCCCAATCTTCTTTCTTTTTCCCCCTCTCTCTCTCTCTCTGCCCCCTCTCTCATTCTCTTTGTATACCTCTTGATATCTCAATTTCTTTTCTCTCAATCCCTCCTGTCATGTTTCTCCCTTTCTCTTCTTCCCCTATCATTGTGTCTATTGAGCTCTCTTATTTCCCTGAACATCACAAACCCCATCTCCAATCCCCCCCTCTCTCTCTCTCTCGCTCTCTCTCTCAATCATTCATCACCATTAATTTTGCAGCCTTCTAAATTCACTCTGCCTTTGCTCCAGGTCTCTATAAGCATCTCCTCATAAACTTTCTTTATCTCTTTCTCCATTTCTCTTGAATTCATTCCTTACCATTTGCAGCCTTCTGATTTCACTCTGCCTTTGCTCCAGGTCTCTAAGCGCCTCCTCGTAATCTCTCTCTAGCTGCTTGCGTTTTTCCTCAGATGCCTGCATCAGCTGCAAGAGACAGATAAAAAAGAAAAACAGGGTACATTCATGAATTGGGCAGTGACTGGTATGTAAATTAATGTAGCGAATTTTATTCCCCTCTAAGCATAAATTGTCTGACATCTGCAGCTAAAGATACTGGTTTGAAGAGCAACTCAGGAGCCTGTAGTTTACAGGGGGACTTATAATTATGATAAATAAAAAACAGATTGCAATATGATAAATGGAGAAAAGAGTGACAGATAGAGGAAGAGAAACAAAAAAGAAAGGACTATGACTAAAAAAAAAAGAAGAGAAATAGAAAGATTACAAGAACCAAGAAGAATCAAAGAAAGAAAGAAAAGGAAAGAGAGAGAGAGAGAGAGAGAAATAGAGTGAAAGAGAGAACAAAAGAAAAAAACCCATAAACAATACAGTCAAATATATTGAATGACACTGAGAAAGTACATAATATACTAAAATAAACTTGGACTTAACTTAAGATAGGGCAGAAGACTCAGAAATTGAAAGTTTCCTAGAAGAGAGAACTTCACATCTAACCCAGATACATATTGATGATCCAGTTCTCATACAGCATGTGTGATCTTAATATTGTTGCCAATTTTGGGAGTGATGAGAAAACGACTGTGCTCACACTATAAGGGCTTGATAATAGAAGGCTAATTAATAGTAAAAACTAGTGCTAATTTGCAAACTTTGGTTTTGTTTCAAGAGCACATTAGGTGCAAAACAATCTAATGCTTTGTACTGTAAAAAAAGCTGATGTCAATATCAATGAAGTTGATCAATATCAATGAGTTAATAAAATACTAAATACCAATCTAAGATCTTATGAGAAGAGGCAATGTTAATCATTAAAAAAGGATTGTACAACATGAGAATGTTGCCAATTTGCAATCTTTCTCTTTCATTTCAAGAGCGTGGGGCCAAGAGGATTTTTAACAAGGCCAAACAATGTTTAACTTCAGGAAGTAGCAAGATTAATCATTAGCAAAGTATAGCACAGCATGGGAATAATGGTGCCAATTTGCAAACATCATTTCATTTCGAGTGTCTGAAAGCCAAGAGGATTTTACCAAACTCTCCTAGGAACTGCATTACGTAGATAATAAAACAAATTGCACTGATTGTCTGAGCAGCGCCTAAAACACTTGTCTGCATCTTCTTCAAACGTCGGCCATGATTGAAGATAAAACTACCCCATATACATCTCCCACCATCATAAATGCACGATTGCATGCTAAAACACGAAGACATGCACGTTTCATTTTAGATCTATTTGTTCTTTTTCTCGTAGCACAGACATGGCCGGCAAGCTTGATGGAGACAGATTATCAGACACTACTATGGTGTACTCAGGAATACATTTCCTCAATTTGTTCACTCAAGAGCGAATAGTCTGGTGGGATTTCCAAACAGTTTCAACAAGCGGATGCATCGCTGCATGCTTTGTAAGGCGAGCATTGGAAATTGAGCGAGGCCAGATACTTTTTTCTACCTGTTGACTCTTCTATCAGAACTTGTTTGCATGGCCCCACAACTCAAATGCGAGGAAATTACAGACGCAAGGCGTGCATGACGAATTGACCGGCGGTTTCATTGCACGTTACATGGAGCCACGTTTGCGTTCGCACGTCTGCATGTCGGTGGGTCTGTCACCGACAAAGACAGCTGCAGCACCAGTCAACATAGAAATTGATTACTTGTGTGTAAAAATAGATATATCTGCACTGTCAATTTAATAACATTTCTGGAATGTAGCTGTCTCATTGGGCATTCATAGGTGTTGTGTCACGAACATTGCAATTCAAATCCCTTGTTCATTGAAATGGTTTTAAGTGCATTTTATGTTATTCAGGTTTTAAAAATCCTTATTGATTCAGAACAAAATCTGACAACTTTGATTAAATACTTTGATTATACAGCTGAATAAATTTCTTTCTCAGGCAGAAAAATATATTTATCAATCTGATACAACTTAATATAGGAACATCTGGTTTCTTAAAAGAGATCTGGTTATAATTTTGAAAGATTCTATACCATAGAATACAGAGGGTATATTGTCTGCTGAAGTTATTACACATATCCACATCAACTTTTTTTTAAAAGTAAAGACAGAACAGGCAAAAGGAGTTTTTACATAAAGAAAATCCAAATTTCAAATAAACTCTAGAATTATTTTTGAAAACAAATCGAGACAAGAAAAGCAGGGACAAGATTGCATGTGGTAAAGTGACACAGGACATCGACCGAAATTCAACAGGTTTGGTTTAGAAGTATGTGACTATGAATATTTAGGGAAGATGAGGCACTGAAATTGAGCTCTAGTGATACTAGGTGACATTCTTAAAGGCTCTACCTTAAGATCCTCGGGTTTAAGCTTGCTTTCAACAAGAAGTAATATCATCCAGGTTAGCCTAAACAACATGATGCCTGGACAGTATATGGGCATGCAGAACTCAAAGGGGGTTTGAATGTAAATGTATGGTGTCTTCTGAAAAGTTGGTTACAGGTTTTTGCTTTGTTTTCACAAGGGGGAAAAAACCCAGCATCCACCTTTCTTTAACTCTTTGTGAAAATCACTATCTTTTGTAAAAAAAATAGAGAATATTGGTAAAGACTAAATTGTCTGTTGGGAGCCAGAAGGATGTTAACTCTTATAGTTTAACAAAGAATTAACACCCTTCTGGCACTGTACTGCTCTATAACAGTTGGACCATGCCCATTCTTGTGTCTTCTCACAAGTTTTAAATAAAGAACTTTTCAACTAAATAATGTGGACTTTGGAGTTAGAGCTGATAATGGACTTAAAGTACTTCAGTATTTCAAGACATGTTTAGTATTCTCTTAACAAGACCACTTGAGATACCTCGGGAAATATGGAACAAAGATGGATTAGAGTCCCTCCTTTGAAATTTACTTTCATCATGTTCAAGGAATATATAAAAAGATGGGACAGATATGAATGAGAAACTTTAAAAGAATGAAATTCATGGAGCTGCACTTCAGTTCTGGGGTTGCAAACAAATCTCGGTGGTTTGGCCAAAAACTTTGGGTTACATTGAAAGTATGAAAATGTCTCCTGCATCCTTCTTTACAAACACTTTTAATGGTTCAGAATTGTCCTTGAAACATTCATGTTTATTCAACCATTGTGGGGGAAAGATTCAAGTGTAATTTAATCGCCAAGGAAGCATTTTAGTTCACAAAGCAAATATTAACCAATGTCTTTGGGTAACCTAATCACCAATGACTCTATCACGAGGGAATGTATAATGTACATTCATCGAATAGTCAATGACTTTGCTTTCAAAAACAGCGGTTTGGAGAAGTTCCAGGGATTGTTTGTCGATGTTTCCGGAAACCCACTTGTAAGAACATTGCCCTTCTCTGCACAGGCCATTGGTTGGTTGGAGGGGAGTGAGACGGATGTTAAGACAGTTTTGTCTGAAAGCTAAGATGTTTGGCTTGAAGTAATCAAATAAAGAGTCCTCAATCAAATGACTATCATCTATGTCTCAAGAGCGTGCAGATACACATCACCAATTACAGAGAGCAAATAAATATTGCATGCTTGAAAGAATGGTCATGCTTTCGTTTACAAGCATGAACTTCAGAACATCTTCATCAAGATCACTCCACCTCGCAGATCAGCCCACCCACTCATTTTCCTTTTCCTCATAATGCACTGGACTGCCCACTTTTCGTAAATTTGAAAACATCCAGAATCTCTGATATATTGTTAACTGCCTAACTATGAAAAATGCAAGCAAATGCAATCTGGAATATGCCAAAGTTTAGTTGGAAAGTGCCAAAACAGACAAAAATTATGTAGAATAGGATTACATGTATGTTACATGGTAAAATATGCAAAAATAGTTTATCTCTGTTACAGAGCTAAGGTTTGTATTTCTCCCTTTACTCTTCTTTTGTTATGTCTATTTCGAATTTCCACCCACCTTGAGTGTACTTTGATTTCCTCTTCCCTCAAAATATCGGGACTTACATCCTTCTGTTTCCAATAGCTTTATCTTGCCTGGTTGTCATCAATTCAAGCTAGTCAAGACAATTTCATTTCCTTCTCTTTTTTTCTTTTCTTTTGGCCTAAGGTGTCAGAGGGTCATAACCACAGACATTTTTTGGATGTGAGTGCGAGATTAGCATTAACGATCACATCTCACAATAGACGGATGCAAATCTGGAGCACTTTGACAGATCTTGATATACGTAGACAGGATCCATATTTTGCTGTCTGCCTGGCTGGATGTCTTGCAGGTTGAATCCATCAACACCTTACCGAACTGAACTGAACCATCATTAAACTAACAATCCAATATCAAGTTACACTACACAGTGGTGGATTGGGTTGGGTAGGGGGCACTTCTGGCCCGGCCAGCCACCTCCTCCCCCCCCCCCCCCCTTTTTGAAACAGATAACTTTTTTCTTTTTTTTTGCTTGTCAGAGGATTTTGGGAGAATTGTGTGCCCCCCCCCTTTTACAAAATGCTGGATCTGCCCCTGACACTACACATGGTAGTGGTTGTGGTAGAGGTAGTCAAGAGGGGAGGGGGTTAGAATGATATTATACCCTGTAGCAAATTAGGACAAGAAATTATCATCTGCATCTAAAAATAGAAGAATCACTGCAATGGAAGAAACAAAACTCATTGAATGATTGAAATTATTCCCTAGCACTGGAATACAATGACTGTTCTGTGCCAGAAGGGTGTTATCTCTATGTAAAGTACTATTTGCTAAACCTATTAACAACTCTTAGCCGACAATATCTTACTACCTAAATACTGTCATTTGAACAAAAAGAATGTAAACGCTTGTTGCAATGTAAAACTAGCCTCATTCAGTTCCTCACATAATTACCGTAATTCATTGCAAGTCCCCGATGACCTTATTGCAGGCAGGGTACAAGTTTTCTCTTGATAAGGATAGCTGAAGTCTAGGGTCGGCACTGCCTCAAGGTTCCAGCAAGACTTGCTCAAAATAAATCTTTCATTTTGAAAACTAAATTAGCATAATTGATTGGGCTTGAAAAGAAGACGGAAACACAGCCAGTTTATGGATTTCAAAAATTCAGATTCACAGCACGTAAGCCTTTTAGCATAGTCATGAAAGCAAATCCTGTTTGGAGGGAGGTTCATATTCACAAAACTTTGAGATTAAAGACATAAGCCATTCTCATTTATCATATGTGCAAACCAGCAAATAGCACAACCACTGCATACATTGAAGATATTCAATATAAAAAATAGTTAAGCATGCAGTTCTAAATATGTCTTATGATGAAAGTTTTGAGATTTTTTTTCATCATATGGAGGATCTTTTTCATAAGAAAAATCATTTATTTTTGTTTAACTGAAATCTCAAATTTATAGATACCAATCTTCTGTAGAAAACTTGTAATATTTGAAATATCAAACAACTACATATATTTAGGATTGATATTACAGAAAAGAATGATGAGATAAAGTTATATTTTAGCCTTGCACACATACAATGAATATTCTCAATGGTTTGATAAATCTCTACCATCATGTAACATCGCAACAGAGGGCAAGTGGTATTAGAGAATTTAGCAGCCAGAAAAGTGATGCAAACCTTACATTTCATTTAGGCATGAGATAGCATTAATTCCCAAATATCTAGCCAGACAGATAGAAGTAGATAAGGAGGGGCTGGAGAAAAAGAAAAAGGAAGGAACAGATGAAAAATGAAAGTACGAAACTTGACCTGCAAATGTGTTTGAAGCGAGATCGCCATGCCGATATGAATAAGATAAATGCCTTGCGGGGCATTGACTGCAAAAAGGCAGATGCTGCATGTTACGAGCTTGTAAATGACTACGGGGAGATGAAATAAATAAGATCGATTGAATGCTTTTACTACTTTGACACCATGATATCTCAGATAAGACATCAACTAAAACAGCATTCCCCAAATGATGATAGCTCATTCACCAGGTTAAATGTCTTTCACTGCATGGAGTAAGTTTATTTAAAGGTATTTGGAGTTCTGGCCCCGTCTTATAACGAGTTGCGATTGATTCAAAATTGATCACAACTTCAATTAATCGTAACTGTGTGATTACTTTTCAGTTGCGATCAATTCAAATCAATCACAAATCTTTATAAGACAAGGCCCTGGTGATGACGGAAAATAAATTCTTATACACAATCAAACATAACTTATCCTGAATGTGTCCATGATATGCCAAATACGAAATCAAAAATTTTGGTGGAAAATGCACAACTGCTGAGTAATGAGAAGAAAAAAAAAAAAGATTACAAATTTGTGCCTGTAGTGCCATCAAATGCATAACACATGATATCCTACATGTACATGTATGTGCAAATGTGAGTCTTGCTTGTCTAAAAAAGCGATTTCAAGCAGTTTTCAACAGTTTAATCAATTTGCTGGTCCAAATAATCCATCTACTGCATGATATATTATTCAGAATTACTCTCTAAACACAGCTCCATTATCAAAATGCAAGATTAGCTTTAAAGTTGTATGAAAAATGAGAGGCTTAGGGAGATATGGTTTGTATACTGTCCTGACAACGATCTTGAATAAAGTGCCTCTTACTTACCCTAATCGCTCAAAATCTGTAAAATGTCACTTTAGATGAGTACAATAACGCAGGCTACTTTTTAAAGATGCCTCAGGGAAGTGTCTAACATTAATGTACCAGCCATCATGACTGCTGTATCACTTACATTAGGGAAATGGAGCAGAAACTGCATTGAGTGACTTGCAGAAATGAAGGATTATTTCACGAAGATGTATTTTTACATGTACTTGACAAAATGTCGTTCATCTGGAAGAAACTGCCACTGGCTGAAGCTTGATTCAAGAGTGAATATATAATTGCACTTAACAATTTATTTGAATCGCAATAGGACCATATTTTGTTTTTAATATTTTATAGTATAATAGAACATAGACGACACTGGAAGCTCATTTTGTGTGGTCAGAATATCTTAAAGGATTCAAAGCAGACATCTATTAAAGTTAAATAAAAAAGAAGCTCCTCACAGTTTGAATAATAAAAATGACACTTTATCTGCTAGCAGCACAGAGGATGTTAACTTATGTAAAGGTAATGAGTTAATGCCCTTCTGGCTCTCAACAGACGATTTGCTGGTGAGAATGATTCAGCAACTTTGGGGAGTATGTTTTTCTGGATGGATCTGTAATTTCAACCTGGCTATCACATTAGCAGCTGTAAGTGTAGAAAAGTACTTTACAATGAATATTCCAACCCTCTCTTTCTATCTCTCTCTCTCTCTCTCTGCCTTTCTTCCTTCATGTATCTCTCTGCCCCTTCCCCACTCTCTCAATTTCTCCCCATCTGCCGTCCCTTATCCTTTTGTTTCCCCCTTTCTCTTTCTCTTCCAGTGTCTCTTCAACATTCTTCCAGTTTTCTATCTTTCTTCATCTTTTTATCCCCCCCTGCTTTTCCTCTTCTCTCTCTCTCACACTTCTCCGTATCATTTTCTTTCTCGTCCTCACTCCTCCCACTCTCTCTCAACATATCTTTCTTTCCATCTCCTCATCTCCACTTTCTCCCATCCTCCTCTCTTTCATCCTTCATTCTCTTCCCCTCCCTCTCCCCCTCCCTCTTCACTCTTACGTTGACATCAAGGCTTAAAAGGAGGTAAGTCTAGAAATAAACTATTGATTTTCCACTTAGCCAGGCAGGAAATGGATGGACCTTTCCAACAGGAAACAGTTTAGGAATCTTCACCGATTCAACCTTGGGAACATTTGTGCTTGATTGAATACATAATGGTGTGATTTTAGTTTTCACACGAACAGGGGTAGGTCATGGGCAGGATGGGGAGGAACCAGAAAAGCTGAAGGAGGATACCAATGAAAGATGAAGATAGGGAAGAAGAAGAAGAAGAAGAAGAAAAAATATTGGAGATGATAGAGAAGAAAAAGAAGGTCATGATTATGTAGAAGAGATGATGAAAGAAGAGCAAAAAGCGGAAAAGGAACAAGAAGAATAAAACTAGAAAATTGGAAAGAGGAGATTGAGTATAAGCAGAAGAAAGTGATGATGCTGCTGACAATAATAATTATGAAAGGAAAGAAGAAAGCAGGAATAAAGAGATAAAGCAAAGAACAAAGATGAAAGACTGGAAAATGCTGCTGCTGATAATAATGAGAAAAAAATTGAGAAAGAAAAGACAAAGAAGATTATAATGAAGACACAAATGGAAAAGAAGTACAAGAAGTCGAGGATAATGTGGCCAAAATAATGATGAAAAAGAGGATATACAAGATTCGGATGATGACGGGGAAGAAGATGATGATAGTGAAGAAAATAACAGGGATGAATAGAATCAAATTAGGATGATGATGATGACATAAATTACATTCTATATAAAGTTTGCCAACGGCTAAAAGGTGTTAACTCTAAGACAAAGAATATACATAAATGCCCTTATGACTCTAATGGGGTGTTGCAAGAAAGTTGCGATTGATTGCAAGTTGCAACTGATCGGTACTGACCAATCAAAATCATTGTTGCAAGCGCATCTTCTTGAATGGGCAGACCCTGAACCATTCAGAATGGTTGTTCTAATTTGCTTTACAATTTGCAATTGATTGCAACTTTCTTGCAACACCCCATAAGTGTTCAATATACTTAATGGCATTAAACCTTACATGTGCTCCTCCTAATCTCAAAAAGTATTAAATAAGTGTTATTTTCCTGCCTTTCTATCACAAAAAGTTCACAGAATATCTCATAACCTTGAACTTTCCTAAAAGCATTTATACTGACATGTATGAAATCAGATTTAAGGTTCTTTATCAAAAGACATAAGTCTAAATTCGTAATGAAAATGGGTAATTCTAGATGCGCTTCCTGCGACAATGCATTTGATCTGCGACAATCTCCCACGCTAAATTTGGGGCTTCCTTTGTAGAGCCCGATTTAGGATAGCGCAACACCTTTTCTTTCAATTCGACTCAAGTGTGCTCGACCGCAATCCATATTTTTCGTCTAACCCAGTTTTCTACAATTTCAGGAGGCAGGAAAAGCGGGTCAAAATGAACCCCGGAGAGGGACACGAGGAAGGAACTGTATTAGCTTACGCTCTCAAACTTTGCCTAAATCGGCCCAAATCTTTGTGGGCTCAGCAACATGAATTAAACATTCAGTTTGGGGGCATGTGGATTCTCTTTCATGAAGTGTGGTGTTTACTACAGCTACGAAAAATCAAGGCAAGTGATCTATCTTGTCCCGCTTTTATCTTTTGATGTTGTCTTAATTGTTGGCGCTGTTAGTAAAAACATTGATGCTCTCAGATGTTTTGTTTCATAATATCTGATTTAGCTTGTGTAAAAAACCACATCAACTATCACTAGGAAATTTAATTTTCTTTTATCCCAATCTAGTTCGAAAAAGCAGAGCCGTGCAATAACTCAAAATAACAATCTCTCCTTCTCTTTCCTTTACTCCCCCTCCTCTATCCTTCTTTCTTAATTTCTCGTTCTTTTTTTCACTTTCCCTCTTTCTTGATCCCTTTTCACTTACTTCTTTCTCTCTCTCTCTCTTCATTTCTGTCTCTTCCACTATCTCTTCTCTAGCAAAAACCTCCATCTATCCCTCTCTTCTCCCTATTCCACTTCTATTCCAATTGCCTCCTTTCCCTCATTATTCCTTTCCCTCTGGTTCTTTTGCTTCTTAACAATCCAATATCTTGTAAATCTAATGAGAGTTGCCACATGAAATAACACAGAACCACAATGCTAAGCCTTGCATTTGGCAACAGAGGCTGAGAGAAAGGGCAGAAGCATATCTCACCTCATGTGGTCCCCAAGTCTTATATACACATTTACTGAAGGTTCAAACCATGCATTAAACATTCTTTATTTTGCCCAGATGAGAAGTGAAAGGGGGAGGGGGAGAGGAAGGGAAGCGAGTGGGTGAAGAGAAAGAGAGGGAGAGATAGAGAGACAGAGAGATAAATAGCAACAGATAGAGACAGCTCGGTAAGTACCACTAACTGCACCTTGTTTTGCAGGCAACTGTATCAAGTAATGCACCACATTTGCAGCTAAGTGCATTCCCTTGCGTGCCTAATTCATCGATCAGCACAGATAATAGGCAACAATTCCAGTAACAGCCTGTTTCCAGTCTTAATTTGCATTACATTACTCTTTTATCAACTGTAAGTAGTAGCTTATTAGAAAGAATACAAAACATTGTTGGTTTCGCTTAACCCATTCCATGCCTTGGGCGACAAATCCCAACCAAGCTTTGTATTCAACAGGTTAAATAATTTGGCCATTATCAAACACATATAATGCTTAATATTGTTTTAACCGACAGGTTATTCAAGGGATCATTATTCTTCACACATATACCTTGAAAAGACCCTCTTCTAGTTCACTCCTAACCCAAGGAAGATGCTTTATTTGCTTAATCCTTACAGACAGGACAACGCATCATGCATTAAACATCGGAAACATTTGCCCAAGCTAACCTACTTAAATGCTCTAGGCCTAATCGGATAAACATAGGATTTGGTAGACCATGTCTTGTCTGGGGTGGCGTCGATTCTGACAGGTATCTACAGATCTTCCAGATCGACAGAAAACTACACAAAGGTCAAATGTCAGGATACTCATTGGGCTTCACAATCATCTCCATTAGTACAAAGTAAGGACCTCAATATAAAGCATGCATTTCAAGTGCTTCTTTGGCTTCTTGATCTTGAAATATGTATCAACGGATCGTGGGAGTAACAATTAGGTGATAAGTTGGGTGGCTAATTTATCCACTACTTCTTCATCTACCCCTGCTGAGAGCAATCAATATGTTCTCCTTGCTGAAAACATTAAAATGGAAGGAGCAAAGATGGTAAAGAGAAAATAGAGGATAATGTGATGAAAGAAAAGGAAAATGATCATGGTTCTGAGAATCAACACCCTATGAGAGCCTGTATTACACAGGAAAATATATTCAGTATTTACACATCTACTTAAGATAAGAATAATAAGTTTATTTATTTTGAAGAACAATCAAATTAAGACAAGGCAGAAGGGAGAAAAAAAGAACAAAGTAATGCAGAGAGAGATGGAGAGAGAAAGAGAAAGAAGAAAATGTATTCAAAATACAACACACTGATAAAACAGTACATCTGATGGATATGGTAATCATGGTATTAATGAACAACAAATTGAATGAGGAAGAGAAAACAAGGGATGTTTCTTTATGAAGGACAAAACAACAATGAAATATGCAAATGAGCAACAGCATCTCAAACTCAGGTTCATAAATAAAAATAAATTCACTATGTTCATATCTAATTCTGATAAGAGCTTTCAACATGTGAACTTTAAACAACGCTCCGATGGAAGAAAAATAACAAGTGAAGAAGAAGAAGGTTGTTTAAAGCAGGATGATATGCACTTGGAAGAGGTTACAGGTGAAAGGAGAACAACACAGCATTGTATGACGATTCATACAGGATATTACATCTACTACTTCTACATCTACTTCAGATAAGTAGAATAACGTTTAATGGGAGGGGAGAGGGGGTTGAACAAAGAGAAGATGAAGGGAAAGACAGAAGATGTTCATGATAATAAAAACACTAAAGCTAAATCCAATATGGCTATAGAGCATCCCTTAAAAATTGAATTCCATTTTTGAACATTAATATTCATCCTAAATTACAGCGCAAGTCATCAGCACCTTATAAGTAATAAGGACCTCATACAGCAAGATTGCAAATGTTTAGATTAAATGTCGGAGATCATTCAGATAACAATAAATTTCACAGCTTGCCGATTTTACTAGCAAATCCTGAACTTTCTTGCATTAAGCTCGCAAGAATATTGGCAATTATCTTAACTTTTTATGTTCAATCGGGACTTTCTGATCGCAAACTAGCACTAATGCCTGAAGGCAGTATTATTACTTTTATCATCAAGAGATTCGGGATGAAAATGAAGCCAATTACGACTTTTTGAGCCGATATTCTAAAGAAAGCATAATCTAGGGGGATCAAATTAATTACATGTCCATCCAGGTTATAAATGATTTGGCTTATAAGTACTGACAATCTTCTATTCCAGTTGAGTAGGCTCATCCATCAATTTTTCGAGGTAGAAGTGGCTATTTCTGAATTATTCAGGCATTTCCGACAGCCATCCATACACCAGAAATGAAATGACTACCATACAATGTAGCTCCCAAAATGAAATCGAAATAAGCCTTATCATTTTTACAAATAAGCAATGATTGTAGCTGTTGCTTAGATGAAGGATGTAATGCCCCAGATTATTGATCATGCCAGAGAGTTCAACATACCTAATCAGCAGAGAATAATCATGATAAATAATATGAATATTTTAACAGCATCAGGTTCTGCCAGGTTTTCATACTCAAAACACTCTATATTTTTAACATCAGTGAGACATAGTTAAAGTTACAATGCATAATTGACAACTATACATTATTATTTTACAATGTTGGAATAGTGTCCAGTCTTAGATCCATCAAGCTGATAAAGGCACACTAAAATATCATCCTGGAAGAAAAATATGACTACATTGGCAAGAATAAGGCAATATTGATTGCTCCTAAATCTTTTATGTTTTGCCCTCATGTGTATCTCAATGCTGCCTACGCTTTCCATAATATTATTATCAACCTTGAAAATATGTCATACTATGCTCATGAGACAAACTTTGATATTTTCAAAACAGTCCTGGGGGTATAGTTTTGATACATATTTCGAGGCAAGCTACAATTGTCAAAATGTTATTGGACTCCAAAGGATATCATTTGACCTCAACCTTGAAATTGTAAAGTGGGCCGACTGGACAAAATGCTCCTCTGACATTGGCTCAAGGCTTCATTTTGTCAAAGATATACTGTATAGGGACATATCATACCAGGCTGAAGAGGGATTTGGGAGGGGGGGGGGGGTAGTGACAGACAAGGATTTGGAGATATCAGATGACAAATAGAAAAGGGATATAAACAGGAGGATTGAAGAGAGAAAGAGAAAGAGAGGGGTAGAGAGACGTCAAGAGGGAGATATAGAGGAGAGAAAGGATAAGGAGATAAACACAAGGAGGTGGAGAGAAAAGAGAGGAAAGAGAGAGAGAGGGGGGGGGGGGGAGATTAATGAGAAAGGACAGACAGAGAGAGAGAAAGAGATAGAGAGTGGAGAGAGAAAACATGAAAGACATACAAAAAGGGAAGAAAAAGAGAAAAAAACGGAGGGAGAGGGAGAGAGCAGGAGAGAGCAGGAGACTTGGAGAGCTCCTGAATCTATACCAGGTCACGTTTGTTTGAAACATGCGAGTATTGTTTTCAGTCACAGTAAATCCCCTGCTCCTCAGAGAGAGATTGAGAGCTGTAGACAGAGCTGTATGCTGCAAAGCAACCTCACAGACTAAAATAGGCATTTACACCACAGTTGGAGCATTGCCTGTAATGCAAGAGGATCTCTCATAATGTAGCTCCTCAAAATGAGAGAGTGTCACAGTTGGTTTGCCAACTGAGATGGAGAAACTGGACAAAAACATGACTGGGGGATTGATTGTAGTTTCCTGGTATAGGACTCATCTAAATCTGCCACTCTGAACCCAGGAGAACTTACAAGAACGCTTGTGGTATTCTGAACAAAAATGACATATGCATCTCAAAACTAATATAGCCCTATACAGTATGCTCGGTATCTGAATAACTTGCTGAAGTCATGACCTTCACATCCATATATAAACTATGGCTCCAAAACTTACAAACTGTTGCCTGCAAAAGAGTTTTTCGTACCATACATCGTCCATAGCAGAAACTGTATTATTGCAGGCAGCAAGTTCTTATTACATTTTATAAAACTACAGCCTGTAAAGGTCTGCTTCCACATGTGTTGCCTAAGGACTGAAAATACCAAGGACCACAGTTTTTCATGCTAGTTACTACCTACATTTTGGTTACATCCAATAACAAATCAAGCCACAAACATTCACAGACTCTTGCGATTCACGTTCGATATACCGCTACTTTCTCCTCCGTCTACAAAGTCTGGGCATTTCTAACACAGACTGACAGAATTAGATCAAGACATAGCAAGGTAGAAGGCACTTGGAACAACAACAGCTCTTGAAAACTCATCAAAGTAAAAGCACTACTCGTGTTGCTTTTTAGGCTTTGTGATTTTACCGAGCTCTAATTTTTGTTTCTCAGCCTATTTCTCGGCCAGTTGCGACATGAGATATCGATGTTTGTCCGATGGTGATATGATTAAGTATCCTATGACGGAAGATGTCTAGATTGGGCTTAAGTACATGCTGCATAAACAGAGAAAGAGACATAGTATGTGAGAGTGATGAAAGAGTAATGAGTGGTGGGAGAAAGGGGGCGAGATAGAGAAATAGACAAATAAGGTGAGATACAGAGATAAGAAGAGAGAGATAGGAACAGATAGGAAGAGAGAGATAGGAAGAGAGAGATAGGAAGTGAGAGAGAGAGATAGGGAGTGAGAGAGAGAGAGAGAGATAGAGGCAAAATAGAAAGTGAGTAAGGTAGTCATTCACGAAATGTAACCAACCCCACCCACCACATTCAGTTTACACTGGAATTACCCTAATATGGTAAGGAAAGAAAGGCCAGGTGGGCTAATCTGGTCATCACAGCCAAAAGTTCAGACCTACGCAGGGGAAAGGACAGCTGTAAAAATACCACAATCAAATTATTCATGCATCTTCAAAACAGTATTCCCAAATTTTGGGGGCTAGCATTAAAAAGTCATAATTTCATTGCGTCTTAACTTGATTGCATGGTAAAGATAAGAGGTTTGGCTTTCTGATGTTACTTAAAATTACACCTTTTTTGACTTGGATGTCATAAACAATATCAGAGGATGATGCCAAATGAGTGGATAACCAAAAAAAGCCCCCCCCCCCATAAAAAAGCCTCAGTGAAGAAAAAAATAGACAATCCTAATTTGCATACATAACATCCAAGATAATTCTTTGGCAAATGTTCTTTACAATCATGTCCTGTTTTAACTTATTTTTGGATATCACATTACAGAATAATCTGGGTTAATAGAGAGCGTTTCCAGCAAGAAAACAACCCAGCGCACCTCTACACTGTGCCGTTCCCCTCTATCCAGTGCTTAGTCCAATTAATTACATTTCCTTGAGGGGGAATGTACCTTGGTAATAAACAAGTTTCCTTCAAATACACAGCATTGCTAGCGATGATATATTAGACAGAGACAATCCTTTTCTTCCAGTAAACGTTCACCGAGAAGTTATTGGGAAGGGGCTTTGTGAAATAAGGCTGGCGTTTAACCCCCAGCAGACTCTGTTGACATTTTCTTTCAAAGCCCTACCACGTGTTGCAATTTTGGTGACTTTTGTTCGGTTCATTCGAGATTATCTGCTCCAATTCTTCCCGTTTTGCAGGGCACATGTTGATGTGGTGGGTGCAGTGCTTCGCTGAGGCGCTCTTTCGGGGCTCTGATAACAAGCCGGCTGTCAAGCCAAACATCTTTAGCATAATTGGAGATAAGGAGGGTAACAAAGAGACGGAGAAAGATGAGGAAGATGGACATAGAGATAGACAGGATGAGATGGCACAGCAGATAGGGAGGGCATGAAGGAAGAGGAAGAGAGAGATATAAAAAAAAAGAACCCATGGGACTGAGACAAAAAAAAACTCCAAAGATACCTACAGGTATAAGAGGATGAAATCATGAAGAAACAGGAGGGAGAGAGTGAGAGTGAGAGAGTGGGGGGGGGGGGGAGTGTAGGAGTATAATTATATCAGTAAAGATATAGTGAAAGAAGGTCAAGAAAGCAAGAAAAGGGAAAGGCAGCAGAGGATCGGACAGGAAGAGAGTATGAGACAGAGAGCACATATGGGTGAAAGTGTGTGTGTGTGTGTAACAGAGAGTGAGAGTGTGAGAAAGGGAGAGGGGAAAGAGAAATGGAGTGGAAGAGAGAAAGAGAGAAAGAGAGAAAGAGAGAGAGAGAGAGAAAGAGAGAGAGAGAGAAAGAGAGAGAGAGAGAGAGAGAGAGAGAAAGAGAGACTAGGATGATAAAAGTGCAATGTAAATGACTGAGATGGTGAAACAGGTAAAGTAAGCAACAGAGGATAGCCAGGATATGTCCATCTGGAAGCAAAATGAAGCATCATTAAATCACAAGCTGAAAATCAGGTTTATCCAGAAAACACTTTTAAACCAAGAACAACACAAAAAGAAGCAAACTCGGGGGAAAACACCCGTAAAATGGTTTTCGAGAGAAAGCAGCTTCAAAAGGTGAAAATAAGATGGGGTAAAAAGAGGAGCTCCAAACATTCAGAACCTTGCTATTGTTAGCGCAAACAAGTTACTTTACGCAATGTGACAGAGACAGATGAAGTTAAGAGGAAAACACATTACATGATGTTTGGAGCAGAGGAGAGATAAGGACAGACATTTGGAAGATTAGCAAGTAAGGTTTTCCCCTCCAGAACAAAGCATTTGCTTTGGGCATAATGAGAATGAAATAATTGGAAGAGACTGGAATTGACTACATCTTCTTGTGAGAGCCAGAAGGCTTTTAACTAATATCCTTTACCATCTAATGAGATAATGCCCTTTTGCCTCTTAGCAGACAACATTTAGAGGTAAGAGAACCACTGCTTTACATGGATGAGATAATGGAATGCATCACGTTCTAAGCAGAAGACATATGGCATTGGATGTATAAAGAAAAGCTTGAGAGGAGGAAAAAATAAAGAAACGTGGGAGGGGGGGGGGGGGGGGTGATATACATCCAGTTAATGCGAGCTAATGGGTAAAATGTAAATGTTTCAAGACTGCAGTAAAGTAATGAGACAAAATTACAAGGGCAAAGAGTGACTGAAACATAAAAATGTTGGAAATGTGAACAATGTATCAAATCTTTGTTTTTGGAAGAGGGTAAAGACACATTAACCCACTCCCAACGGGAACCTGGTGGTCGCTGTAGTAAGCCTATGGGAATGAGACAATTCAGTATTCAACAGGTTCAAAATGTTTACAAGGAATAATGTTTATTATTTCAAATTTCATACTATCTGAACCAAGGCCATTAAAGCAGGAAACAATTACAAAGTGTAGAAAAACATGGAATAATGATGTTAGTTGAAATAACAAACAATGGAAAAAGACATGATTTGCCTAAGCGTAGTAATAATAGAATACAAAAGAGAGAGAGAAGGAGAATGATTTATGAAAAGCATATAACAGGAAAATGCAAGAGAAAAGGGACCGTATTCAGAATTCGCTGAGATGAAAGGTGGGGAATACGGGAGGAGGTATGAGAGAGAGAGAGAGAGAGTGAGAGAGAAAGAAAGAGAGAGAGAGAGTGAGGAAACAGGCACAAAAATGATGAGAGAAGAAGTGAAAGAAGAGGAAGAAAACACAAGAGCATATGAGGATAGACACAGAACAACAACAACAACAAAAAACCATCACAGGAAACCTACAGAACAAAACCAAATCTAGGCAGACTAACTACTAGAATCAAATCACTTCAAGATTTGTTGAGCGATAATTTCATGGCTGTTTTACTCCCAAAACAGCGACTACAGCAGTACTGCAGAGGTTAAAACGACCTGAGCACCTCCAGAAGTGCACATCACCTAGCAGAACTTTTTTTCAAAAAGTACCCAGGAAGAGGAAAACGCCTGCCACTTGTGAAAATATTTCCTCTTTCTTCCAAATCTACGCTGCTGTTTCGTCTCTCAGCAGATGTTTTCCTCCAGAAGACTTGATAAATACTGAGGGTGGATTTTTGAGGTGAGAATCTGTACTTTTGAGGAGTGAACACCCTACGAGATGTGATCTAACAGGAAAAGAAACATGCGAGTCCATCACGATCATGTGCAATAACTAAGACAGAACAATGCAAGTCCTTTTTGCAACAGTTTGTGTTGTTGAAAGCACCTATCATAGAATGTAATGTGATCAATATTGATCATAACTTGCTGCATTTTTCATGTGTTCGACACTTTGTACACGTGCCTGAGGGGAGAACATAATAACACTGACGCGTGAAAAACTTTTCACTTTGGCACGCTTGTTGTCTCCGCTGAAGTCTATAACGTAACATACAGGTGTCAGAATACTTAGTGTTGGAACATAGGGTCATTGAAACATGGGAATGAAACTGGTAGAAATGGATGAAGAGACTTACTGCAATATCACTGTTTAACTTGATGACTGAGTCTCTGAGCCAATCTCTCTCGGCGATGGTTGAGTGAAGGATTTGGCGCTGCTCCGAGAAATCTTCCCTCAACTGACGGCATTCTTCTAGTACCTGGAATAAAGAGGCATCACAATGAAACAAAAAAGACAAAAATATTAGTTTGTGATAATCAACATTGAGACTCCAATAAAGTTTTAACAAGGGACATAAAATATAAGATCGCAAAGTCTGCATTCAGTTTTACAGCTAGAAAAAAAATATATATTTCATATATCAAAGAGCTCATGATTCGTTATTTCAAGTATTTATACTGTTAACAGGTGTGAATTTTACAAAATGAAAATCCTGTGATCACCATCAAAATGAATATACCCACACAACCACCATCCCCTTTTAAATCATCACCATCCCTCATCACAATATATCAATCATTACATACCCAATCATTACTAAAACCATAACCTCTTTTTCAACTTCATGACTTTCATCAACATCACCACCATCTTCTCCATCATCACCACCATTATTTTTATCTCTATCATTATAATCATCTTACTGACCATAACTGCAATCATTACCATCATCATCATCGATGGTACCATCATCACCATTATATTTAATCCTATAATTATAATTGTACTAACTACCTCTGCAATCAACATCATCACCACCATTACCAAAATTATCATCACAGCATCATCATGACAATCATCACCATCATCAACATCATCATCAACATCATCATCATCATCATCATCAGCAGCAGCAGCATCATCATCATCATCACCACCATCACCCTCACTATCATCATCACCACCATCACCCTCACTATCATCATCATCATGACAATCATCATCATCATCATCATCATCACCATCATCATCATCATCATCACCATCATCATCACCACCATCATCACCACCATCACCCTCACTATCATCATCATGACAATCATCATCATCATCATCATCATCATCATCACCATCATCATCATCACCATCATCATCATCATCATCATCATCACCATCATCATAATCATCATCACCATCATCACCATCATCATCATCATCATAATCATCATCACCACCACCACCACCACACTTATCATACTCACCATCACCATGATCTTCTTCATCATCATCATCATCATCATCATCATCATCATCATCATCATCATCAACAACAACAAATCACTACTATCACCACAATCACCATACCTGATCAAGAAGAGAAAGTTTTCTGTGTAGATCTCCCAACTGCTTGGTTAGAAATGCATTCTGGTTCACTGCCTGTTGTAAATCAAGGGCCTGCAGAATAGAAAATAAATAGTACAATAAAAATACAAGAAATGAAAAGCATTAATACGACTACAGCAAGCTGCTGGTAAATGTTTATTAGTGGCCATTCAATAACTTTTACAACCCCTACCAATCTCTACTGGATTAATAAAGAGCTGATGATTTATAAAGTAATAAAATCACTGCAGGGCTATAACATCCTCAAGTTCAACAACCTACAGAACTCATCTGAAATGATATTTTCACAAACAATGTCATATCCACTGTAAAGGATATTAATAATCTTACAACATGCACAAATAGGCAGCAAAAAGAAAATAAATTATACAAATTATAATTATACAATTTTGTAAAAAAAAAAAGGCATGTAAATACGAGACTATTAAACAAACTGAAAAGATTTTATTTATTTTCATATTTTGGCTTCAGTCAAGTTCAAAAGTGTCATATTTGAAAATGAAATTTTTTAAAACTGTCTTTTTATTTATTACTCCAAAAGGCAACTTGCTCTTTATCATGGTGTACAAGCATAAAAAATTCACATTGATAAATTCTACAATAACAAACTCTGCAAATATTACAAAATTACATATTTTATTCCTTCAAGCAGTACATCAAAAATTCCTGAAGCCAATTCATGCAGAATGTGGAGCAAAGTAAAATCAATAACGCCCAGGCAGTATTCCACTTGAATTCTTCATATTAATCACTCATCTTACCACACAGGACAAATTCTTGCTTTATTATATTCCTCCTCCTACTTAAATTGAAAATCAAATTTTGTCCAATTATCTTCCCTTTTGTATACCCTCCTCTTCTGTCCTCTCTCTCTCTCTCTCTATTTCCTTTTCTCTCTCTCTCCTCTCTTTCCCTCCCTCAGTTTATATGTTTCACTAGCTCTCTCCCTGTGTGTTTTCTGTCAGTCCCCTCTCCCCTCTCCCCTCTCTCTCTTTCTCTGTCTGTCTATCTATGGATGTACAAATGTTCCTTTGCACATCCATGGTCTGCCTGTCTTTCTATAAAGTGTTCATTTCCCCTTTCTATCTTTGTCCCCTTCTGTATCCCTCTCTGATTTAAAAAAGGAGACAAAGCTAGATGAAAATACAGGTGTCATTGGGGGGGGGGGGGGGGGGGAGGGGAGCCCAGCACATGCCATCACTGTACAAGTAGCACAGAAGGTCAACCAAAATATATCAAGGGACACACAAAACATTGGGGCAGGACCATTTTGTGACACATACTCCAGTGACGATAGCTCTGTGGGTAACTTCTTACTTTGGCTTAAGATATTAATTCCTTACTTTGTGTTGTACATGATTATTTTGATATGTATGCTATATTGCATTCCTTCTTTAGTGTAATTTAATTATTTTGTTTGTAGAGCGCCATGAGCGTCATACTTGACGGATACCGGCGCTATATAAATATCCATATTATTATTATTATTAAGTCCAATCCAAATCTCTATCCTGTACCCAACTCTATACCTACACCTAACCCTAATCTACAAACCATAATCTTAAAACCAAATTGCAACATCAACTCTATCCTTTCATCTTTGATGAAATCGTCTGTTTGGAGCCAGAAGGTTGTTAACTCATATATTTTAACACAGAGTTAATGCCCTTCTGGTTCTCAACAGACAAAGTAATGCCTGGAGCAAATGTCAGATCACCAAGAAAGAAGAACCAAAAAAAAGGGACAAAAGAGAAAATTTCAAAAGAACAGGCATCGAGATAAGAAGAAACAGAGAGCAAAAAGAGAAATAGAAAAAGAGCATATGCATGGACACATGAACAAACCAATCTTCTGTACATGGGTCAGTGATTTGGCCAATTCCTGCTTTCTCTTCGTCCGCTTGTCTGGTCACATCTTGCATAACTGGCATGTGCTTATTGACAAGACGTTCACAAAGTCAGTTAACCTGTTTATTTTCTTTCATTCAAAAACCCTGACAAGTCTTTCTCTCGGTTTTCATGATTACTTCAAGAAGAAATTGATTAGTTTTTCCTTCATAACATAGATTTTTCTGACTCTACGAAGTTGCTTTTTGCACAGAGGTCTAGTGGACATTGATAGTAAAACTGTTTCTCATGCAAAAAGGTTCCAACAAAAATACAAGGCAATTTTTCTGCAAAATTGACATGAAAATTGTAATAGTTGATTGAACATATATTCATAGAAATACTTCAATGATTAGAGCAATATGCTTTATAATATGCATTGTCAGAACACAAGGGTTAGGAGTTGAGGATGTAGGGAAATCACATGCACATTCTTCTCTCATTTTGTATTCTAAGCTGTCAGAGGCTAGTGGCAAGACTGGCATTCTTTAACTTTTTTTCCCCTACTTTTTCTTGGGGGGGGGGGGGGGGGGGGGCTCAATTCTTGTATTCTTTAATTTGACCCTCTACATTTTCTTTCCAAATCGTCTTCCTGATTCTATCCTGCTTTCCTCAATATTGCTTCTGCTGCTAACTAATACAATTTTACATAGTCATAGAGTTAAAGCCCTCCTAGCTGTCAGCATGACAAGTTTTATCTCTTTTCTGGAACTGTTGTAAAAAAAACCTGAGCTATATGCTGAGAAAATCACAATTCAACTTCCTATTTCAAATCTTGTTATGGGATTTATAAACCAGTGCGGCTAATGGTACGATTTAAAATATATTCAAGTACCGGTAGGTGCCATATTTCAAAGGATCTACTATAATTATATACATACTCTATTCTGGGACAAAATTATAGTCACATAATTCAAGCTCCAGAATTTCATGTTTTTTTCCATACATGTATTTTAGTGAGAGGTTTGTATTTCAGATCCCGCTTTTCATACCAAGGGTTTCTACAGTCGTTTTGCTGGGGTTTCCGCAAACGGCTGGCAATACATTTAAACCGGTATCATGTTATGACAAATGGTCTCCCTCTTCGCTACATGTCTAGCCGCAACAAGCTGAAACAACACTATCAGATCAATTTGCGATCACATGACGACCACAATACTTCTTTAAAACCAATCCAGCAGTTTTTATCTTCCCTATACTCTCTCACAGAACAAAAAACGATGAGAATGTCAAAGAGAGGAGCCATGATCATTTGAAATCTACACCCCTAACTACTTTTTAAAAATTGTAATCAAACTTTTCTTTATTCCTACTTGCCATTCCTTAACACAGAAATGGTTATTGCCTGCAGTATTTAACTCATTGCCTGTGGGAAGCGGATGGTCCCTGTATTAACACTATGGGAATGAGGAATTTAGCAGTCAACGGGTTAAGACGGTTTACCATGTCATGTGTGAACTAGGTTTTACTGTTATCCAGAAATAATTGGTAAAGCATTATACAAATAATTCATGTTTGCGAGTGCATCAGTGAATATGCATGCACGAATGTTAAGTCAAAATGGAATAATGAACGAGACTTGTCGAGACGGATAATAAAGACTTGTCGAGTTCATTATCCGTCTCATTGTGACTTAACTGAGTGCAGTGCATATCACTAATGCTCGAGCCACAAAACATGAATGATTTGTTTTATAAAACGGGTCAACAACCTGGATATAAAGTTTTAAAAATTGGTTACAAACCCCATCAAAATGCCAAGAATCGCACAGTCAAGGAGGCCGCCATTTGCTTTCCTTGATGACATCACATTAAGCGCAGCCAAAAAGTATAATGCGCATCTTAGTGTGCGCATCACAGTCCTTTCCATGGCCTTTCTATACGAGTTACGTGCATTTCATCGCGTCTTAAGTTTGTACTCGCCAGAAGTACGCATACGCACATCTCAGCCGCGCATTATCACCGTTTTGCAAGGTCATGACGGTAGGAAAGAAAAATGCACGTTTGTGTGGTGTCATTTGACCAATTTGAATGCCTACATTCTAGAACCCGTTTTATAAAAGATAATATCACATATGAAAGTAGACTATGCTTTTGCCAAAAGCACTCTGGCATCGGCCTGAAATAATACATTCAAGTCTGCAGCAAATGTTCTTAATGTGTGCCACGTTTGTTTAACCTTTACACATGACCACCTCATAATGCATACACTGCTACTCTAAGCAAGTTATCACAACATGGATTTTGAATTCATCTTATTCCATACCATAAGTAATCAGAGGTTATGCGGAGTATAAGTGAAGCAAGTGCATTTCAAAAGGAACTGCCTTGAAGTTATTAGGTGTTTACGTAGTAATTGGTGATAATCATATTCCTTTTGCAATATGCTTTTACTCCACAGATCACCATAAATTCTAACAAATGCATGCCATAATCAGGTACATGGCTGTCTAAATACTTTAATCTGCACACCCTCACAAAGCTTCAAAAGAGGCTTCATACTCCCACTGAAATATTCAACATTTATTGTTTTTTTTTAATTGAGAAGTACATAGACACAAAGTGATTACCTTTCCTAATTCCCACATTTTTGCGGAAAGCTGGAGTAGTATAAATGCCCGATCAATAAATTCAATGTCGTCATAGTTGAAGGAACTCTGCAACTCTTGTACATTCTCCTTCTTTGTTGTTTTTGCTTTATATAATCATTATAAAATTACATGGGAATGCACTGTCTGTGAATATTTATAATCCTAAGAATCTTAGAATAAAATCCAACCATGATAACTAGGTAATATAAATGAAACAGGATTTGTCTAAAAGGAATCAGAAAATCAGTTCAATGTGAAGTTAACCCCTACCATGCCGTGGGCGGCAAATCCCGCCCAAATGTTGGAGTGTTGAACATTTTGTTTAGGCTCAGAATGGCTTGAAAATTTTTCCTCACTCAGGAACCGGTGCCTTCAATATAATGTTTATTCCTATGGAATATATCTTTGCCCAGTTTACTCAAGAAAAAACGAATTGAAAATTAGTAACTGCCTCTTGAAAGTTCATTTTTGACAATTGCTCAAAAATCAGGTGGCATGGAAGGGGTTAATATGAATATTGACTTCAAAAAGGGCACATTAATCACATTAAACTACAACTTCATCCAGGGCACTAGCTAGCTATGAAAATTGGATTTCAAGAATACTAAAACACTGAAAAACCTGTGCATTTAATTCTATTTGTGTAAACACTTACAGAAAAGTTATAAAATTACTACTAGGACATTTAAATTTTGCATGAAGTAACCGAGTATCAGGCATAACTAGAAAAGAGAATCATTCAACTAAACATACATCCAAATATAAAGACCTCTTTTTTTCATCTGTTCCCCCTCCCTCTGTCTAATATCATGAAAGAGTTACTAATATTGTCAAATGTAATCGAAAAGAGAAAACTCAAATATCGCCATATATTCATTTTGAGGAAACCATTTGAGACCTGCACGAAAGGTTGAATCAATATTATATATTTTCCAATATGATATTCCCATGCATGCAAAGCGACAGTTGACTTCTCCAAGCCAGAAAAAAACAAACGAATAAACTGAAGATGAACATGGCAAATATTAAACCCACGCCACATGAGCACATCAAGAATATACATATTTTGTTTCTTATTATATTTCTGTGTTTTCAGCCTCAATAACTGGGAGCCTTGTTGAAGCCAATTCAATAAATCTCTTCAAATTTCAATTTTGGCGAGGAGAAGGGACTCTTCTGACCTTTTCCCCCTGTCTTTGCAATTTGCGTTGGGATACATCAATCACAATCGGAATAAAATTTGGAGCGTTATTGGCGGGTCCAATAAACTAAATCTGACAGGGTATATGTATCGGGGCAATCTTCAAACACCATAATTTGTATGTGTAGTGAATTCCTTCTATTTCTTCCTATCAATGCTTCTGCCCTACCCCCGTATGATCTGTTGAGAGCATATGTGATTTTTTCCTTAACTTTGAAGTAGATGTATGGCTGAGGATATTTATTTTAAGTCTCACCTACTTTTCAAGATAATTTGATTGGACATGCAAGCTTTTTCATTTTGGCTCTCCCTCCCCCATCTCTGTTGGCACTCTATCCCCCCCCCCAAAAAAAAACAACAACAACAACAACAAAACAGGGGAGGGGCTGAGAAATCTTTGTATTACTCTGATATACATTTGTGCTTTATAAACATAAACATGCTCTCTACTTCATCAATGTACATTGTCCTGGAACAAAATACATGCAAGCCAGAAAGTATGTGGATTTACATTTTGAGCAGGAAAATTCAATCTAATCAAGAGTACCTAATTCATCACGGAATCTCAGCTGAGAATACATAATGAGTGTATGCTTCTTTCCTCCATTTCAGTCTTACTTTGTATACGATTATCTGTCTCACTCAATGAAATTGCAGGTTCATCTGAAGCCAACTCTTCACATGAATATAATATTCCTTTTCCTTTCTCCCCCCCCCCCTCTCTCTCTATCTCTCTCCTCTTCCCCACTGTTGCCTATTCCCTCATTTCTGGATCCCTGCTCTCCCTCTCTCTACCTCTCTCTCCTCACTCATGTTTATATAGAATGTATCTCAATACTCTCCATCTCTCTCTCTCCCTCTCTCTCTCTCTCTCTCTCTCTCTCTCTCCCTCTCTCTCTCTCTAATGAATTATTAAAAAGTTGCACGTGATATTTGGAGAGAGTGTGCAGGAGAGAAGGAAAGAAAAATATAAAGATACACAGACGAGAGAAAGAACGTGAAAAACAAAAGAGAAAAGTGACATGAGTAAGAGTCATATAAAAATGAGAAGTAGGGAGAGAAAATGAGAGGTAAAAAGAAGAAGCGAAAAGAGACCGAATGCAAGATGACAAAAAGTGAGAAAAAGACAGAAATATACAACAAAAACAAACATACAACAGGAGAAAGTAAAGATACAGAGATAGACAGAGAAAGAGACAGAGAGAAGAAACTTCTCAAGTACCTCTAAACACATATCAAAATATCATACTGCCATACCATTGATTTTTGTATCTGGAAATAAAAGCTTTCTCAATTATGAGTACTTACAAGATATAAAAGCAGTGGGGACATAGGGAAAACAAATGTTTCATCATACAATCTATCCCCCTGAGTTTTGTATATATATATACAAGCAGATCAATAACGATTTGTTCAGCTTGATTTCATCCAAGATATTTGTTGAATACATTGTGAAAATGACTTTTCTGTCCATTGTGGATTCTTTCTAAAATTTGATACCTCCTCTGGGCTTTCATTTTTCTTTGCATTTTCCCCTAATTTTTTTCTTCAATTTACATATTCAGTTCTAAATCAATCTCAGCTGCTGTGCATATCGTTTTTCAAGATTTATACCCACACTTCACACTTCACTTCAGAAATCAGATTGCGGTTAATATGCTATTAGCGATCTGAATCAAATTCTCTCCTTTCAGAAATCATCAGATGCTCTGTGATTGACGTGTTAAAAGTATTATCCCTTTTTTCTCAATACCGTTACTGGATACCGATTTCTTTAACTACTACGTCATCCATTTCATCAAAAGTAATTTTCTGTTAAGCTCCTAATATTCTTACAAAGACAACTTGATCTTTCTCAATCATGTTAAAACATCTTCCTCGCGCATCTTTGTAAAATATGAAGCTAAGTTGATGGTAATCTACTGCCATTCATTTTGTAGATGTGACACTATCTTTAAACATGACACAAAAAAAGTGTCTGCCAGGAGAAAGAATATCTCTAACATCTTTCAGTGATATTTATAAGAACCTATCAAAAATTTAAAAAAAGATATTTTCTGCTTGGAGCCAGAAAGGCATTATCATCCATTCACAGAAGTTGAATATCTCTCTTACATAGATACCTAGGTGATTTGAAATGCAACCTTGTACAAGAAACCCTTCCAACCAAACTCAAAGGAAAGCAAACAGACAAAGCAGACAAAGGTCATATAAATCAAAATCAAAGTCAATTAATTACAGCAAAGAGGATGGCCACATAGAGAAGACATTGGTGACAGGGAATATGGAAGCATGGTCCCAAATATCACCAGAGCAGTCTGCGAATTTACAGAATTACTCTGGTATTAAGCAGCTCAATTCATTTAGCAACAAGCCAGGAATGCCAGACTGATTACAGATACCAATCCCTGTCTGCCAATTTGTTGTGACAGTACGATCCCAGACACGGCAATGTGACTGTGATTGTTGTTGGTCATGTTTGAGGGAATGTGATGACAATATGCAATGAGTGTTTAATTGCAAGAGCTTTCAGCTTGAAAGAGACGGCAGTGGTGTTGGTTGGATAGAGAAAAAGTAATGACACTACCAACCAAAATATTGCCCCTATCATTAGTGATGCATAACCAAATGCAGATATGTCATCATAGAGGAACTTACCACGTATTATCCTGCCCCAGGCATGGAATGGGGGAGCCTAAACCAGGCAAAGGGAGCAACATGCATGGGCCCATCCTTGGCATATACCTGTGGCATGAAAGCACCTTCCATTGTGCCTCTGGCATGTACCATAGTGGTGGGAGCACCATAGCCCTGCCCCAGCCTAGCACACACTGGGGCTGTATAGGAGCACCATGCACGGCCCACGTACCACTGGCATAGACTGGGGGCAAGAGAGCACCATCTATGGCCCTATCCATGCCATACACTATGGCCATAGGAGCATCATGCATGGGGGGGGGGGGGGTGAAGGAGTGATAAAAAAACTGTGCTGTCACTCATGATCTTGAGACAATCCCTCATTGGTATTCAGTGTGCTTGTGAACAATGGCCCTAAGTAGTCTGAACTATAGATCAAGTTATTGGATTAAGTTTAGTGTGATTGACAGTACAGCTTCCGGGCATCTCTTCTTGACAGCAGTTTTTTCTGTGTCAACCAACGGTACTGACATTATTTTGTATTCTGGAAATGAAACTGTATTTCGATAAGACTGCCCAAAAAGCAATTCTGGATTGCTTGTTGTGTAAGAAATGGGATGTTTGTACGTCTTTATTGTTCAGTGTAAACTTTGTTGGATTCAGAAAGAACTTTACGACAAAACACACACACTTACATTTAGTAATATGCAAGTCTACTGTAGTTTTGAAAACAAGCTATATGAAAAGCACTATAAAGTTCTTGTCTGGATTTAAAAAAAAATCATGTGTAAGAACTGCAAATTTATTAGAATATATAAATAACACCCCGTAAAAGGCAAAAAAAAGGCTGCAAATAAATTGTATAGTAATCGTTTCAAATTTCTTACTTTGGTAAAGAGAAGATAAAGATATGGAACTGAGAAGTTATAACAATAATAATTTAGATGATATATGGAACTGAAATGTATTGTGTAGATGAAGTCAATGAAAGCATGAAAATGCATATTTCTTAAAATGTACATCCACTAAAAGATGTTTAGTACTACAGAATCGGAAAATGGCATTGAAGAGAGACATACTGAAGCTTTTCGTCTTGCACTCATCGGAGTATACCGCAAGAATGAACAGAAAGCCGAAATCGAACAATATACCGGAAACTAAAGGAACAAAGCGCGCGAAATATTAGACAGATTTTTATTGGCTGCCTGAACATAACGGGAATTAGGATTATTGCCAGCCGGTTTTGTAATAACGGGAGCTAAAGATCTGTCTAATATTTCGCGCGCTTTGTTCCTTTAGTTTCCGGTATATTGTTCGATTTCGGCTTTCTGTTCATTCTTGCGGTATACTCCGATGAGTGCAAGACGAAAAAGCTTCAACGCCAACATCCACTAAATATGAATATGTTGTGCCTTCACCTGCATCTTCATTTAAAATTATTGAAAATTGTTATCCAGGGGCTAAACATTATATCTTGATCTAATTGGAGGAAATATATACTTCCCTTTAAAAGTGAGATTGTTTTAACTCGGAATATATCGGTCTTCATGACACACAACCTGTGCAAGAAACTGAAACTGAAAAATGAATATAGACTATACAGTAATAAAATATCTTAATGGATTTTAAAGTATTGGTGTCAGATTTTATCAAACAATTTTGCTTTCAGAGTGATACCCAACACTTTGAAATTGGGACAGATCTTTTCATCAAATCAGATGACAGGAATTGTATTCTATTTCTTTCACTTGGGAGACTATCTGTGAAAAGTTTTTATTTTTTAAATATATGAATTAAACATCAATCCCCATTCTTCCCTTCAAGGCTCATTTTTGCACTGCTTTCTTGAGTCTTTCTGTTCAAGCCCATTTTTTTGCAATCCTATTTGATGTTATGTCCATTTTGTTCTCATTTGATATATCATGATTCTATCATTATTTTTTTTTTTTGCACATTTTTGAAATATTCTTGTAAGTGAATTTATTATATTTACCAAGGAGCATTAAAAATAATTTTTCCTTGGAATTGTTATTTTTCTTTTCATACCTAATCACCCTTTGAGGGAAATTAAAGTTTTAACATGCTTATTGCTAAGCACAACAATGTCTTTTTGCCACACACTTTTCCAGTATGGTTGAAGTTATTACATGCAGTTCAAATAAGTTTCATTAAAAGTTATTTCTTAAAAACAAATACTATCTTTTATCATTTAATTTCATTTTATTGCGAAGAAAATTAGAAGAAATATATAACCCCAGTGTTACAGGTTAGGGGAGAACAACAACCAGAAATAGATGTAGTAATACTCGGTGTTTCACAAAGTGTTTCTGAAAGTTGTCTTAAGGTGGCAAAAACCTGAAACGCTAAATGTGAGAGACCTCCTAACAAAATAGGCAGTAACCTTCAGTAGCCCGACCCTACTTTAGAAAGAGGTTGAATAACATATTCAGGGTATTTATTCATGACAGCATTATCTAACCCCATTCTAGACCAGAAGGGTACAGTAACCAGATGACACCAAACTGTTATCTTACACATAAGATGAAATTTCAGCTTAATTGCACCTCGTCAAAATTACATCTCCAATCTATCATGCCATTACCTCCGTTGTGATTGTGTTGGTTTACTTTTTTGGTAGCAAGTGCCAGGAGCAGGCTCGCGGGAGTCGGCTCTCCAACGACAACGGAGAGGTGGAAACGTAATCGCAAACGGTACACCTCTAAGCTCTCAGCCGTAATCAATGCAAGCCTCTCTGGCAGTAAATGAAAACGAAATGATCAGAATCCGTGGGAGACGTTTGGCGAGCTAGGGGTCTTAGCCTCAAACGGGTTAGGTTTCATCGCATAGGAATTGCTCGCAGAAAGCCGCGGAACGGTAAGAGAAAACTAGAAGCCGTCGCAGACGTGGGAGGAAAAAGTGGAGAAGCATAAACGAGAACAAAGACACCTGGTGTGCAACATGGTAATAAACCGCTGTCACCTTCAAGATGGCAAGCCGAGACGTGAAGTGCCAATATTTGGTTGGGCGCTGGGCATTTCGCTTTTGCGGAGTCGGATTTCAAGTTGAACAGGATATAAACTGATTATGGAGGAATTGTGGGTTGGCAAGAGGTTTGCCAAGGAAGATGTGGAGGTGGAATGGGTCTTGAGGAGGAGACAGACAAGGAGATTGGAAGATGGAGGAGAAGGATGAAAGGAACTTGAGCATCAGAAGATGAGGACCTAATTCACGGTAATGACTTTTTGAGAACTTGACAGAACTTTCCATGAAAATGCAGAACGTCATTGTATTCAAGATGATCACTTTAGTCTCCATCCAAACTTCATATGATACAAAAAGATGAGTGTCATGCAACAAGAAAAACAGAGAAATACTTTTTCCCTAGACAAAAGCTGAAACATTAAGTGAGCATATTAGCATATTTATGAAATATATTAGACAGTAGAAGAGTTTTCAAGGTTCCTCTTCAAAAATTTTCACTTCAGGTGCAGCTATGTGGAAATTCCTGTTTACAGACCTTATTTTTCACTCCGTCTTTCATTCTCTTACACTATTTCTCTCTTTCTCTCTCTCTCTCTCTCTCCCTCTATCTGCTTCTAGTATCTTGTATCCCTATTTTTCTCTCTTCCTCAGCATCTCTCTCTCCAATCAACAGGTTATTCACAGCATGAATTAAACAAACATGCAGCCACAGAATCTTTAAGAAAAGAAGCAAAAATAAGTGGCCAAAGGAAAAAAATATGCGGCAGAAAGAACAGACGGTGTTGGAATGTTAGTGAAATGCACTGCACACCGGCCAATCTGAGTCTAGCGTTGCCGTCCCTGGGGACGAACTAGGGCTCATGTTTCCCTCGGCCACGGTACAGGTGTAACGGTAAAGCCGCGGAGCTCAAGGCAGCTGAGGTTTCGGCTTCACACGCAAGCCTGCTGGTCGCGGGACGCAAATAAACCGAAAGGGGAAGCAATGCGTATGGTTTACCCTAGACACGTCTGGGTAAATACAGGGACTTAGGTTAGGGATGTGAGGGGGAAGAGGAAAAAAAAACACAAGAGAAAGTGATAATGATTATATCTTGACATGGCCAATCTTTGAGACTTCCCTGATTCAACACAACTGGCATGAAGAGACACACCCTTAAATCTACTTTGACAATTTACACTGCTTCGCCTTCTTTCTTCCTCCAATTTGCACAACCTTCCCCCCTATTGTGGTAAGCATTTTTCTGTTCAAGGAGACTTGTCATATCAAAAAAGAAAATTTGAATCAAACTTGTGACCAACAAAATTACAGAATTTATTCATTCTTTTATTTATTTGTTTGATTTTTACCAAGGAAAGCAATCATATTGAAAAATATTGTAAAACTACCCATTAGTATATGATAATATTTTATCCATAACATAGCCTTATGTTTTGGGGGACTATTTAATTTAGAAACTCTGATAGTTTGAGGCCTAGCTGCATATTCATGTGATATGCTTGTCCCTAGATACATTCACATTCCTGAAACACAGTCTTGACATATTCTCCAAAAAAAACCAACAACAATTACATAGTAGCTGTACAGCAATAAAGCATAGTATATATTACAGCTATAAAGCAGTCTTATGCTACAGATACTTATTGTTAATAAGACAAATATTTTTAGTTAAATACACAAACAAACATGAATTGAAGTTGGGGAACAAGTTGCCTTAAGCCAATCATATTTCTAAATTCATCTCACAAAATTTATGGAGTAATTTTTTGATTTTCTAGGAAAGATTTCAGATAGTGCAATTCCCCTTTACTTTCATATGGCTCATTGCACTTTTACTTTAAATCATACTTTGTTTTTCTAAGTTATATTGGGATTCAAATCAATATGGCCCACACTCTGGTATTCAATTTACTTGTCTCATGAGAAATAAATTTCTTATGAAAATATTTGTAGTTGTGGTATTGTTATGAATTGTTATGACCATCTGACGATCCCCCTTGAATCAAAGAAATAAATCAAATAAAAATATGAAGAAAAAGAGAACAAAAAGGAAGAATATATGACTCAACAGAAACTGCTTTCTTTCTTCACAAATCAAAGGACGAATTCCACATCATAAAATCTTCTCCACTTTGCAAAACTTTCAGGACTCGAAAAATGCACAACAATGACAAATGAATTTGTAAATGCAATGTGATCGTAATGCATGTAAACAAATCACTATTGTATTTCAACCATTTAGCGACGTGATTCTATAAAAGCTTTTAAGAAATTTACTCAAGAAGCGCATGAATTTATTGTATTTGCAAATGAAAATGGTGAAATCCTTGTCCAATCTTATACAGCCGGGATGACAACGTGAGGAATCAAAACCAAAACTAAGACGGACGTGTGTCTGGATGTCGATGAGTAATGCCGGTGCAGTAAAAGCCCGGAGTACTCTTCCGACATCCAACCCCTGCTCTCTCTTAATACTGACAAATAACGGATACCACTTAGCTGATGTACCTTACAAATCAAAAGAAACAGGTAAATCTCCAACTTCCTAAACTAAGCAAATGTTCTTTAGTTTTGATTCGAGAGAAATTGAGTCAATATAGAGAGGGGGCCCGAGAGAACATGAGGTCCAAATTAGAGACGGAAATTCTATCAGACAGAAGATATAAATCGTGAGAGGATGGGGGTTTTCTTTGATAGTGAGCGGGACCTTTAGGCTGATGGTGGATGGTGAGGGATAGCGAGACCGGTGGCTCTAAATTGGAAGTGGAAATTCTATTACCCTAATACACAACTAATGTTCTGCTCGTATAATTACAAGCTCCTCCAACATAAAAATGGAATCCTCTTTTAACCCACACAGTATCATCCATGCACAAAGCTAGATACACACTTATAATGGTAAGGTCTGCTTCCAAAGATCTTCATGAACCAACATGCCATAGAACCGAGCTTCCTGCAGCTCATGGCGATGCGGAAGCTGAATCTGCATCACATGACCAATCTAAATGAGCGCATCTTCCTCTATATTACCCCTCAAGAGTGTATCGGTTTTGACGTGCAGCCTGCAATAAAAATGCCATTTTAGGAGGATGCATGTCTATGCTTGGCATGCATTGTCTGTTTCTTTTTGCCCCAATTCATCACTTCTGAGTGAGCTGACAGTCCCTATTGGTAAGGAGTAGAGAGATACTAAAGATGGGGGAATGGGGGGGGGGGGGAGAATACAGGTAGTTTACCCATATCCCTTCATAGTTAATCTATATATATCTTATCCTTCAAAGACATACAAAAGTGCTGCTATAATGGTAAATAACTTTTTGCACAATGCATGACATAAAGTCAAAGCAAAGTGTGATCCCCTATCTCCTCCGATATCTAAGAATTACAGCTGAAAATTGAAGACAAGGTTTACTGATTTTGTAATATAAAATACTCCTTTATTTGAAAAAAGCTGATTCCTTTCACCTATAGAAAAAAGGAGTTTCTTGAAGAATGTAAATTTAGGGTCCTTCAATCTTGAAATATTTTTTGAAACACCTGTCTTTTACACAATTTGTGATCAGTCAAACTAAAATGAAAAATTATGGTGAAAAAAGGAAATAAGATACCTTAGGCTACCATGAGAACTAAGAAAGCAGCAATTTTATTTATAATTCCATGTTCATTACAGCAGTACAAGAGTAATTTATCAAATGTGACACTGCTTTTAGAATTAGAGTGAGAAATGAGGATCAGGAAAGAATTACATTAACAAATATTGCAATACCATCAAAATCATACTATTTTCTCCCCTAGAGATATTGCAGTATCTTTGTTTCATTCCATACTCAATCTCCAGCAGTACCAAAGTCATTTATCAAATGTGACATTGCTTTTAGAACTTTAGAGTTGGAAATGGAGATTGGAAAAGGGATTTGATAGAGGAGTAATATGATTTAGCTTTACAGAAATAACACAGTGTGCTTGATTTACAAGATTCTGTTAAAGAAAAGTGGTTACAAATTCTCTAATTTGATCCATATGGATTGCGATCTGACTATTATGAACAGGTTGAAAGCAAGGAGGAATAAGGGGTCCCAAGAGAGAGAATGAGAGAGAGAGACAGACAGACAGAGAGAAAAAGAAAGAAAGAGAGAGAGAAAGAAAAAAATAAAGAAAGGACAGGACAGAGAGAGAGAGAGAGAGAGAGTTACAGAGGATTGAGCAAAAGGAAAACAGAGAAACATCAAAACTGTACATGTATGGTTTTCTAAAATTGAGATACATGATATTCCCTCAGATTCTTCTGTGTCATTCTGCCTCAAATAATTTTGTATTTCAATAGATCTACATCTTATTTTGTTGGTCCCCTCTCCTACCACCCTCCCCTCTCTTCCAATCTAATAGATATTTTTATTATAATATAATATAATAATATATTTTTCACTATCTCTTTTTCTATGCCCCTTTTTCTGGACTTTTTTTACATTACTATAATAATATGTTTTAAATCTTTCCTTTTCAATCTACATGACCTTCTCTCTGACCTACTTTTCTCTCTGACCTATCTCTCTCTCTTTCTGTGACATATCCGTGTGTCTTGGTAGTTCTATACATCCCCCTCTCTGTTCCCTTCATATCCTACTGATTTCCATGCATCTATATCAACCATGACACTCATACAGCTACCAAACCCTCAGGTTAACTCGCATCCCACTAGGACAATCTTTTGTCATCGGCTCTCGCTCAAACCATGCCAACTCCCTGAGCATGCACCACCGAAAATACACTTACTGCACAATGCAAGACAAGAGACAGCATAAACAATAGCATCAAAGTAAGATACCGACATCACTCGTGACGGGGAAACGGAGATGCGAACGGATGGAGACTGCTGATGACGCTAGCATGCCGACTACGGCTCATCAGCAGCTCTTTATGTGGTGTTTTGGGACCAGCATGTTTAGATGCTTCTTTATGCTTCACTTGATTATATACAGCGATGAAAAGGGACATAAATCTCCAGGGGATGTTGTTGATGACGAAGGATAAAAATGAACCTTTGTAAAGAATATGTTTAAGGAAGTTATTGAGGGTTTAGTATGCTGTTTTCATCTTCTTTTTATTCACCTTGTGGAGTAATTTCTCCTACTTTACCCTCTCTGTTGTTTATTCTATCCTTTCTCACTCTTTATTTGATTTCTCCCACTTCCTTTATATTAATCAGTCTTTCATTCTCACCTCTCTCTCTCCCTCTTTCTTGTTCCTTTTTCACTTTTCAAACTTTTTTTTTAAATCTCTTTGTCTTTTCTCTTTTTCTCTCTACCTTCCTTCTTTTTACCCCCTTAATTAATTCTTATTGTTCACTATTCATAATAAATCAACTTAAAGCAGAAAGCTATGGCATCTTCACTTACCAATTGATTAGATTTCTGCCTTTCCTCACAGAGGTCCCTCTCTAAAGCTTCACAAGTCTTCCTCTGTTGACTGACCTCTACTTCCTGTAGGTCAAAAACAAAGATGAAAAATGTCCATTGAATAGCTGAATAAAAAATTTCCAATACTGTTTAGAAACTAAATTGCTCTGTCAAGGGACTGTGCGGAATAAGTGTTTTCATATCGCCGCTGTTCTTGAGAATGAAAGGAAACAACAACAACATCCACAAAATTGTTACTTGATAATACTAAGGAGACATCAAAATGCATACACACAAGGCCTTCTAAAACTCCTGGCCAGCTTGCTCCATGAGACAAGCACATGAATATGTTAACATATTTCTTTTAGGATTTGGGTAAGTAAAATCAATGTATGGGAATATTCTACATAAAATGTCAACCCCTCCCCCCCCCCCCCCCAACAAATGGGCACTAATATACTGCAGCATTTTAGTACATAATGATGACATATTTAATTCTATCCCCTCATGAAAAGGAAAGGACATGTCTGTAAGAGTGTAGAGAATACTTTATGTCAACAAAAAGCACAACCACTTGCTTCCAAACACTACACACATTTTTATGCGTGGGAGCATATCAGTGCGGCATGCACTTGCTTTACATACGCATGCGTGTGTAAGAGCAGAAATGGCTATTCACACCTAAGGTAGTAAAATTGTTTCAACAAAAGCTGCTGCAACAAATTAAAATTAGAATAGTGTAGTGAGCCTCACATTTCTGTAACCTTTAACACAGAACAGTCAGTATACATAGGGGCCATTATTATGGATAAATATATCTTTTACCATCGAAATATAGTCTCTTGCCATTCACTCAAGTGATACCTTGAGTTGTCCTGAGGTGGTTTTTTTTCATGAGACGGTTTACCACATCAAGTCTAAATGGGGCAGATCTATCATTACTTATCACACACCATCAAGTACAGTTTGAAAAGCCTACAGACTTTACACCTTGTTGTATCACTTGAATGATAAACTAAGATGATATTGAGACTACACATATCAAAAATCTGCTTGCAAGAAGGCAATCAATGCCTGAATGCAAACTGTTTGTAGTACAGGCGATAAAAATAAGATGAAAACACAGTACGTCAAAAAGACTTCATCTGTATACTTAAGTCGCATTCTGTTCTTTCACCGACAAAATAGATTCTTTATCGGTTAGAAAGTAGCACTGTAAGTTATCACTCTAGTTAGTCTGCCAATTGGCTTGCAAGAATATGCGGAATGCTTAAACTTAAGTATTCAACCTGTTACATATTTCATTCCCTCAGGCTTAATACAGTAAAAACTGGGTCCCAATGGGCAATGTGTTTATCATTTCAAATATGACATCTTTAGTAGATGTGAACTCATTTTCTGGATGTCAAATTTAAAGGGAAGGTTGAGTTCTGGGAAAGGTGAAAAATAATTTGCGAATGCTTTCTAATTCAATTTTTGTCAGTTTGGAAGAACATCATAGAAGAAATGTCCCCTAAAACGGTTTGCTCTTCAAATGCCCTCATATTCGAAATATGATGAGACATGTCTGGGCCAAACATTCAGGCTACATGTGTGTACAGTCCCATATACCCATTTCTGTGTCTTTCAGCAAGATTGGGTCAACTTCCTATCATGTTGATGATTCCAAAACATAACAGCATATACCAATTCTTATTCAGACATGATCAACCTTTCCCACTTCCTTGGGACAGTTTATGCACAATGTAATCGCATGATCAGAACTCAACTCTATCTTAAAAAAGTTGGAGAAATGTTTAAGAGAGAGATGGGACAATGACAGAGAGGTATACTAAGGGCAATAAGAATGAGAGTGAAACAGGGCAAACAGGAAGTGGAAAGTAGTAACATATCATCCAAAATCTGGGGAGCGTTTCATGAAGCGTTTTGTCAGTGATTTTTACTGACAAATTTGCTCTCAGCCAATCAGATGCAAGGATTTCAGTATCTTATAACAGTTGTTGGTAAAAAATCACTGACAAAACACTTGATGAAACGCTCCCCAGATCACAAAAAGACATCTTTTCAGAGCCAGGAAGACAGTAACAAGAATTAAGCTAAAGCCCTACTGGCTCTTAGCAGATATTATATTTATTCACAAAGCAAATGAAGACCAAAAAAAAACCACACAACACAGTTACCATGGGTCTGTCTCCTTTCCTGCACACCACTATCTTCAGGAGAGACATTGAGGAAACACCAGATAGTATCTTCACGATCTAGACAACACCTTACACTCTTCCAGGCCTACTAACTTCTACATGATTTAAAGGTCAACCACAGCCAGACACATACAGGAGTTCAATCAGAAATTTTGTAACAAGTAAAGATTGAGTCAAGATGACAATTGCTGGCAAGATGGATTCCAAATGACTCCTCGATATGATGCTGTACTTTCCTCGTCACCCTAAACGTTACCCATTCCTCGGCCTCCTCTCCAATTTCCAGCTCCCCAATATATCCTTATTCTATACATCTCTACCGGTCTGGCCGCGCTACAGTCGGGAAGTAACTTGATGACATGTGGCCTCCGATTTGCAACATCCATATTGCCAATCAAGAACGTAAAGATCTCGACAAGATATGGAACATGATTTTCATAAATCCCAGGCAGGCGAGGTATTGCCTTCTATGGAGAAAGTTCACGAAAGTCCCCTACTCCTATCCTCTCCCTGTTTATCACGCTCGCACCTTTATCCCGTTTCCCTTTTCAACACATCTTTGCCTCTCCATTCCACCAAGATTGTGCCAAGTTCAAATATCCATGGTGTAATTGGATCACAATGTTAGCCACCAAATCCTTACTGACATGCCAATCGAGATCACCAAACGACGCAAACGACGCAACCGTCATAAGGGAACTTCTGAAATAAACATGATCAACCGAAGGACAAATCTGCGTGAAAGGTCCAGTTCTACTGCATCCTCTTAAAGCCCATTTGTCTGGAATAATATTTTAGCTGGTCAGCATCTAATTTCCTCTCCTGGCTCCAGATTTGATCTGGCTGACATAGCTTTTGTCAGGTTCAAAGACCCATGCTGTAATAGGATAACACAGTGCAAGCTTCAGAACACAGAGATAAATTGCCTGAATTTGATTAAAGATAGCCAATGCATCTCCCTCCCATCAAGAACACCATTTTCATATCTCTCAAGAACGCTATTTTCTTATCTCTCAAGATCACTAACCCAGTCGATACCAAGGCATAAATGAGACATAAAACACAGCTCCAGCATTACTTTCCTGTCAATCAGTCATTTTGAAAATATTCTAAAAGGCTGTATCTTGAAGCAATTAATATGATTTGGAGGCCATTCTGAATGTTACAGAATCGATTGTTCTTAGAACCATGTTAATATAGTCATGTATATACTGAGTGAACAGTATTTGATGTTTGTGGTAATTGAAGGTTGATGACATACTTTCATTGATACAGCAAACTGCACGGACTGAAAGCTTTACTCTAAAATGCTTATAATATCCTTTAATTTCATGTATTTTGATTTTATACAGAAAGAGACTGGAAATATGAAGCAAAATATGAAATTTTGGGAGCCAAACTTGGTATTTAAAAAATATAGACTGATATATGCCAATAGGTAGAAATGCATGAACATTGTAGTGTTATAGGGTATCAAAAACATTAGTTTAAAATAACCTTTGAGAAGGTTTATCTCAACATATAGTTTTATTACCAGAACTCAAGTCGACTATAAAATGCGTCTGCAATATAGTACGTTTTTCATGCATCTATCTGGCATGTTTATTTAAAATTAGAAAACATGCAGGCATATTTATGCTTGGCAGCATTTCTTTCCAATTCGCAAGACAATCACTCACTGGAAGAGACTAATTCTTGAGTCAACTTGAATGTTCTGCCTCTTTCATCAGGGATCTTCAGACTGGTTTATTATCATGTCTATTGATTCTGAGTCACGCACTCTTCAATGTAAGGATGGTGCAAAACATGCCAGAGAAATGGGGACCATTACTCATTCGCCTGGAATTGGCACAACCCAAGTCACAATTAATCAGGTAGGAAGAGTCATGGTTGGTATCATTAGTCCTACATGTAAAGAATCATGTCAGTCTTTCTATCTGAAAAATAAAACAAAACTCAGGAGTGTTGAGATAACAGAAATTTGGGAGACAATATAACAAGGGAGATATTTTCAACGACAAATTGTGTAAGGAAGAACAAGACCCAAGTGTGAAACACCTATGATAGCCATGAAAGAGACAGTGATATATAGGAGGCTTTTATTAAAAATCACAAGGAAAACCCACATCATAAGAACAGTAGCATCGTTTTTAACTACAATCACTTGTGGCCCCAAAACATTTGTCTACATTTCGAAGCAAAAGAGAGAGTTAAACCCATTATAAAATCTCCACAAACGCAGCTTTTTGTCTAGGGGTTTTCTCCATGTTTGGACAGAAGCGCAGGTGTGTTCTGCCCCCTCCATCGAATCTAGGTTTAATGACCAATATCAATGGCTACAGAATTGAAGCCTTAGGACAGAGCCGAGAATTACGACCAGGGGTTGTATGTTTGGGAAACGATTTGCACTTTACCGAAAATGTCAAGATGGAGTTCATTTACAGAGCTCCCATTACAAAAAAGGGGTTGTGTTTATGTTGCAAGGGTTGCAGTTATTGAAAGTGAGAGAGAGAGAGAGAGAGAGAGATACACACATACACACACACCCACACACAGGTTTACATGGCTTTACTTCCGAGGACAAGTATTGTTCCTCTATTGTTCCTCGTCCTCGGACAGTCGACGGAATAAAGCACAAATTCATTGTTCAACGTTCGAGGACTATTGTCCGGCTTCCGAGGACCATTGTTCTCATGATTTTTTTTTTGTTCTCTGTCCGAAAATGTCCTCGGACATACTGCTAAACAGACCCACACAGACACACACACAGAGACAGACAGACAGGCAGGCAGAGACAGATACAGAGAAAGACAAAGAGAAAGAGATAGAGGGGAAGGATTAAGGTTACCAAAAAGGTTGTGTTAATGTTGCAAGGGCTGCAGTTAATAAATGAGAGAGAGAGAAACAGAGAGACGGAGTAAGAGATAGAGAGACACAGACACAGACGAATTAGGATTAAGGGGATGGAGGGGTGGGAACCAATATGCAGTACTTGAAGATATTATGTTTCTTTACTCACACATGGCTAAATACATGTATGGTGTGGGATTGTTTTTGAGAAACCGATACAAGAACAACAAATTTAATCCCTAGAACCACAATTTAGAGTTATATAATGGTAAAAACAATCTACAATTTCCCTATATTAATGTAATAAATCCATCCCTTCATAATTCATTTCACCCAACCCATGTGCTTGTCTCAGTTATTTGAACTCACTGATAGATCATCTTGAATGGTAACTCTGTAATATATTTTTTTATCAATCAAAAAATAACTTGGGTTAGTAGGTCAATGCAACATGAATTCCTCTTCATACCAGCCAACTCCCACGACCAATATTCACCTGCCACAAGAAAAATGGCCCGCGGGCAGCCACACGCGCTCATCTAATTACAGCCCGCCACCAAAATAACGTCGCCGACACATTACACGTTCTATTAGCCACTTGCATTTACCGAGCCTCGATTTGCTTTCAGGCACATTGTGTGTGAGCATGGCAAAAAACGTTCATTATGAGAGGCGCTTTGCTCTATTTGCTTTTAGCGTAATTGCGATGCATACACGTGCTGGGTAAACACAAACCTGAGACGGTAGCGTGTTGGATGTAACTACCATAAAAATCAATTAGATTTCATGTGGATGTGCTATTCAAAGAAAATGACCATAAATATGAGCTACTTTTTTCTTTCATGCTTAGATGACTGCGCTGTTCTATTTTTGTTATCCTTTTTTGTAAAACAATTGTGATAGAGAGGACATAATTCACATTATATTTGCAGGGTTCCAGGCATATCTGTTATTTGTTTAGAAACATAAGAATGGATTGCATCATCCAAGCACAATATTGTAATGTTGATTGAAAACAGCTAAACGGAGAGGCTTCCTGCTACAAGTATTTCTTGATCCATTGCTAGGCGTTCAAAACCACCAAGTTGATACATTGCAAACCCCACAACAGGGTTGATGCATATGATAAAAAGGGGTGCTTGCTGAATAAATGTCATCGATTGCTCTTGGTATAACATAATAATTGATAATGAGTTCAACTGGACTAAACTGAAACTGTTTCATATCATTAGAAATCTCTATAGTTTCAGAAAATACACAAAACAAACAAACTATTTCTTGCAACTTATCGGTGGTTTCAAGCAACAGGTCATATAAGATCAAACTTGAATGACTTCATTGATCTGCAATACTACAACTTCTAGCAGTATGCAATGTATGCACTCTAGAATGTAACATGTCACTTATATTTTAGCTGTAGAACTCCTTCATTGACCATGTCCTTGATGTTTCAGTCAGGTTGATCTTCCACTCATCTGAACTGGACAAACAAACATCCTCAAAATATCCCCTCCATACAAAACCACAAATGAAACCCAAATGAAACCCGAAGTTCTGAATCACATGGTCAGTGAGCACACACGATCGACCTGCTTTTCTATCTTGATCACTGGGGTCACAGCATTAGGTCTCCTTCATCTACCTTAGATCCACTTCCTAAAGACATCCTGTGGCTTGCCCAATAGTAGGACATGGATGGATGTACAGCCAGTGTATTCTTCACACAGAATAACAAAATTGTTAGAGAAGGAAGCATATATCTAAATTTGATACTACAACTTTTCCAGTGTCACCCAAATTTGATATAATATCTAATATTTTGAGGACAAAAATGGGCTTGTCTTTTTGATATCAAAATAGCTTTCTGAATTGTGAAGTTATATATCAAGAAACTATGTCTGTATCACGAAGAATGCTGAAAAGGGGAGCAATATGACTGGAAATTTGTCTAAGAAAACTTCATTTGTGATAGATACTTGAAATCCTGTTGGCACTGTAAGGGTTAAGACGGTGGGGATAGGGGAAGGAGGTCTAGCCTTAGAGGCAACTACGGCTGACATTTTGACTCTTTCCTGCTCATGAGATCATGTGTGTACATACCAACAAAGCATGAAACACTTGTCAGAGAGGAGCATGTGAAGCTGGGTTTAATACCATGGGGTAGGATGGGGGATGGGAGGGTTATGTACCCTAAAGACATCCGAACCCCAATTTTGCTGTTTCCTACACATCCAATACAGCAACAGGGCTTGGTTCTCTTAGCTGAGAATAAACATTTATCTGAGGGAGAAATGGCGGGCAATTAATTCCAGGGTCTAATACCAACAGGAAGGGGAGGGGTAAGGGAGATGCACCCAAAATGACAACAGCTTCCGAACATTTGCCTCTTTCTACGACAGTCCAGTCATGTGTACATACATATTCCAACAGTGTTTGGTTTTCAACCAAGCATATAACACTTGTCAGAGGGGAGGGGGGAAAAGGATGGGCACAAATGGTGGACTCCCTTGGTTTGGTATTGAGGGGAATGGGACATAGGTTTATCTGCCCCTGAAGGTAACTGTTCTTGACATTTTGGATCTTTCCTGAACTTCAGGTCATGTTTACATACCAACTGGAGTTGGTCTAACCAAGCATGGAAGACTTACCAGAGTGGAGCATGTAAAGCTGGTTTTAGTAGAGAGAGGGAAGGGTGAGAGGAGAATCTGTCTTTTAAGGTGATCACTCCATCTGTATGGTTCTTTCCTATTCTCCTGGTCAGGGTTTAGTTTCTCTGGGCGAGATGTGGGAGGGGGTTATGTCACTGCTAAGGGTACAAAAGGGGTCAAAAAAGAGATCTCCAATTATAAGCTCAACAGGTCCTGATGTATGCTTATTTCCTGTTCCTCTGTTCATGGGTGTGGTATATGAAAGGGGTGTGGTTGGGGGGGGGGGGGGGGTGTTCCAATCTCATAAAGATCATTACATTCTATAGTATATTACACCTTATATTATTATTATTCTTGTCATGTGCATGTGCATAAACTCATTAGTTAACCCTGTCAGGACCAAAGTCAACAGCACTATGTACAAAGTGAATAGTATTTTAGTCTTGTGGTAATGAGAGGGTTAATAAATACACAAATACCTGTTAAAATATCACTTATACTTTCATGGCTGCAAGACCTTCATAATAGCATACAAGAAAAAGCACAACACCTGAGCAGAGAGGAGGAGGAGGGTAACGGTATCCAAAATGCCCCCCCCCCCTTCTTTAACGTCTTGAATCAAATAAAATGAGATAAAGATTCATCTTCTTTAATGATAGATGGTAAAAGTTAAACAGGCTGTCTCCCTTTCAAAGGCAAACGCAAACACTCGCGAACAAATTTTGGGCTTAGATATAAGTGGTTTGTACAGGTCACAACAAACAGTGGCTAGCTTCTCCAATGTGTATCTAGTCATCCTTCGTCCCTATGTCTATCTCTCATTCTGAGCTCTCTATGAACATCTCCCACCCCGTCTACTTTGCCTTCTCTATTTCTCTCTCTGTCTCTCTGTCTCTCTGTCTGTCCGCCCACCCATCTCTCTCTCTCTCTCTCTCTCTCATCATCTCAAATATCTATAGTATCCGAATATCTTTTTATCTCATGCAATCTGGGGAGCATTTCATCAAGCGTTTTGTCAACGATTTTTACTGACAAATTTGCTCTCAGCCAATCAGATGCAAGGATTTCAGTAGCTTATAATAGTTGTCAGTAAAAATCACTGACAAAACGCTTGATGAAACGCTCCCCTGTATTTCTATTTCCCTTCCTTATACTGTTTCCTCCTCTCTGTAATATTTCCCTGTGTATATCTAGTCATGCCTCTACATCCCTTGGACAGTCTTTATCTCTCCCTCCCTCTCAATCTCTCCTCGTCTTCTTCCTAATCTTTTTCCATTTCTTCTCCCTCACCTCTCTCCCTCCCTCCTTCTCTCTCTGCTCCTTCTTCTGTCGGTCTTCCCAGTATAATCTTAGTCATTCAGAAAATCCATCAGTGTGTGTAACAATCTGTCCACCATTTACCATTAGGCATTTCTATACTTAAAACTGTTGCTCAAATTCATCTTTATGCTGAAAATACTCAATCAGATTAGTTCTGATGAATGAAACTTAAACCCTTAATCAAATAGAAATGCTCATATTCATCCACTCTTAATCATACATGGGCCATCAACACGAGACCTTCAAACGATTTTAATATGTTGAGGAAAATAGATACTAGAAAGAAACACTGATATTCAGGCGACTGAAAAGCTGGCAGCTAATTTCAGGAAATTGGTAACCGTCTGAGGAAAATATCTAAACCACAGACATTAAAACTGTGACAGGTTATAAAAATGATTTGGAATATTTAACAGTGGCTTCAAAACAAAAATAGCACTAACCATAATTCCCATTTTGAGAAAAACCCTACATCCCCATCTGTGGTTTTGGGGGGAAGATATTCCTATATATTTGTACATTGAAAGACTTTGAAAGTAGATATATTAGACACTTAACTGTGTGGAGAAGAGAGAAGGCATCCCTTAGAATAGATGACACTGGTGGCAAAACAAATCTATTAGGTCTGTCTGAAATAATCCATCTTCTCCCATTAAGCTAATGCACTACCCAAATGAGCTCATTCTAACAAAAGTAATAGATTTGACACAAAAAATTACATTTACAAAGAACCTGCATGTTACAAATTCCCTTGAATTTCATCAAAGATGGTTTTTCTAACGGATAATTTCATTTCCCTGCTTATTAAATAACACATGTTTTTACACACCTAAAGATATAACTTGGCAGTATTTATACAAGTAGAGGCATAATGTAACATTTGACGAGACTGAGTCCTTGTTACTCCCTTGTCAAAAATTTATTTTAAAAAACAATAAAAAAAAATTGCTCTACAGGTTAACAAGGATTTTATATTTCTATCCAGATTCAAAAAGAGAGATATTTTTTCTCACTTATACATTCTTCTAAGAAAATAGTACGTATCGGAAGTGAAATTTTCTAAAAACATATTACATAAGGCAGGCACAGTCATTGCTAATTTCTTTGAACAAGTAAGAAATGGTAATGCATTGGAGATTGGTAATGAACCCACTGGCTATGGGAATCTGGTTGTCCCTGTATCAAGTCTATGGGAAAGAGATAATTCAGTAGTCAATTCTCGCTACCCCAAATACGCAATTTCGGCAACAGATGGCGTTTGTCATGCAAACCACGCATGCGCAGTGCTGACAATATCCTGATTGGGTCGACAAGTGTTTGTCTTTTTGCATTGAAAATGTACACAGGTATTACAAAAATCCTCGAGTTTGAGTATAAATTAACATGTTTGAAAAGATACCATCATGATTTATTGAGACAATTGGTTGCATTTTCAAAATTTGAGTGGTTTATGTCATGCAATCCAAAAAATTAAGCATTTTAGCACTCATAATTCGTAGTATTTCAATACGGACCGGAAGTGAAGTTGACGAAGAAGCGGACCATTTCCATGCATAATATTGCCCTCTACATCGAAAATTGCATATTTGAGGGAGCGAGAATTGGTTAATGCTTATTTCAGTAAGAATAATGTCTATTACTGAATGGGTCTTTTTATCCTCAGTCTATCTATAAATGTAGATATCGTTGGTATCTATCACAGTCGACAAATGTAAAAAATAACATTTCAGATTTTTCAATTCCAGAAATGCATATTGATTTATACTCAAAACTAGAACGCAATCAAAATAATGCGGGCAAATTGATAACTTTAGTGCTGCTACTTGCTGTACTTGATTACACAATAATTGCATCATATCAACATGTCTATGGAGTGAGGTCCAATTTTTTTTTTGTACTGGTGTAACAGATGGGTGAGGTAGGTTGTTATTAAAAAATAATAATTTTACTTATCTAGTAGATCTCATAGAATAGAAAAAAATCACAAAATGATGGATTTAACTGTTCACCAGATCTAAAGAGTTTTTTTTTCTCTTACATTTAGTCTTCTTAGTTGAATACTGTCAATAATTGAACCATTTTAAATCTGCAAAGTGTTGTTAAATATTAGTATCAGTCAGGTTACATCAATACAATTACTTCTTCCTTTTTTTTCCTAACTGATGAAAATACCGCCTGCTGCGAGTTAAAAAAGTGTTATATCCTTCAAGACAGACTTCTGACTCTCAAACAGATGATATGCATGGTCATAAAAGTTGCAGTAACCACCACTATATAGGGATCACCTGTCTTTAGTGGTCACCTACATGTATAATGTCTCCTTCAAGGAAGAAATACTAGTACATGTTGTAAAGTCTGATCTATTTCTTCAAAGTAGAACCTGTCTAGAAACAACAGTTGCCACTTCTACTTATAACCTTGGATGGTCTTTATGGACAGGTTTTACTGTCTCAAAAGCATGACTAGCCATGCAGTCATATCATATAATAAAATCACCAGCCAAGATTTAACTGAGCTGTTTCTACTGTGTATAACCTGTCTATAATGGCCACTTGACTGCAGTGGCCACTTTACTAGTTACTTTGAATGGTCTTTATGGACAGGTTTTATTCATAACAAGCATGTAACAAGACAGCCGATAACTTGATCAACAACAAAAATGTCAGCCTGTCCTTAATTGAGCTATTTCTCTAAAGTGTAAAGAATGACAGATTCCACGGAAAACGCAATATCAGATCAACATGTTCACATCTTTGTTAGATATATCTACAGAAATTCTAGAAAATGTGTCCAGTGCAGACCCCCCCCCCAAAAAAAAAAAACAATGAATAAATAAATTTAAAAAAATATATATATATAAATATATAAATAAATAAAAAAATAAATTAAAAAAAAAATAATTAAAAAAATTGAGGAGACTGTGTAGAAGTTATTCTGGACTAATAACTTCTACAGGAAGGTATTTCAAAGCTATCAGGATGTTACCGTAATTTTTGTTTCTTGTTACGTATTCTATGGACCTGGTAGAACCGCCCATAAGATGAAGAGCGATCCGGAGCAATAGGTCAAGTACATCAGGCTTTTCTACTAGCAGTCTTTTACAATTCTACATAGCACTGAAGCATTTACGATCGTAAATTTTGAAACTTGAATTTAACCCATCAACTATGGGAACCGGGTGGCTCCTGTGTTAAGCCTATGGGAGATAGAGAATACAGCAGTCAATGGGTTAAGATACATGTATGAAGCAATATGTCCTTGGGAGCGTTTCATTAAGCGTTTTGTCATTGATTTTTACTGACAAATTTGCTCTCAGCCAATCAGATGCAAGGATTTCAGTAGCTTATACCAGTTGTCGGTAAAAATCACTCACAAAACCCTTGATGAAACACTCCCCCGTTTCTAGATGTCTCCAAATGAAAAATTCTAAAAGACTCAAGTGGTTCAAAACATTTTAATGCATTCATATTACTAATTGACAGTGCATTCGGTCTGTCAAGATTAGTTTGACCATTTCATTCCTTCAAAGCTACATATTTACCATTACAATAGTTCTCTGAATGTTCAGCCCATTTCCAAAGTTCCCAAAGTGAGTATTAAAACTAAACATTGGCAGGGATTTTCTTTTTTTTAAACTGGCAAATAATCTAAGCAAAAAAAAAGGCAAATCAGAAGCTTTCCAAAAACTAAACAAATTATGTATGAATGAATGGTTTATCCATGCATGCTTTTATCTTTCACATAAAAGCCCACGCAGCCATTATGATGAGATCCAATTGCAATGTAGACATAATTAATTTGCTCATACTAATAGACAATATTCACACCATGACTATTTGCACACCATGTTATTAGTAGCTGGATAAAATTTGATCAGCATTGATATTAAATTTTGATTGCAATCCGCTCCTTTGTTCCATTTTTGTTGATTCGTTCAAACCCATCCATCCCCCAAATTTATGGAATGGCTTTTACAATTCATTGATGCAGTAAGATATGTAATCAAAATGAATGGTTAAAAAATGCAAACTAAAATTGAGCAATGCTATGTGTGATACTTCAGTTTGCAAAAGTTTGCAAATGAGAGGAGATTTGTTCAGAGCACATTCTGTGTCTATTGCTTCACCGTTTGTAATTGTCAGCAAGATTTAGTTGATACGTTGTAATTCTGATGATTCAAACACCTTTCAATACACAATTATTTCTAATTGCAACATAATAAACCACTCAAAATAACTTTAGACAAAAATAACTTTAGACAGTTTATTTAAAATGTAAATGTATGACTAGTATTCAGCTGCATTTCCATAGGTTGGGCAGTTCCCACAACAGTGTCTCTTTGTGAAAAACAGATTTCATACACTGTCTGACAGCTAGTACCATGAGATTTCTCCACAATCAATACATGATCTTTTCCAATCATTGGAGTGAACTATCCCTATCCCCCTAAACACACCAATGACCACAACTTGAAGTCATTGCAAAGGTCAATGCTTGGCGATTGTCAGGAGAAAAGTAGAAAGTATATGTGTCTTAGGCCACAGTGAAATTCAAGCACCCCTTTCCCCCACCCTCCCACCCACAGCGACCCTCTTGGGGGATGGTTTAGAAGACGCCAACGCAGGGCAGACAGGGCTACGACTGGCAGCCTAACCCTTGGGGACCGGTGGTGAAAAGGTTAGAGAGAGAGGGGGGAGCGGCATGGCGTATCAACGAAAGCAGATATAATCAAAACTAAATCCAATTCCCTACTTTGTTCTTTCTCTTATGGACATGTTATGTGATCCTGCTTGAATTGATGAGGATGTAAGTTTATTATAGAAAGCCCCATGAATAATGCCTATTGAGAGAGTATAACTGCCATGCAATAACAGAAACAAGTGAATCAGGAACAGCATCCTCCCTTAGTGAATGCAGACCATGGAATACTAATTACATATCACTTTCTTATGACTTCTTGTTTGTTTGGGTGTTGTCTTTTATTAACTGATCTATTAATTTGTCTTGCTAACCTCATCAAAGAGTCAGGAAAATTTATGACTGGTTATATGTGATATCTGTAAAGAATATTCCTGGATAATATCATGCCTAAAATCTAAACTCTAATGTATACTTTCCATGTAACATAAAATATATTTTTTTAAAGAATTAGAAAAAAGAGGAAAATACTTAGATCTGTATTGCAAACAAACTGGGATAAAAGAATCAACTCCACTTATCATTTTCAATGCAAACATCATACATTTTCAATGCAAACATCATACATCTTCATTAAATCCTTCATTACAAAAAAATTAGTCACAGTGAAGACATTAGTTCAGCATTGCCATACACTAACTTGAAGAAATAATTTCTTCATATCTGCATGGGATGTGACAATACATTTTCATCCATCCTACCATCGAAGAACAAAGAAACATTCAACCTAATAGATCACAAAAATTAAACGTTTGTCCTTTGCATGACATTTACATTGAAAACTGTTGTTTATTATTTTCCTTCCAGGGAAGGAAAAGCCCACAAATGGTTCAGTGTTTTAAACATCATTCTAAGTTTTGAATATATTTGGATTTATAATAAAACTTACGACTGAGATACAGCATTCACAGTCTCCAAAGTGTGTCTGTGCAATCAGCTCATTATTCCTCTGATGTGTAGTCAGCATATGGTCTTGGGCATGTACAGCAGCCATGATCTCTGGCACACAACTAGCCTCAACATGGCCGCCAAACGCCTTCTACAAGCCCCATCCCATCAAATTCAAATGCGCCCTGACTGCTGCTGCGTAAGTTTACACCCCGTAGATACTCCAGAAGCTGAGAACCGTATAGACAGGACTTTCACAATATATTCAAAGTTCAAGAATGTTCAAACCAAGAGTAGGTTGCATAAGAGAATATGTTCCCTGTCCACAAAGTTGTAGCAAGAATCGCAAAGAAAATGATATATAAATATATATATATATATATATATTCGCAATTATACCTCTACTACGGCAGAAAAACTTCAAGCACTGTATTTCCCACAATGCTTACAATACCACTCTCTGATATTAGAATAGAATCTGACAGGCAAATAAATGTCTTCCTTCTTCCATTCCGCAAGTAAACGACAGAATTCACTCGCGACGATCACAAAGTTATCACCAATCCACTACATTTTCGATTTGCTCTTCTCAGCTTTCTTCGGCTGTGCAAAACTCCTCGTTAACTGATGCCTCACTTTACTTTGACTGGAAGAATGTGCGTGACAGTCGTTTATTTAAGTTTGGCAAAAACTCGTATTGATCGCTCGCTTCTAATGAGCGAGGTGGATTACTACTCTGCTAGTATTAACAGTCTCGATTTCGAATCGCACCGTTCCTTTTTTCAGTCAGTCTCTTTCCCCTCTCTCTCTCTATGTCTCTAAGGCTTGGTTACCCCTATCTCACCCATGCGCCGCTTGGCTCAGAGTGTATCAAGTTCTCTAGTGCATGGCCCATGTTGGACATGCACACGCATAAGGACTCTGGCACGAACTTTGTAATTCACACCCTCCCTACGCTGATCAACTTCTTCATGTTTTCAACCTCTGAAGAGAGAGAGAAAAGGATGCAGAACTTTCATTACAGGTGCCTCAACTTGTCCCTCTGTCAAGAACCAATCCCTTAAAAGATCAAATCCAGTTTCAGAATTTCAACATGCGATTGACTGATAAATACATGTCTAAAATTTATTGGTGGAATAAAAAAAATTGAGTCACAGATTTTTCTCGCTTTAGTATTTTTCGCAGGAGAGAGTCTTGCTCCAGATATTAAAGAAGTTTTTCCTCATCTGCTATTCACAGACACGAGATGAAGAATTGGGTCTGGCAATCTAGGTTACACGGACCCACCTTCCTGCTCCATATTCGAGTGCAGTAACCAGTAAGCACCCATTTCGAATAGAATATGCTATGAGCTTTCACCCGTCTGCGATCTTTTCATTACAATTCAGCAAATCGTCCGCTAAAAGGTATAGGCTTCCTGCCTTTATCCAAGCTTCTCGGTGGGAGGGAAAAAAAGTTGCTGAATTTGGCAGAGAACTTTCATTCGCAAACAAATGAAATCAAGTTAGTATCAATCAAGGTCAGTTTCTCTTTACGGAAGAAAATACAGACCGAGTATTTGCTTCAACTTCGCACAGAGTCTTGAAAATAATCAAATGTCCTGTACAAAGCATCTCGTTGCTTTTATGGATAAATGTTCATGTTTTCATAAATTCACCGTGCAATACAGTCCACAGTGCAGCGTACAAAGGTCAGTAGTCAATATTTTGTAAAGCAATCCTATGTTGATTCAATAACAATAGCATCACAAGATCATGTTCCCCTGTAATGTGCACACAATTCCTTACATTCTGTCTGATGCCCCATCACAAACAGCAAAACTAATGTACCCACTGAACGAAAAGAGGGAAAATAAACTCTCCAAATTATGATGAATTCGCCTATTCTTGACGCAAGTTTTGTCAGCAAATCACTGGTCGGCCATTAGCGAAGCATTCCTGGGAGGTTTTGACGAGGAGGGTGGGTAACTCCCAAAGAGAGGTGGCTCCACTATGTCTGAGGGTCGCTTCAGAATGTCGAGGGGGACTTACTCTCACGCATCGCAGCAATCCACTTCCCCAAATATTCTGCCCAACATTCAGTGCAAATATTTTTCAAGCCTGGCCAGCCGGCACATTCCTGCACTGATTATGGGTGAAAGCAATAAAATGGACAAGTGGTTGGTGATGGCTTAGGTTCCACGGAAAATGCAATACTTTTCCTTTGATTTTGTTTAAAATCAGCTTTCACAAATAACCCTCACTTTCTGTCTTTTTTTAAGTCCGCAGCATGGCATGGGAATATCCATGGCCTGTGTAACATTGGTGCAAATATTCATAAATTCTGCAGTTAGAGAGGCTGAGAGGATTAACCAACGAGATCTTCAAAATATGAAATGTTCCGTCGCGTGGATGGAATATTCATGCACGTCTTCTTTTCTTTGAGCTAGCTAGGCTATTTTATAATGCAGAAGAGATGAGATTAAACTCCTAACCAGCACACAGACAAGAAATCTTGTTTCATTTCATTCATAAGCTCTGCAATTTTCGACCCCCTTGATTTGCTTACCAGACCTTTTAGCATTTTAGGGAAATTTTGGCATTTCCTTGCCAAAAGACTGAAATCATATTGTTTGACAGAATCAGAAGGTGGAAGCTGTGACCATGAAAGCATGAACTCTAGTCATCAACTGTAATTCCCTTTGCTTTGCATACTCTTGTGGCTTATAATCCTCCGTTTCTTGACAGACAAGTTGGCGTCACTCTCCGCACATGCACTTCCGATTACTTACAATTTCCTCTTCTTTTCGGCTAAGGCCCATTCCAAGGTAGATGGCATGTTTTGGCCGAGACTTGAAGCGGAAGAAGTACAGAATGCTTCATTGACGGCAGTGCTTACAACATCAGAAATAAACACGGCTCAGTGCTAAGCTGTCCTTGTTCGATTTCTGTGAACAATCCTTTCCCCTGTTTACAAATATTCCTTGCAAGTATTCACCTACAGGAAATCAATTCCTTGGTAAGTCTTCCATTTCGGAGTATGCAATTTTTCAGCTGATCAGCATTTTTTCACATTGGTCCATCAATGTGACTTATAGTGTTCTCTCTTAAGAAAAAAGTGCATTTCGGGAATCATGTCTTCAAAGTCCTTGATTCTTTCATCAATTCCTAGATGAGGAGCAAACTTTTCTGCTCTTATTCCTTTGAAGACATTAATAGACCACAAATCAAAAAACAGTAAAGCATACGCTTGGTTAATAAGAAATTGTTAATAAGTACAGTCATTTCAAACATAATCCCCAAAATAAATCCCAATAATGTGCAATCCTCTCTGCTCCTTATAAAGCACCTCACAGACAATTACAAGGAAATTCTCACATATGCTCGAGACACATGAGATGTATGACGCTAATGGAAGCCCCAATTCAAACCGAATCAGACACACATGTCTCCATTAAAGTACTCCCCTTACATTAACTGATGGACGAAAACACTCTCAACTATTACATTTGCATGATCCCTCATTCTGTTATTCCAAGCTGTATTGTTTCAAACAACAACATCTATTACAGTTATGCCTGGCCGCTGCTGGCTATCTCTTCTCATCGCTCTCCAATTTCCAAACTTTCGACGAGTGAATTAGGAAGCGAGTGGTAGATTTTCATGAATTATTTGCCCAGCATAATGTGGTGTGGTTGTAACCTTTCACAGTGGAAGAAAAAATAAAAACTTTATGGCTGCTTCCATGCATATAAGGAGAATCTTTGAATGAAGCATGTGCCAGAGCAGGGGTAGCAAATCACTGCTCATTTATTAATGACAGATTTGCATTGAGTGGGGTGATTACGTGCACGTTTTATTAGCGAGGGAACTAACACCTCGATTATGCTGGCAGCATGACACAATAGCTTTGGTTGTATGTACGCTTGAGGAAGAAGAATGCTCTCTGCGGCTTGCGATTGATGGATTTTTGTTTCATAAATATAACGAACAATGGATGGTCCCCATTAGAGAGAGATGCTTGTTTTTAAATGAACTGTATTCACACTTTCAAGTCAACACGTTTTTCCTTTCCTATCGGTTAGAGACTGACTGATACACAAAAAATGGACAAGTCGTCTTTTCAGACATGAATCAAAAGTGAAAATTCTGGATATTGATGAAGCACAGAAGAAATCTCATAAAGACAGTGCGGAAATATAGAACCATGAAACTGTTGTTGAGTTGCTATAAAAACAGACGTTTTTTTCCTGGTGCCATGGCATAGTAATGCTTTCAATACAGGGTGAAGTCAGGTGTGCGATGTCCTTGTCTCTGTTCTGTCAGTGCTCCAAGTCCATGGGATTTGTGGGTATGAGTGAAAGATGGAGGGACTTTAAATACGCTCCTCTGTGACATCACAATCATGAACTTGAAGCTCTAATGCGTTTTGAAAAGTGCTGTAACCCCGTGTTCTTGGTGGTATCATGCAAGGAGCTCAACAAATGAAGGATGAAAAACCTCCCAAGCTAAGGATCACTCCAAACTAAGTGAAATTCTGATCACATTACATTCCAAGGATTAACACCCAGTGCACACCGTGTCTTGAGTATGAGCCGTGTAGTCCCATAAGTAGACTCTTGTGTTTGTGAAGCTTGTGCAGTAGCGGGTGAATCTGAAGTACAATTATCCCCATCTCATGTTGATTGCATCTGTTTATTTATCACTCGACGCTGATATCGGTGGGGGTAAAACCATCACCACCTGTTAGCGACTGAATCTATTCTCAGAATATCTGATGAATTTGTGGCTAGAAAATCACTCCACAGCGAGACATCACCACTTTGTCTAAATCAATTCTTCATTCGTTTGTGCATTTACTGTTGAGAGAGAGCGAGCGAATGAGCTGATTTATGAGTAACTATCTCTGTGGTCTTCGTATTCCACTGCCAGCCTAATTACGGCGTGCGACCTGTATTGCCCTGTGAGCAGTCTCAATGCTGCCGAGGAATGCTGCACTGATGCCAAATCGATGTTGACAATATGACACAGGCAAAAGCAACGACGACGCAGACCTCCTCGTTACCAATGACCTCACGACCTTGTCGAGAGGGCATGATAGGCCAAGGGGATGGGAGCTACTGGTCACAAACAACACTCCTCAAATATCCGATGTCAGCTATTGATCCAACATCCCCCTTCTAACTATGTGTCCGCAGCTGACAATACTCAAAATGTGTTTAAACTCTAGCGTGGCAGCTCCAACAATTCAAAATTTGCAGGATTGGACAATCTTCAAACGTGCATGTTACAGGCCTGAAGAGCTAGTCTCGTGTCACACGATCAAACGTGATATCCACAGGGTCTGGTGAAAGTAGGGCAGGCCATCTAAATGAGATTGGATAATACAGTGGTGATCGTCCACTAATCCCTTTTTGGGACCAACGTTCCTCACAGCCAACTCAAAACAGAAGACGGCCGTATCGCTGGCGAGCAGATGATGACACAGGCTACAGGTTGGAAATTAGAAGGAAGGAGACAGAGGCAAAGAGACAGGGGAGATGCTTGAACGAGGATGACAGGAGAGGAGAGAGAGAGAGAGAGAGAGAGAGATATTAAGAGAGACGCAGAGAGATACAGAATTCAACCCCGAGTGCTTTGTGTGTGCATAATTGATGCCTACAGCAACCACTGTATGCCGATTTGACAAAATGCCAGTCCACATGACCAAGCGAGAGAAACACTTCCAGTCTTGCTACCGAAATGAGCATACACGTGTGTACCCCCCATGCACAGGGTTTTGAATGCTTTACTTTTCGGAGTTTGCAGTGGGTTTGTATGTGGGAAGAAGTGCGAGTGTGTGTGTGTGTGTGTGTGCGTGTTGCTTTGAAGATGGAGAAGAAGGGAAAGAAGGAGCTATACCCTGTGAAATAGAACACTGATCACCAAACTTCGCATTCCAGCACTTGGGACCAGATTAATAGAATTTAGAGTTACATGTGTGTGCGGGTGTGTGGCTTATCTTTAAATAAGGGTGATGTCAGGGTGGCATGGGAATGAAGGGGGGGGGGGCTAGTTATTAATTTTAACCCCTTGCCTTGTTGACCACTGATGTTGTATATCTCATTATTTTTTACATTTTATTCTTTATAACTAGAGATGTATAAGCAAGCTAGATGACTGTCTTTCTGTCAACCAATCTGCCTATTTATTCACTTAATCACTTATTCACTTGTCTATCCTTAGACTCCTTAAACTTTGTTCATGTACAGTCTGTCCTCTTTTTCTTATATCATTCCTATTAGGCATCCTGGGGGCATTTCATCAAGTGTCTTGTCAGTGATTTTTACCTACAAAATTTGCTTTCAGCCAATCAGATGCAAGAATTTCAGCAGCTTAGAACAGTTATTGCAACTTGTCATTGATGACAAGTTTTATGAAACAGGGCCTAGATTCTCTCTACCTATCCCTATCTTTCTCTGTCTGTCTGTCTGTCTGTCTGTCTCTGTCTCTGTCTCTGTCTTTCTCATCTACCACTATAATTACCCCCATTCTTTCTCCTTAATAGCTTTGTCTATCTCTCTCTCTATTTTACTATTTTCCACTATCCCCCTTATCCTCTTTTCATCTCTCTTTCTCAATATCTAGGAATCTTCTGTGTTTTTCTCAAATTAGTTCTCAGGCTGGATTTTTTTTCTCCCCCATAGTTTGATCAATTTCGATCCTGGTGCCATGCATGCTTCAACATTCATCTTGTGCACATAATAGAACATGACACTGAATGAATTTGTGGTTTTCTACCCTAGAGGATCTAGAGGAACAACAAAGAAAAAAGCTCAATCTTCATTACAAAACCATATTCCTCTTCAATTGTACCATTTCTAAGATCCCCCAACTTTTTCAGGACCTATAGCAGCCCCTTTCCTCTTTCTTGAGCTTTCACACATTTATTTTGTCCTCCCTGATCACGATAATGTCTTCATGTTTTATAACAATCCATTTCAAGAAATTGTCCCTACCCACTTCAAATCAACCTAATGATCTTACATTTTGTTCTCGGTTTATCAAACAGATCATATTTCTTTTTTCTTTCTCTTTTTCTCACTTATAAACCACAAGCCCCAGTTAATTCACTGATGGCCCCTAATTATTGATCAAAATCTTGCTGGTAAATTGCCCTTCCTCCGACAAGCCTGGAGAGAAAGGTGACAACCTCCCGGAGCAAGAGCCAAACTGTTTCGGGGACGTCTCAGGAATTGATTTTTTGCGACAGAATGCATGCTCCGTGAACTTGAGGAAGGCCATTTAACAGGTTAGAAGCCACTTTCACCCTGTAAAGCACCCGTTGTGATGGGCCAAAGTGCTCCTTTTTCACCCATCCCCTCCCATCTTTATTCTTTTCTTGACAAAGTGGGGGAAATTGCTCTTGCTTTGTAGAGCAAGGATACTTGAGACCTCACCTGAAGGCATTTTCCATCAAGTTCTTCAGGCGGAATGCCTTCCAGGAAAGGTGTTTGAAAAACAGGTGGCAGAATCAGGTGATAATGAATGGGGAAAGAGAAGGACAAGGGGAGAGTGGGAGGAGGAGGGGAGAGTGGGAGGAGGAGGGGAGGTGGAGAGAATGAAAGGGGGAAGAGGGGGAAGAGGGGGAAGAGGGGGAGGAGGGGGAAGAGGGGGAGGGAGGGGAGGGAGGGGAGGAGATGGCAGGCAAGGGTGGAAAGAAAGGAAGGGAGGACGGGAGGAAGATGAGGGGTAGGATGGGGAAGGGGAGGGAGAAGGAATAGGAGGGGGAGGAGCAACAGGCCAGCAAAATTTTGAATTTTAAGTTAAGATGTTCACATGATAGAGTTCTGAAAAATGTGGCGAACAAAATACTTCTTGAGGGAGCTAATCCTATTGGTACTTGAAACTGAAACAACAAAAACAGATTTAATGGAGCACACTCGTAGAATTCAAAACACGGTACTTCTAATGCCAGCGTTGCAATCAACAGGTCTGATCACTGAATAAGGTCAAGTATTTGGGGAATACAAGGTTTATTTTCTCCTAATGGAAGCAGAAGTATTGCACTTGACAGCTTTCTCGGACTGCATCATTAGCTGTTCTCGTTCCTCCTTCCGCATCTCCCACCCTCTTGCTTTCTCTGAACTCTTTCTGTCTCTCTCCTGCCTATCCTCCCACACTCACTATTTGTCTATCTTTCTTCTTTTCTGTATTTTTTTCTCCCGTCTGCTCTTTACGTTTTCCCTCCCAAAATATTCTTGATCTCTGCCCCGTGCCCTCTGCCCTGCGCCCTCTCCTAATTACTTTTTCAGTATGTTCTCTCTCTTCCTCTCTCCTAAACCTAAACCCTTCTCGCTCTCTCTCTCTCTTTCTCTCTCTCTTTCTCTCTCTCTCTCTCTTTCTCTCTCTCTCTTCCCCTCTCTCTCTTACTCTCACAAAGAGTTTCCTTAAAGGACAAATAAGGTATGAAATTGACTTACCTATTTATAAAATTCAACTAGGAGAAATAACCAAATGGGTATATTACGCAAATAATTACCATCAGTGAAGGTGATGGGACAAACTATCACTTCCGATTCGATCTGTATGTAGCTATCTTTCCGAAGCGAAACTGACAAAAGATAGCGTATACATTCAGATCACCGAGGAAGTGATAGTACGTCTCATCGCCTGAAACCAAAAGGTGATTATTTGCTTTATATTCCACATCTGGAACATTTAGCTGGTACAAGAAAGACAATTATTGTCTACTTCTCGAAAGAGACATTTAGGCCCGAAATCACAAAATAAGTTAAAATCACCATTACATAAACCGGCCTCCTGGTACCCGGGTGCGCACATTCAAGAGCACGAATGGGCAATGCGCGCTTATTTAAGCTTATTTTAGTACGCTTATAGAGCTTTTCTTAAAGGTCACGCACATTCATTTCGCGCGTACCCAAATTATTGACAACGCATTGTGACTCTATATCGACTGAAGAGATCAGTGAAACACATTCCGTCAAGGTCACAAACTTTTCTTCTTGGGTCGATTGATGGGGATAACTACGCTTTCTCACGTGATTACCTTTTGACCAATCTAACAGCAAGATTCTTAGTATGTAGAATATAAAATATTGTAATGTCTTCATTTCTATTGCAGCACCTCCCTCCCTTGCTTTCTCCCAATTACACTTTCCAAATGAAGTGAGGTCTATTACCTAATACATCCTTGCTTACATAAAAGGGGTCTTGATCTCTATGGACTTCACAAATAAATAACCCCTCTCAAAACCTTAATTTCGTAAAAATAAAAAGGCATAGTCTATATAAAGAGAATCTATTATGTGTACCTTTGTAGTTATGAAATAAATAATTTTTCCCTTTTCCTTTCTTTTTGCTGCATGATGTGTTATTTTTCATAGTTCTTAACATAAAAATTAAGCTGAGAAATGTAGCATTTACTTTAGTAATATACCACAATTATCACTAATGCAAAGAAAAACATATCTACATCATTTCTAGAACAATATACCATTAACCTAGATAAGTAGACAATAGTTCATACTTCATAGCAAAGTAGTATATAAAACAAAAATGATCACAAAGCTTTCCCATATAGAAAGAGTGATATTTCCTTGGTTTAAGTGACATTTTGAATATTTTTCTGAAGCTCTAATTCAGGGCTTTCCAGTTCTTAATCCCCTCCCCTTTTGCTGCTACATAATCTAAGTTCAAATCACTTTCACTGCAATAAAAGGGACTGCAAACTACAGACTAGCTATACTTAAAATAGGAAGGGAAAGGAGGAGAAGAGGAGAGGAGAGGAGAGGAAAGAGAATATTTCTGGAGGGCATCTCCTATCCTGATGATGTCATCAATTCTCTTTAGGGAATGGACCTCATCAGTCATATCTACCTCATAATTGGCTTGACCACTTAACATGTTCAAGAGGTATGATATCCATCACGTCATACCTGCCTCAAAACCTGGCTTGACCACTTATTACATTAAGAATGAGAGCCAAGAACTTATCATGAAGAGATACAGATGCATGAAAAAGACAGGAAATAGAGATATTTTTAGCAAATAGAATGTCATCTTGTTCACTTTCTTGATAGAAACAACTTTTAAAAGACAATTACTTGAAATCCAGAGTAAAGATTAAAAAGGGAATGTGTAAGAAAAATTTGATGCCGCCAGATCAAAAATTTCAACTACTAAATATGATGATTTAAAAAAATCACAAAAATGTGATTACTATGTCTAAAGATGCTGTTTTATGTTTTCGAGAGGAACATAAGATTAATATAACATAAATCTAACTTAAAATACTATTTAAAAAAAAAACAGGTGAGTTTTAATTTCTTTTAAATGTGATTATGTGGTAGCAAATTAGAAATCTGTTGTTGTTTTTTCCCTCTAAATGCCTTTGTTTAAAAAATGTACAAAGATTTTTATTTCTCAATTTTTTGAAATGTTATTTCCATTTGGGATTGACTTTCATGCATATTTAAAGGTCTATAACACTCTGAAATTAATTACTAAAGAAGCACTTCCAAGTCTGTTACCTTCATTTCCCTGGTCTAGACCAGTGACTCACTTCCAAGTATTAGGTCACAAATGAGTGCGCATTCCCCCACAGTGCCAGACAAGCAATCAATCACACATTGTTAGACACATGGTGTAAACTCATTAACACCGATCAATCAATATTCTCAGTCATCAGTCCTTCAGGGTTACAGGCGATAACGCTCACTATTACAGAATGATGGTAAGATCGTAATCTTATCGGGAATTAAGGAAGTTGTGGTGAATATGTCATTCTGAATTAATAAGTAAAAATAAATAAATAAATACATTTTAAAACTATCTAAAATAAATAAATATATAATCAATCAATCAATCTATAAATAATCAAAACATAGAAATGACAATGAATATCATTTGTATTTCATCCTTTATGGGAAAAAAAATTACACTGAAAAAAAGTTACACAAGAGCAGCTGTGGAAACCCTTTGAAAATAAGAAAAGAAATGAAAGTACAAAAATTACTACAAGGAAATTTTATTTTCATTATAAAATTATTAAAATTCTGCAGGTATATGTCATGCTTGGTTTCAACACAAAGCGACAGTGATGATAATTGCATGGCGTGATGATAATTGCGTGGCATGAATATAGTAACGGCAATACACATTATTAAAAGTAATTTGACTTGTCACGTGTAATGTGGTAATCGATTAAAACCACTCATTTGAAGGTTATAGGTGAGGATCGTTTTTCCAGCTTTTTATAAGATCAGAATCTAGACCTCATAATTATTCACAAACACTGTCAAACCTCATTTAATTTATGCAGCTCAGACTGCAAACACAAACACATACATGATTAAATGTAATTTGACTTGTCGCTTGGGTATATTAATGTCGATCGATTAACTCCCCAATTCATCAGTCCTTGAAATGTACAGGAGGAGATCATTATTCCAGGCCATTGTACAAATACAGATAGATGTTGCAGGATATTAACTGGCTTTAATATCTAATATATTTTAGCATAATTTTAGGATAAAGCACTTTATTCATAGAAAAGGAGGGCAAAAAGTATTTAGTCAGCATTGTAGTCCTGACATCAAATTTACAATGATGTAAATATATTCATAACTCCACAGAACCACATTTCATTACCTTTTTTGTCGCTATTTTATGATCTCCCAATACTATAAACATTTGCTTACATAATTATCTTCAATATTGTGTTGAAAGTGGTACTTAATTCATTCTTTCAAGAATTTAACACTACACAGAGGCCTGTAGTTTCTTTTTATTTTTGATTTGTTCAATTTTTATTTCATTTGCTCAACTTGAAAGGCAGAGACAAAGAACTATTTTACACATCAGTCTGATTATCCAACTACTGTAGAAATTCATTACTTTGAGTCTTAATGTAATATAAGTTGTAGGGAATGCATATCTAATTCTGAATAATAAGTACGTCACATGCTCAAATTGGCATCCTAAATTTTTTTTTTCCTCCCATTTATAAAATACAGTGGTGGTCCAGGGGAAGCACCATAGAAAAGATATCAAAGAAAATTAATGAAATTTTGAAGTATATTTGCCCATGAAAGAGAAGAAGAGAAATGTAAAGGAACAATACAGGTAGGACAGGAAGAAATAAGAGAAGGATTTAAGCTGAAAGAAAAGAACTACGAGTATTATAATCTATGAGGGTAAAAGGGAAACAAAGTACACACTGGGAGAAGGACTGTTGAGTAACTTACATTAAAAAAATTAATGCAAACAAGCAAAAGCAAGAGAAAAACTATATTGCAAAAAGAAAGAAGGGGGAATACAAAAGGAAAATAAGAGAATGAATTTAATAGAAAACAATGAACTATATGATAAAGAAATATAATGAGAACTGAGAGATGATAAATTGAATAAACCAAATACACACAAAAAAATTGCAAATGAAGAAAAAAGAAAAGAAAAAAGGAAGCTTAAACATATGGAGTATGCAAAAGGGACTTGTTAGCTGATAATCAATTAACACTGATTCTGGTCACGTTCTATTGATTAAAGACAGAATTATCGGTCAGCGGCCCACAATGAATAAACATGGAACCTCACAACTTCATCACAAAAACAGTATACAAAAATGGATATCACATTAAAATTAATACTGCAAAAGCAAAAGTGAATACACTCCTTCAGGCTTACCAGAGCACTGCAAAAAGTAGATTAAAATAGAAGTTCAAAAAGAACTTGAAATGAGGGTGATGAATTTGTTATCAGAATCCAGAACAGGGGGGGGGGGGGGTCATTGGATTATTTTTTATTAAATTTGGGGGAGAATGTGGAAAGGTAGAAGAACAAAAACACAAATGATGCATAGACAGAATTGTTGCTAGGGACTTCATCCATAAATTCATTAGTTTCATTGATGATGGGGGCTACAAAATGGGGTAGATGGATAAGAGGACTGGTCTAGTGGGAGAGATGAAGTTAGGATGCGAGTCTCATCTTTATGAGACCCTGGGTAATATTGTCAATACGCAATGGCGTCACAGCAATCCTTTATGTCAGCGCAAGTATGTTCAACGTCGGTAAATTCTGAAATCTGATATAGTCTCTCCCACTGTACTGTGCACCGCTCCCGCTGCCAAGGGGGGTAATTTGCTCTTCTGTTCTATTTGTATTTCCGTCTTTCTCTCTCACAGTATCGCTCCATCTCTTTCTTTTTTGTTCATTCTTTGCTTCCCTCTCTCTCTCTATCTCTCTCTCTCATCCCACTCTCTCTATCCATTTCACAATTGTCCTAGTCATATGTCTATTTTATCTTTTTGCTGATTTCTCTTCTCTTCTCTTGTCTCTAACATGAATGTGTCTGTTCTCTATTTGTATGCCTCATTTTCTCTCTCTCTCTCTCTCTCTCTCTCTCTCTTTCATTATGTCTGTAAGAGATATGGACAAGGGTCTTCTAAAATTTATACGTTCCTCTACATATACAACCCCTATGCAGAAAAGTCTCTTAAGAACATTTTATGAAATATTTTTGAATTTGCACTATCAGGAAGGGGAGATATTTGTTGTAAATTCCTGCATTTTGGAAAACATATAGCCAATGGAAGATCCACATATTTGCATAAAATTTTACTCAATACATACACAAAATGAGTTGTGAGTAAGCCCTAATAGAAATTTATGAAATAAAATACTATCATGACTGTGTGAAAGCATTTTAAAATCATCTCAATAATGGTATTAAAGATAGTAAAATTAATTGAGAGAGGGGAAAAAAGCAATAACAAAGTGTAGACAGAGAATAAAGAGACTCTGCATTGTATGCCTGGAGTGAAGTAGAACTGTACAGGGAAAATCCAAGGTCACACAATGATAATTCTGACAGCCATTTGGCATAATGGCAGGAATGTAATTCCACAATCGATTGAAGAACCTGGACGAAGTACCTCCCCTTAATTCTTAATGGAATGCACTTTTCCCCCCTACTTTCTAAGAAGTGTAGACTAGTGGAATGCTGATTTATGCATTTGTAGCAGATCTATAATATGCTTCAGCAGTCTTCTATCAAAATCCACTGAGCATGCCTATGAATATTTAAACAGATATGTCTACAATCATACCAATCCATGCTCAATCATTTAAAGCAAGTGATTACATTTTTAATGCTTTGGAAATCACTCTGACACATTTTGATGTGCCAATTGAGCTATAAATGTTAAAATGTGACCACATAAACCATTGCTTTCTCTTCTATCTCACTCATTTTTTATTTAAACCTCTCCATGATGTTCCTCAAAGGTCTTATAAACTTAATTCAAGAAAAACATGTTCTGGTAATGAAATGCATTGTGAGAAAACTGGCTGAAAGGGATTCTAAAATATTTATTTTATTATTTAGATCATTTATTTGGATCAGCAAAAGCTAATCAAACTTTAAAAAAAAACTTGCTGGAAATTATATTCACTGAAACCATGAGTGTTATTCCTTGACATGCAGTTAGGGAGACCAGGGCCCTGTTTCATAAAACTTGTTATCAGTAACAACTTACCATAATTGTTATAAGCTACTGAAATTCTTGCATTCAATTGGCTGTGAGAAAATTTGTCATAGAAATGTGGCAATTGTAATTGAAACAAGTTTTATGAAATGGGGCCCGGCTTTAGCTTCCTATCTTTCGTTGCTCATTTCTCAGCGATTTTTTTTTTTCCAGCAGATTATTCTATTGTGTAAGTCTGGCTTTAATCCGCAAAATATGATTTGCAGTCATTTCTGGAACACAAGATTTCATTTTGCTAAAAAATAACAAATACACATAAAACTTCTTTTGAAAGATATTCATATCTACTGTAGACAAGAACAGAATTACAACAAATCTTGCTTTAACTGAATTTGCATTCAAGTTGGTACACAGAGTTTTTGCACAGTCAAACCTGCTAAACAACCTGTATAGAAAAAAGACCTGTCTATAATGACCGCTTTTTTATTTCCATTGAAACAGTGTTTAAAAAGAACATAAGATGTAATGTTTAGACAGGGTGGCTTATTTTCACCAATAGTGTTGGTCTTCCACGAGCTCCAAACAACAATAATCAAATAATATTTAAGAATATAAACTCATAAGAGTAAAAAAAAAAAAAAATTGCAGAACATAACATTATCACAGCTAACTTTCTTTTTTGACCAATGTAAAAAGCACTTTCCAAACCTACAATGATACTGCTGACATACATCTGAGTAACACGTACACTGAAATTGGGCAGTGAACAGGTGGTTTAATCTCACAGAGAGAGGGCAGCAAATACATTCTGTTTCAATAGCCTCATTAAGTCCTCACTGCGCAGTTACGACCATCTCATGCTAACATTAAAATACATGAACTTCTCATCCAAAATAAACAAATTATAACATGTAGTTCTGCACTCAATCAATTCCCGCTACATTATAAAATCATGAATAAAAAACTTTATGATATACTTGTTGCTAATACTATGCATAAATTTAAACTGCTTTTTATTTCATATTTCTTTCTTGTGTTTATAACTTTATTATTTCTTTTATTATGGGGGTGGGGGTGGGGTTTAAAGAAAATTATCAAGCAGTATTAGACCTTAATAATCTTTCCCAACCAGTATATGTCTCATAAATATGAAGAAAAAAATAAAGCCATTTTTCTTAACATGTACTAGTGAGAAAGAAGCAAGTCACCAATGCTCACATAACAATTGGAACCTCAATTAAGAATTGTTTGGTAATGATGTCTGCCTCCCTCTTGAGACCAATATTTGATAGCAGCTTCTTTGGGAGGTTTGGCGTGCACCTGTAATCCAGCTAACAGTCAAAGTTATAAACTGATTTAGCGGACCCAGGTTCGAGACTGAGTCACGTCTTGTGGATGGCGACGTTAAAGGTCGGTCCCCAGACGTAAATAATTATATGTGATTGATACACGTCTGTAAAAACCCAATTACACACACACACACATTCTTCGATAAGAGTCCAATAAAGACTTGTTTAGATTGTAACATCTGACAGGAGCCAGAAGGACATTAACTCTGTGTCAAACAATGTTAAATATTCCCCTCCGAGCTCTAAACAGATGAGAGTTCAACATGATCTATACAATCTATACAATAAGTTTTTCATCCACACAAAATTAAAAAAATAAAAAAACAAAAACAGGGTGAGTCAAGTTTGGTAATTTTATCATGGAATATTACCCAGTTATTTAATATCTAGGCTTTGGAATATCAACCTGTGTGATTTTAGTTCCAACATGAATATTGTCATTTTCTTTTTGTATGGATCACTATAATCAAACATAGCAGATACATACAAACATCTTATAAAATGGTTATCAATTCTTTCATTAGCAGCTGAAAGTCCACGTTCACTCTTTTAAAAAAAAGAAGCAAAAACAAACAAATTTGTGCAAATAGATCTACAAACACCATTATGATATTATTGTGCAAGACATTTCAAAACAGCTCTCTACAACTTGCGGTGGAATTAATACTCTTGGTATTCCTATAAAAAAAGAATATTGCAGAGGTTGACCTCAGAGAAAACTTACCAATTTCTGAGTGGCAGATTTGGAGTCCTCTTGTATCTTCTGTAGCTCGTCCTTAAGGACACTATTGGAATCTTCAAGGGCTTTGAGCTTAAGGGTGCTACTACCGGTAGAAAGGGTGCGCTGTAGGTCCCCCTGTAAAGAATCATATACAGAGAAATGGGGTTAATAACTGTGGGAGCGATAAGCAGTAGATATTGTCTGCCATAAGCATTCAAATGTTGGACTTCTACAAGTAAATTCAATTAAAAGTACCAAAGAAAGCTTTAACCAAATTACAGGTGGTACATGTATACAGATATCATCTGGAATTATAAAAATGAATCCAGCATAAAAACAAGTCAAAACATATATTGTATCATACCATTTTCTCCAATTTTACAAAAGACGGAAGAAGGAAAGAAGTCGACATTCAATGCAGTCGTATCATAGAACACTCTGCTTTAGTCAAAGATGTTATCCTGTCAGTATATTTTCTCCATAATAAAACAGGCTCAGAAATTCTGCAAAAATAACAGTGCTCTCTGGCACAGACTAACAACATCATTGTGTAAAATGCCATCGCATTTAAACTATTATTCTGATACCACAGTCTAATAAATTACCCCTTGAAATATTAAAATTCAATTATCATTATTAGCAAAAGAGGAAAATATCCATCTTATCCAAAGCAAAATGAAATATGTTATTAATGCATGCAGTGCAGTCTTCACGTCTAGAGTGTTGCTAAATACTACACAAAAACCCAGTGCTCCAAAATGGATTTACGACTTTTTGGCACCAATATATATTACATGAAATGCTAAAAATCAATATTCAATTGCCAATATTGGGAGAATTAGAAGCTCACTTATTAAAGCGTTGTGATGAGTAACAGAATCAAGCTTATATTCTATGGCTTAGAACATGTTGCATAAAAGAAACAGCGTACATGAATACTGATCATTTGCATAATTCAATGAGCGGCAAATGAATATGTCTCCATAATACTGGACACATGTCAGTGAAAGAGATAAATGTTTTGCGATGTCGATACTTGCGGCACAAAAGGAGCAACAGTCCAGAAAATTGATTGTAGAATATTTCATCAGGCTTGCCAGTGTTGCCACGCATATGAGCATGTTCTCTCCATTGTGCTACACTGTTTCATATTCAGCTCACAGAGAATGGAATAATATCTAACCACTAAAGCCAGAGTACTGATTGGGAAGTAAAGACTACATGGTCTCTTTGAAGTGGTTTTCCAGGGCCCTGCTTCATAAAACTTGTTATCATTACCAAGTTACAATAATTGTTATAAGCTACTGAAATCCTTGATTCTGATTGGCTGAGAGCAAACTTGTCATAGAAATGGGGCAGTTGTTATTGATAACAAGTTTTATGAAACAGAGCCCAGACGATAATTAAGAGATACTTGATTAAGTTGCTAAAACACTGCAATTAAAGTTTTATACTTGGCAGCTAATCATGATAAAGTCATATATGTTCAATTTGTTTGAAAGTTTAGTGTGACCGCTATATTTCTATCAGTTATTTGAATTTCCTCAAATTTGTATTGTCATTCATAGCCGCATTCTAGAAAATGCGCACAATCACATATCTTTGATAATAAATAGATTTTAAATTTCAGATTTAGATTTATTAAGAGATGAAAATGCTACCACTTCAGGTAAGTTTTAGCACCTTCCCATGCAGGTTCCCATTGCCTTTCTGGGTATAGAGAGTCAAAGGTTTACCAATGCCTCACAAAAGGATATCAATTTGAATCTGGACTAGTCACTGTAGATCTTGGTGACAAAACCACTAGACCATAACACTAACTGTAATTCTACATCAAAAACAGTAAGAAACAAGTTCACTGCATTTAGCACAGAAAGACATGAGGTGTGGATTGATGGGGGCTGGGAGAGGGGTGAGGGGGCGAGGGGTGAGGGGACGAGGGGGTGAATGGGCGAGAGGGCAAAGGGGGGGGGGGGGAGAACAGTCCGCAAGTCATTTTACCTCTTTGAATTCCACATGCAGAATTACCATGTATGTAATAACAGGCAAATTAGTCTGGTGGTAACCAGAGGGTCACATGAAATGCAGACCAAGTAGAAATCAACCTCAAGGAAATTTAGAAGGGTTAGAATAAGCCTCAATTACTTTGGTAGAGCACTGAAACGTCTTCAATTTCAAGTCGGTAAGGAGGGTAGGGGTTAACAGGAAATTTTGAAAGCTCCACGGGGCATTGCTGTTAAATCTGGAATCTCCATCTTGAGATTGAAAACTTTTTATTAACCATCCCTTGGACTCAGCTCTATGATTCCGCATGGTAAGCCCCTCATTTCCTTTCATTAAAGTATATCTGTCTGTACAGCTATGGGCTTGTTTGTGTGTCTGTCTGTCTGTCTGACTGTCTGTCTGTACATTAGTGTTATATGCTTCCATGTATTTGTTTTAATCACTGATATCATAAAGGGGAATCAAATATGTAGATATGTGGTTTTGCAACCCCCTGATAAACCCCCCCCCCCAAAAAAAAAAAAGGACTATATTGCTCTTGCATTCTCTCCCTTTCTCTCTCTCTTTCTCTTTGTTTTACCAGATTATAAAATAAATCTTCAAATGTTTCTAAAATAAAATAATGTAAAAAAATTATGAAATAGACTTAACTAAAATATGTCTCTGGTTGAGATATAACAAGACTTTACTAGGCGAACACTTGGAGAAAAAAAAGACTAAAGTGCCTCATGAATTCTCTCTTTTTTGACAAGATTTATATACATCTTTTTAGCACTCTGGTGGAAATAAGTTGGCTAAATTGCACGTGTTACCCAATTAACCTGTTGACTGCTTAATTATCTCATTCCCATATGCTTAATACAGGGATGACCAGGTTCCTGTAGGCAATGGGTTGAATTACCCTGTGTTCATTGTCAAATCTATTTTTTTTTTTATTTATTCTTTTTCCGTTTCACATAAACAAAATATAAAGAAACATGACATGATAAATATAATACAGCAAAGTTGTTAGAACATGTGTCATATAGAATACATGAAAGTATCATAATTCTTGAAAAAAGGATCAGCAACATAACAATACAAAACTAAAAACACTTTAGCTTATAATAAGTGTAAAACGGAGGGACTTGCCAGAAAGAAGCAAGGCTTGTATAAGAGGCAAGGCTTGTATAAGAGGCAAGCCCCTGAACTTAGTTTCAATACATTTTAATCCAGGGAAAATCTACTCTACAAGATGTGTATTCATACTTGACAAACTACATCAAATCACATCAAATTATCTCAAACTTCAATATCTGTCACAGATTACTTCTTTTGAATAAATCAGAGTATATCTGAGAATGTGAATCATCTAATACTACACTGTTAAGCAAACACTTTCAACCAGTCAGTAGTGGTTTATTTGCATACAATTTTTGATAGACAGAGATTTTTTGATGGACAGAGATATCTCTAAATAGCAAATATGCCAAGTCCATTTGAAAGGGCTTCCTTTTAATATCCATCATTAATGAGTAGAAACCAATCAGAGTCCTTGGACAGGATCATTTCATTCCGACAGGCGACCAGGGAGAGGGATGATGATGATGAGTTAATTACTAGCTTACCAATATTCTAACCATTCCAATGACCTCAATGCTTTAGATGGTTTTAGTCTTTGATTTCAGACAGGTAAGAGAATGATGATGAGTTAATTACTACCTTACCAATATCATAACCATTATAATGACCTCAGTGGTTTAGACAGGCTTAGTCGTTGATTCCAGACAAGGAAGAAAATGGTGATGATAATGGGTTAAAGTGTGCCAATCACCAAAAAATATTTTGCTCTGTATGTTAGGGGTTCCATGTCACTATACTATATTCAAAATATGAGCTTCAAATGTTGATTCTATAAAGAGATATTGTAAGTTGAAATACACTCAGAAAACACAATACAGCGACTTGTGAGGAGACTAGCCGACGCACCCATATGCACTCGCATAGAATAGGGCCTGCACGGAACCCAACTCCCAAGTTCAGCTCTATGTGAGGGAATCTTATGCTTTCCTTCATTTTCTTCTTACTCCTTTACCGTTAACCCATAGAAGTCCGGTAAAGTTTTTTGAGGTTGATTTTATACATTCTAGCTGTACACAAAATAAGGTGATAGGTACACTTTAATTACTACCTTACCAATATGATAACCATTATAATGACCTCAGTGGTTGAGATGGATATAGTCTTTGATTTCAGACAAGAAATCATATTTATTTTAAATCCGTTATCAAACTTTGTAAAAGGTACATTCATTACACTTTGTCTCCATAAAACCACCTGGTAGTTCCCACATGGACGATTGAAGAGTTTTTCTGATTTGTGTTTATATATAAATTATAATGTGTTCTATAATTTAAATATTTTGTAAACGCTCCGAGCCTTATGGGAAGGGCGTACTATAAATGCTTATTGTATTGTATTGTATTGTATTGTATATGCAATTCAGGTGAATAAGGACAATTTCAAGTGAGATTCTTTTCCCTTTCCTACATGTAGTCTACAAACAAAGACTAAGCATGGACACAAAATGCATCTTATCTTGAATCCAGCCTGGTACCCCAGTTGCACCAAAGAAAAGCCACTACACCGAAAATCTGCTGAACCCCCTGAACTGCTGAACTGCTGAACTGCTGAACTGCTGAAGATTTTGTCACTTATGAGTCGGTTTGGAGATAGTTTGGCGACGAGTTGGGTATCAAAACAAGGAACAAGGAGCTCTATATTACAAGGCTTATGTTAGTTAGTTTACAATCTTACTACTTCAGACACTATATTAACATTATATGTTATGACTGAAAAAGCTTCATGCCTGTTAAGTATCCAATGTTGATCCTGAATGGCCAAGATTTTGTCGCTTATGAGTCGGTTTGGAGATTGGAGATTGGAGATTTGGAGTTTGGCGATGAGTTGAGTATCAAAACAAGGAGTTCTGTATTACAAGGCTTATGTTAGTTACATGTAGTTTACAATCTTACTACTTCAGACACTATATTAACATTATCTGTTCTGACTGAAAAAGCTTTGTGCCTGTTAAGTATCCAATGTCGATGATGCGAACCTGCAATCAGTACTGAAATATGCATGACTGTTGAGGTGTAGGAGCCAAGGGTGGTAACACTTTCTTTGACAGTCTGTCAGACAATAATGATCTCGTGGGCCTAATCTCTATGAAAGAGAAATGATAATGATATACACACCAGTCTAGACTTAGTCCTTGGCAGTTCAGACATTGTATGAACTCATGCTAAAATTAGCCTTGTTGATATCTATTGCATTTCAAGATGAAATTTCTCAAACATTCTTGAGTTTTTGATGTGGACAGCTTTTTATCCTCCAAATGGTTCCCATCAGCTCCATAGAATGTTTAAAAATATGTTAAGCAGACATCATGTATTTGTTGTCTTGAACAATAAATTTTGACCGATTCTGTGATTGCTTATCTGGCATTACTAGAATACAGGTTTACCTATAATTATATAGAATATGATCATGTAGATGGTTGAATGGGTCACTCAATCATGTATACCACTGCAACCCTGATAATCAACACCTTTAAGTTATTTCTATCAAGGATTCCTGCCTCCCCCATTACACCACGCAGGTGACATGTCCATGAATATTCATGAGGGGTCTCTCAATCCGGTTAAAGCGGTATTATCACTCACCCGGAATAGAGGGGCTACGTCTGGCCTTCGGTTCTTGTACTCACAACTAGAGACCCTCTGTGAGTCATGTAAAGAAGGGAGGCACAGTGATTTAAAACTCTCTTCAGAGGGAGAAAGATTAAATACTACTTCTAAGAAATAAAACTTGAGGCCACTTGAGGCCAATTGTGGCATGCTGTGTAGAAGTATAAGAAAATGCAACATCAAGGTATCCAGCACTCAAAAGTTATTCTTTGCCATTGTGAGAAGTTGCATGGTATGCAATAGAGAAGTCCACCATCTTAAGTCTTTGTGATACCTAGCAAAATCTACAGGTAATCTTCTCAGTGTCATTAAAAAAACTCATATTTCCTACATAATCAACCTCTTAGAATAGCTTAAAGGTATACATGTAGTTATGCACTTATCAATTGTAAGACGCACCCCTCGACCCCCGGGAATGGTGCGTCACTTGTCAGATGTGAGTCGGATTTTCCTATACCATGACGCACCTGTGTGTCTCGACTATGACGGACCTTTTCTTACAATGACTGTGCCTGGACGAAAAAATATGACGCACCAGTTCTAGACTTTGACTTACCATTGTGACGCACCCCGTCATGGTAAAGCTCCGCGCGCACGTGGCACGCTATGCATCGGCGCGGCGCTAGTATAGTATTGCATGCATTGTTGATATCGACATGCATGCATGAACGCTAGCTGAAGACACAAACACACGTTATCATCCTGCACGCTATTGAGGCCGAGCTCGAGATAAGATTATCGGCGATGACATATGAAAATGTGCAGAAGTCACACAGTGCAATCGCTGACATTCTTGTGACGTCAACACATGAATATTCATGTCTCAATCCAGCCTAGCACAAATGCTACCGATCGCGATCATCGCGGCAAGAACCGAACCAGCCAACGCAGTGCTGGAACGAACGGGGTAAAAATAAACAAAGTAACGAAAAATACCTTATTTCTTCCCTTTTTTGAGAACCCAGACAGAAGACAGCATGAGAGAGGATTTGAGATCAATTATTATTATTTGGGGGTTTCCATTTTATTTGATGTCATCAAACTCGATTTTGGGCGCCCGGTGCGAAAGTATAGATTCCATGTCAATATATTTTTTTTTATATTCAAGGAGTTTGCATGTTTAAAAGCCCGGTACGCGGTGAGTATTGCGCGGACAGACCCGTTTGTAAACATAGCGAGGCATTATGACGCACCCATGTAAAATGACCGACTATGACGCACCCCATTCTCCATGCTGTGACTGACCAAATGCTTCCATGACCATACCCTGCGTCATTCATTTGTTGGTAAATTACCCAACCATGACGCACCTTTCCCGGGGGTCGAGGGGTGCGTCTTACAATTGATAGGTGCATTAAGTTCTGGTCATGAGATTTAATTGTGAAATAAACTGTCTCAAAGCTTGATCAAAGGTTGAAAGGTTGATCATAGAGCAATTAAGAATTGGTGTATGCTGTAAGGTTTTGGAAGCACGAAAATGACAAGAAATTGACTCAATCCTGCTGAGAGTTACATGCACTACACACACAAATGTGTATATGGGACTACACACAAATGTTCGGCCTGAACATTTCAGCTGTTTCTTGTCATGTTTTGAATGTGAGGGCATTTGAAGAACAATCCTATTCAGGGGACATTTCTACTACATAATCTTCCAAACTAACATAAAAAGAATGAGAAAGCCCAAAAATTATTTTATACCTTTCCCAGAACTCAACCTTCCCTTTAAACACATTAAAAAAAAAAATAATATGCATATACACCACTAAAACTTTAAGTATTCAAATAGTCCATTTAATCTGTGTGTACAGAGAAAGCGGGCAGATAATCCAGGTAACATGGTTCCACTGTCCCAATAGCCTGTGAGTCATCCGCAGGTATTAGTATAGAATGAAATTATCATACAACATGCACAGATCAATTGAAGCACCACCACTGAGCCATATGTACAGAAATGTTTGAATTTCAGCTTGAAATTATCATAAGATGTACCACGGCATACCAATATCTATAGAGACGTTTGGTTTCAGGTTGAAATTATCAAAGACATGTATGGATCACTTCTAGCACCACAATATCTAAAGAATGTTTTGAGATTGAAATTATCATTCATGACAAGCACAGCTTGAAATTATAGACATTTATCAATTAATTAAAGTGCTATGATACAAGTATATGGATATATCTACAGAAAGATTTAGATTTTAATATGAAATCATAATAACCCATATACACACAGAGCAATTTAAGAATCACCACATCTGCAGAAATATTTGGTTCTTCTTCAAACACATTTGAGAGAAAGAATGAACAAAGCAAAAGAGGCCAATTATAATTGGAAGGGTGCTTACATATAATACAGGCTAATGTGTTATACAAAATCTTGTATTATACAAATATATTTAAGATATTTATTTATGTTTTTTATCACACTAGCCAAGCACATCTCAAAAGTTATCCCTAGATATTAACCAAACTGTTAATAGTATTAATACTAGAGTATTGACATCAAATCAAACAGGATTTCTTCCTCGACCTTGCTGACAGGCATTCTTGGACATATATTTTGGACTTCTCTTTAACAAACTCTATAGAAAAATGATACACAGACATAAAACAGAGCAGTACTCTCCCGTTCTACTGAGGTGCCTGCTTTCTGTGAAAAACAAAAAATAATCAAGTTAATTTGTTTTTCATTGAAAATATCCCACAAGACAGTTACACAGAAAAAAATATACATACAAATTTGATTGAAAGACGCCACTAACAGACTGCAGTCCCATACAGTGTGCCTGGTGTAGGGCTTATTACTCACCCATGCGCATAACTGCATGCAGCTGAATACAGCTTCAATTGATTTCTGCTCCTATTTTCGCAAGATATGTAACTCAAGATGCAGCTCGGACGCTGAACGGAGGCCCCGCAAGAAAATCACGGTCCCATGCACCCAATTCCGTGCAGGGCTCAAAGAAAGCTTACCCAATTAAAGAGCTCCATTGATTTTTCTTTGTTTTCGCTTCTAAATACAGAGTATCTTTAATGAGATCATCCGGGCTCCGTGGTCATTAACGAAGCGGTCGCCATGGATGAAATTGAATTTTGTGAGGAGGTCCCTATCTGTTTCAAAGGGTGGTCTTGAGAACCTGAAATGCAGCGTGATAAAAGTGCTTAGCAGCAATACATGCAAGTTGAATACTTGCAGGATCCAACGCAATTCCTTATACAGTACTTGAAATATTTCGATAATGGTACAATATAACGCACATCCTCAAATTTACATCATAGCTTTACCACAGCTCAGAATGTATGGCTTGTAATCTGCTTGTTTATAACACTTAAAGGGCAAGTCCATCCCAATATGAACCTCATTTTACCAAAGCAGAAAAATGAACGAAACGGGTCAATGAAGTTTCAGAAAAATCCAATACCAAATTAAAAAGAGTTTTTGTATATTTTATAGATCACTACTCACATTGACAACCTCTAAGATTTCCTCCAAAAGCAAATCTTAACCTCTTTTTGTGCAAAGACATTTCATAAATTTCCAGTTTTCTCCAAAATTGTCACATTGTCACATCCAAAGAAGCACGGGAAATCCAGGTTAAAATGTAACCAGGTATGAGGACAAAATAATCTCTTACTTACAGCTAGCTAACCTTGTACACTACTCAGGTACAGGATAAGTTGTTCTTCGAAGAAACTCCAAACCACATTCAGGAAAAAGGGGGTTAAGATATTCACCAGTAAGGGCAAAGACAAAGAAGACGGTGAAACAGCCATGTTAGTATCATGCACTCTAATCAATATCTAGATGTCTTATTATAAGCTGAAGGGCATATTTCTGAGAGGGTCGGGGAGCGTAGCAGTTGTACCATGGCGGCGAGGTCTTTATGAAGAGAGGGAAGAGGGATGCATGCAAGGACAGATGGAAGACATAATGGAGGGTGGTTCAGAGAGAGACGTAAAGTGCTTCAGATGAAGAGTGTATTAAGTATGAACTTTGTGACACTCCTTCAATAGGGAAATTGGTTGTCTGTCGCTGAAGAGGTGTAGCCTCTAAAAATGGAGCATTTCTGTTACCTTGAAGGGGATCTTCCCTCAACATTCATCTGAAAGTTGATGTTTATTATGCAGGAAATACAGATACCTCAAATTTCTGTGACATACGACTCTCTACAAATGCTTCACTAAATAATATATGTAGGTCTTTGATGCTAATACAGAGAGAACAGTGAAAGAGACACCGATAGTTGAAATCTGATATTTCAAGCTTTTAAGAATGTATCACCAGCTGATGGCAAGTGAGTAATGACTTCATCACATCCCTTTACTTATGTGGATTTATAATGCTCCTCTGATACTTAGCAGGCAAATATCATTAAATATTATGCCAATAACAAGGTTTGCATAATATGTTACGAAACAGCACCAAAATGAAACAAGAATGTGCTTTATAATGTAATAAAGGTTTAGAGAGAGTAACTTAAACTTTTGAAAGTTTACTTTAAGTAGAACAGTTTCATATCTACTTGAGATGTGTAAATGTTTTAAGTCTTGTCAAATATTTTCATTGCTTTTTCTTTATCTCCCCATCTTTCTTTCTCTCTTCCCCTTCTATCTCTCTCTGTCTTTCTTATCTGACTCCTTTTGTTTATCATTATTCATGATCCCGCAAATCCAATTTATTTCAAAACACCGAGTATATGTACATAATACATTTCATTATTTCCTTTTATCTTTTTACTATCCATTTAATGGGGAGTCTCATCATCCGAAATATCAAGTATTTCAAAGATTGTCCGATGATAGACATTATCACTTAAAATGTAATACCAATGTCTATCATGGCAAACAGACTGGAAGATTTCTGTGCAAAACAGCCCAAAGGAATGACGACAACTCAGCGATTTATGTCTGAGGCTGATTCATCTCACAGATAATATTTCATAGCAAGATAATATTTCATAGCAAGAGACAGAGAGAGAGAGAGATATGTATGATGGCTAAAGGAGCTTTTTGTTAGATGGAAGAAGAAAAAATTGTCCAGGCAATGCTGTAGCTAGTGAATGCTAACCCACATACAGAAGATTAAACTGATGAAAATCTGTGACAGGCCTTTCCCAATATGTTCATTATACTGCATTTCTAATCATGAAATCTATCTCCCAAGCTTAAAGGATAATGATAAATCAAGTTGTTTTGCATTTATTTAGTGCTGAATCAAAATGGTAATATACATGTAGGCCACCACCGTCATTTCAAATGCATTTGCATACATATACGTGTTTATTTGAAACTCAAAGGGATAATTGAAGAACACAGAGGAAATCTTCCTTCTGAAAACCGACTCTGCTAGCCCTTAGGCATATTTCAGTTGCCCTGACACTAATGAGCACCTTTGTTTATAGCAAACCAACATTTTCTCTATTAAAATTACTTTGTACAGGAAGGAAATACAGTCAAACCTGCTTTAGTGACCACCTGTCCATAAAGACCATAACTTTTGTTTCCTTTGGAAAGCGTTTCTCATTGAAACATGTATGAAAGGAACCTGTACATAAAGACCACCTGCTCATAAAGACCACTTTTCTTGTCTCCCTTGAGCAGTCTTTATTTACAGGTTTCACAGTACAATCTACTAGCCCAGTGGTATCTATAGTAACCAAAAGACAAGTGAGCAAGTCATTTTAGAGCACACTAAAATCTTCACAAAGTTACATCACAAATATAGGTAACACAAGAAACAGATAGCAGGATGAACTGGGCACCATGGAGTATCTACTCGCCGCAGTATATCTGGGCACTTGCTAAACTTAGGGATGAAATGTAACCTTGCGGATATGCTCTGTTCCACCAATTATAGGTAACCCTAGACAGCCAGGATGATGAGAAACCTCTGTCATACAAATCTGTCTGCGTCTCAATATCACCATCTCAGACAAGCCTCTCAGACGCATGATTACTTCTTAAAGGGGGTGTTAAGTAAGTCTGGTAAACTTTTTAAGAATATTTTGAGCCATATCACCCCCCCCCCAAAAAAAAAAAAAAGGAAAGGACATCATATATGGGTGGTAGTACAAGAAGGAGTTTATAAAACTACACAAACTAAAAGTATGAGTTATTTTGTCATTTATGTACTTGTAGTCTAATGTGCTAACATCTTTCTTTCAGCATATGAGATGTTCGCAATTTGAAAAAATTTTGTTCCAACTATGAGCTATTGAAAGAATGTCCAAAACATAAATTTTCATAAAGTATCCTAGGTAAATACCCCCCAAAAATCAATACAGTAATGTTTACTATACCAAATCCAAAAAAAAAAATCAAATTTCACTATCGTTTGAAAAAAACGTCCTTTTTTCAGGCAAAACCAGTCCTTACAATGAAATAGGTTTATACTGCAAACTAATGCATACTTGACATTCTTACCCAACATTGGAGATCAGCATCCTGTATAACCTGGGGACCACTTCTAGTATAATGGAGACTTGCTTTTTGCTTTTTTACTGTTTATCACTAGATAGCATTTAATCTAAGTAAATATGAAGAGATTGACCCTATATCAAATGGGTAATTCTGTGATGATGCAATTACACAGAGACACTTTGCAAACACCTTTATAATCATCTTTTCCCCATATTTCTCTCTATCTCTCTCTCTCTCTCTCTCACCATCTCTTATACTCCCATTCTCAAATTCTAACACCAGCCCACATCCTCTGATTAAGATGGAAGGATGTTTGAAATTTGGGCATTACAGATGATATATGGGTGGACTGCCGCCCATATCCCAGGCGTGTGGATTATGTTTGGAGAAACGTGCAACTTTGCCTATAAAAGCATATTGGCTTAGTGGCAATGTTAAATGAGGGGCAAGTGATTGGGCTGCAACACCTCACGGCAGCATGGCCTTTTATCTCAGCTAAACCGAGGGACCGAGAGTCTCATAAAACAGGAGTAAAAGATATATCTGAAAAGGTCTCATATCGTGAATGTCAGATTTCATCTCCTGTTTAACAGACAGAATAACTTCAATGACATGAATACAGTTTAAAAGAATATCCTTGACTAAATTAGACAACTGATACCAACCTGGTTAAAGAACAACTCCTCTTTAACAGAGAAAAACAAGTTTTGATTAGTAGAAAAAGCAATTCAAGGGAATTTGAATAAAAAATCCCAATTCCACGCACTTACTCTCCCTTTACCCCATCCATAAATATCTCCATTTTTGTCCAAAATTAGGAAAACCAATTCCAGGGTGCTTCATTACAGACTGACCATGCGTGTGGTCATTACAGACTGACCATGCGTGTGGTCATAACCATCACCAATTACCATCGTTAAATTGAAATTCAAACTTTGGGAACACCTGGTTACGGAAATCTTATCATAAAAATGTCTTTCCCTCTTCCTTTCCAGCCCATTCCATATATCCCTTTTTTCCACATCACAGGAACTCATTCTCCATCCAATTACTAAATAGCCAGCACCATCAGGGCCTACATACATCATTACAAATTAAAAGTCTAATAACAGTCACATTAATATTCTTTACATCAAATGTACATGTGAACAAGACTCAGGTGTATAATGCTTCCTAACGCCATTACTACTAAGTATAGAACACATTAGTTTCCGGTGATAAGTACAGGTGCATGATATTATCAGGGGGGCGTTTCATGAAAGGACTTGTCAGATATTTTATCCGACAAATTTGCCCTCAGCCAATCAGATGCAAGGATTTCAGTAGCTTATAACAGTTGTCGGATGAAATATCCGACAACTTCCTTTCATGAAACGCTCCCCAGATCTTCAGGAATCAGTGCTAAATTTGTCTTCTGATATCAATTTTTGGATTTCGGAATGCTTGTGTCTGACACAAAGGGGAACTACATTTATCCTCCATAGACATGAATCTATAACTGTGGATAGCTGTATAATAGTAAGCTTGATATCTATACAATATAATTTTTTTTAAATAATTTCATAATGCACCTCAAATAGTTTTACTAGATAGATGACAAAATATAAGTGCATTCTGTTATCATTATCATTAATATCAAAACCTCTGACCAATTTCAAATCCTGTTTTTTTATGCAAGTATATCAGAACAAAATTTTGATGACTGTGCCCCAATATAAGCAGGCCATCTGTCTCTGTCTGGTCATAACAGAACTTCCGAAGTAACCCTATCGATTATTCCACAGAGGCCTATAACAGTTTAATACATGTATGTTTGACATGATTTCCAGGAAAGGGAAATACTAGCACAGGAAGGGGACATCATAGTTCATGTTTAGTCCATGTCTGGGAAATGCAGCTATATTTCCTGTCAATTTTTTTTCTATTTCTTTCTTCTTTGTTAATAGGCACTTAGGCCCAAATTCACAAAGGTGGTAATGGTTTATGCAGATTTGGTGGTATAAGTGCGCTTGATTTCGCGCATACACTTAGAAAGATCCAATAATGAACGCGCATGATTAGGAAAGTGTGCAAATTTAATGCTAGTTGCCATGGTTTAGACCATGGTTTATGTAAATTTACGCAGTTTATTTCAATTAATTTACATAAACCATGGTCTAAACCATGGCAACTAACGTTAAATTTGCGCACTTTGCTAATCACACGCGTCCATTAGTGGATCTTTCTAAAAGTGTACGCGTGAAATCAAGCACATAAACCATGGTACAAATCTATTACCACCTTTGTGAATTCGGGTCTTAGTGTGCATATGCTGCACTACATTATCTCTGTCCCCTATAATGGTTGATTTTCAACTCCTATTATATGTTTACCCCCAAAATGTTTCACGGCTCAATTCAGTTTTACCTATCAGACTTGTATTAAGCATTGAAAATGTGATAAATATACTTAATAACTGGTCATAAGCATAACAAGAATATACTTTCACAGGTGCAAATTTTGAGCCCTTCCACCCCTCCCTTACCTTCCCCTCATTTCCCCCTTCCTTCCGTTCTTTTCCCTCCCTTTCCCTAAATATTGGATTTTATTGTATGTTTGAGTATAAATAAACTTACAATTGGATCCCTCACTTCCCCTAATTTCCTTTCCCTTATTTTTCCTACCTCTAATTTCCTCTCTCCCCCTCTTATTTCCCTCCCTTGCCTTTACTCCTTGATTTTCTTCCCCCTCTCCACCGTCGTCCTCCATTTCATTCCCCTCCCCACCCTCCTCCTCCTCCATTTTGTTCTCCCTCCCCACCCTCCTCCTCCATTTTGTTCTCCCTCCCCACCCTCCTCCATTTTGTTCCCCCTCCCCACCCTCCTCCTCCTCCATTTTGTACTCCCTCCCCACCCTCCTCCTCTATTTTGTTCCCCCTCCCCACCCTCCTCCATTTTGTTCCCCCTCCCCACCCCCCTCCTCCTCCATTTTGTTCTCCCTCCCCACCCTCCTCCTCCATTTTGTTCTCCCTCCCAACCCTCCTCCTCTATTTTGTTCCCCTCCCCACCCTCCTCCATTTTGTTCCCCCTCTTCACCCTCCTCCTCCATTTTGTTCTCCCTCCCCACCCTCCTCCTCCATTTTGTTCCCCCTCTCCACCCTCCTCCTCCTCCATTTTGTTCCCCTCTCCACCCTCCTCCTCCATTTTGTTCTCCCCCACCCTCCTCCTCCATTTTGTTCCCCCTCTCCACCCTCCTCCTCCATTTTGTTCTCCCTCCCCACCCTCCTCCTCCATTTTGTTCTCCCTCCCAACCCTCCTCCTCCTCCATTTCATTCCCCTCCCCACCCTCCTCCTCCTCCATTTTGTTCTCCCTCTCCACCCTCCTCCTCCATTTTGTTCTCCCTCCCCACCCTCCTCCTCTATTTTGTTCCCCCTCCCCACCCTCCTCCTCCATTTTGTTCTCCCCCCCCCCCACCCTCCTCCTCCTCCATTTTGTTCCCCCTCTCCACCCTCCTCCTCCATTTTGTTCTCCCCCACCCTCCTCCTCCATTTTGTTCCCCCTCTCCACCCTCCTCCATTTTGTTCCCCTCTCCACCCTCCTCCTCCATTTTGTTCTCCCTCCCCACCCTCCTCCTCTATTTTGTTCCCCCTCTCCACCCTCCTCCTCCATTTTGTTCCCCCTCTCCACCCTCCTCCTCCATTTTGTTTTCCCTCCCCACCCTCCTCCTCTATTTTGTTCCCCCTCTCCACCCTCCTCCTCCATTTTGTTCCCCCTCTCCACCATCCTCCTCCATTTTGTTCTCCCTCCCCACCCTCCTCCTCCATTTTGTTCTCCCTCCCCACCCTCCTCCTCCATTTTGTTCTCCCTCCCCACCCTCCTTCTCCCTCCTCCTCCCTTCCCTTCTCTCCCTCCTCCTACATAGTATCACATCCTTCTTCATTCTTCCACTGCTTCCTTGCATCCATCGATCGATTACCAAGACCCTTTTTTCTCTTCATTCAGCTCCACCGCAGACTGCAAATAATTGTCTGGCTAGCTGTTTGGCAAATGACTTCATCATCTTATCAGCACTAGCCGGTATCTTACCTATCATTGTAAAGATTCTGGGTTTCCTTATAGGTTATTGATTAATATTTCCAAGAATGCATGTTTGAAGGTAATTTTGATTAATGGCAATACAAATATAGTGGAAAACTGCCTAAAAGTCACACTTAAATGGTTAATCATACACAAGCCAAACTGGCATAATCTTAGTCAAATTCTGACAACTTGCTGCGAATCATAAATACTGAAAAACAGTAACCCAGATGTGCAAATACGGAACTAATTCATTGCTGGTTTTGCAAACCGACGTATCTCCTGTACTTAAGCCTATGCACATACGTCAGTTCGCGAAACCAGTGACAACTTATTTAGCCTGGTTGACCCAGTTTCCTCCTCTGTCATTCTCTACGAATATTTTTATTTTTACTACTTTTTCCCCTTTCTCTTTCTTACTTCCTCCTTCTATCTACCTTAAAAAAAATCTTTTCAAGATAAAGACAAACAAATTAATCAAATTTTTACTTAACTCATTGAACTATTCCTCCCCTGCCATGGAGCAAAACAGCTCTTTCTATAAAGTCCCTCATGACCATACCAAAGAAATAATTCCCAGGGATAAAATCTTTTTACTTACTTTCTTGGCAACCATATCCCAAAAAAAACTTGTTACAAGGGACGTTCTGAAGCAATTTAGGTCTCGTTCTTGCGATGTCTGATGACTATTCAGCCAATTAAAGGCTGCTAGAATATACTGCACATTATACACACAGGTCCGACGTTCAAGGATTAGTAGGCAATAGAGTTTCTATTTTAAATTCTCATATTGGTAACTTTGTCATGTGTCTGTGATCACATGCTCTTGATATTCTGCACTATTTTTCTCAAGGAAATGTTATCAAAGTCTACTGCTTTAGTCTACTTTTTAAGTCAACTTAACATTCTTTCATGCAAATGCCCGAACAGTAACATCGCACATACTTTTCAAGCACATGAAAGTTTTCCTTTACAAGATAATCCATTAACACTAAGAAAAGTCTTGTTTGTTTGTTAGTTCAATTTTATTTTTTGGAGGGTAAGTTTGGTTCACAAAATAAGTAGGGAGTAGTTACATGACCAAAGCGCAATTCTGAGATACAACACCATACTTGGTATTTCCATAATATTTTTACAGATTCAAATTCATACTTATGTTTACTATCTAGGTACATTTGCTCTTTATAATTCTTCTTTGTTCTGACACCATGATAATTAATAGTTGGTTCATAAAAACATATAAATGAATAACAACCACAAACTATCTCAAACCAGGAAAAACAGAAACAGGAAAAGAACAGTCATTGTCAGCTGGACAATGAATTATAAGATTCTACATGCAGCACAAAGGGTCATAATATGCATGGAAATAAGACCAACTCACACTAAAGAAAGGCTTATGTCAAGAGAAAGTGTTCACTTCCTCTATTGCAATTATAGCAAAGAAAATTGTTTATAAAGCTTTTCCCTCACTTAGAGCTCCATTATATGTGTGAGTTAGTTATTTAGAGCCCTATCTGCATGCTGTAATTTTCATATGTGAGCAGACCCAAATCCATGTTAGTAGTTATTTAGCACCCTATTTACATGCTGTAATTTTTATATGTGAACAGGGTAATGAACAAATACAATTATTGCTCTGCTTCCCTTGTGTATCTCTTTGTTACGTGGTATGGTCACGCAAGCAGGAAAGCGGCATGTACCCATAAACATATTCTGATTTATAGCACAATACATGACGTGAACAATATGTAGTACATGTATGCTGCATCACTTCAAAGATAGACAAGAGGAAGAATTTTACAACCTTATCAAACTACATTGTTTAAGTTGTTGTAAATTGCATTTCATTCGTTTCGATGGTATCCACCCCCTCCCTTTGGTATTAGGCATGACACAGATGAATATTTTTCTCCTATTGCTCATTTCATTTTTAATGAATGTATAGAGTTCCTGAATCTTTTAATGCACTGTTCTGACTGATGCACCTGTTAAAATTTTCAGTACATATTTAGTACACATTTAGTACGGCACCTTCAACAACTAAAATTCAAAGTGGTAGATAAAAGTTACAAAGCATGATTAAGTGATATTTTCATATGAATGTGATGAAAATCCCTTAAGGTTTTCACAGCATAAATGAAACATGAAAATCCTAAAAGAGCCACATTGTTTTCTTTCTTTTATTTACATTTTCTTTTCTCACTTCTCCGTCAAAAGTTTTGTACAAGTTGACAACTAAATATTTTCTTCCTTTCTCACTTATTTCTCTGTCCAAAGCATCCTATAACCATTGGGCTTTGGGGCAGGACAGAATGTAATGAATTTCCAATGAGGAGGGCTCGCTTTCTCTCATAGGCTCTAATTGCCTATCAATGTTTCATTCGGACCCAAGACAGTGGTTTTACCCATCGAATATTCATGCTTACTTTGTTCTATATTTACACAAGATTTGAGCATTCCTAGATATGCCTCTTGCATTTTTAAACGTATATCATAAGGAAAATATAAAAAAATGCCCAGAGAATTATTATCCCTGTATTTTTGTAAGAATGCACTTTATTCCTATTCTATTCACAGAGTTCGATTCAAAGGGACAATTTTGCAGTGAAATGGTCCAAAATCTGACCTATCAAATTTTGATATTGCTGGCACCTCTGCATGTGCAATTTGAAAACATGTAGCTTGACATTTTATATACAAAACCACTGAAGAATCTAAGATTCTGCAACCATGACAAATATCACAAATTATTATATGCTTTCACATACTGTATAGTTTCCAGCAAACTTTGAAAAAAACCCTCCTTTCATTCTAAGATGGATGCCTTTGATTTATATTGAAATACAATCTATTCTTTCCCTTTAAGACAATTTATACCATGTTCAATATGTTACACTTCCTCTGCATACTCTGCACTTTCAAAAGCACTGCATAGAATGCAAATATCACTGTTATGGCATACTGAAAGGGATTTTACATCTATCAACAGCATAAGAGTGGTTTAAAACACCACTTACACACTCCATTTGCAGAAGAAGTTCTAGGTATATACTCCAATGATAGATTTTTATACCAATTTGTATTCTTGATTTTCCACCGCAATTCAATATCTTTAATTAGCATATCAGGTTAGTCAAAGTGGTCAGGTTCATCTTCTTTAAATACTGTCAGTTGACTGTATTCATCCAATTCGTCGAAATTAAAGTCATGTTAACATGAAAATATGAATAAATAAAGCATGAATGAATCCTGAATGGTGTCCAACAAACTGCTACCTTCCTATCCCTCTAAAAAAAATGGATCTCCTAAACATTGTGAATGGCTAAACAGATTTTCAGTCACAATTATCCTACATACTGTAGTAAAAACACTCTCTAACTTTCTGCTTTATGAAAATCAGACACATATCAATGTACATGTGAACAATACAACAAGTATTTTTAATGGTCATTTTTGCTTTAGAAGGAAATTGGTTTCCATGATTAAGCAGGAAGCAGAATATGTTATCTCAATCCGGCTTTGATTTAAGTGGACTAAATTAGAAATATGATAATCTGTAAATCTGTTTAAAAGGATGTGGGAAGAAATAATACAGTGCGGCAGTAAGAAAAAACAATGTAATATCTTCTAAAATTAAACAACCCTAAATTAAAGAGAAAAAAAAAACTTTGACATATTCACGAGTATAAGACCCTTCAAAGCTGTAACCTAGAGCAAGAAGAATACCCTCAGCAAATATATGAAAATCAAGGAACAGAATTCTTGAATATGCTACATACCAGAGAATATATATTTATAATTTGTAAACAAATCTTTCGGCATATTACTCCCAGTGTTAAAGATCGTATGCTCGATCTATAATGAAAAACACAAGTCAGAAAAAATTGGAACCAGCGGGATTCGAACCTGTCATCTACTGCTTGCCGGGCAGCGACTTAACCACCAGGCTATTCTGGTTCACGGCCAAATCACGACGAACTAGAATCAAATACCCAAGATCCTCTTCTTTCTGACTCATTAATATTCAAACGGTCCGCCGTGGAACAATGGTTAGTAAACGAAGAAGCTTGACTGGGGAGGAATTTTTAATTTGTAAACAAATCTTTCGGCATATTACTCCCAGTGTTAAAGATCGTATGCTCGATCTATAATGAAAAACACAAGTCAGAAAAAATTGGAACCAGCGGGATTCGAACCTGTCATCTACTGCTTGCCGGGCAGCGACTTAACCACCAGGCTATTCTGGTTCACGGCCAAATCACGACGAACTAGAATCAAATACCCAAGATCCTCTTCTTTCTGACTCATTAATATTCAAACGGTCCGCCGTGGAACAATGGTTAGTAAACGAAGAAGCTTGACTGGGGAGGAATTTTTAATTTGTAAACAAATCTTTCGGCATATTACTCCCAGTGTTAAAGATCGTATGCTCGATCTATAATGAAAAACACAAGTCAGAAAAAATTGGAACCAGCGGGATTCGAACCTGTCATCTACTGCTTGCCGGGCAGCGACTTAACCACCAGGCTATTCTGGTTCACGGCCAAATCACGACGAACTAGAATCAAATACCCAAGATCCTCTTCTTTCTGACTCATTAATATTCAAACGGTCCGCCGTGGAACAATGGTTAGTAAACGAAGAAGCTTGACTGGGGAGGAATTTTTAATTTGTAAACAAATCTTTCGGCATATTACTCCCAGTGTTAAAGATCGTATGCTCGATCTATAATGAAAAACACAAGTCAGAAAAAATTGGAACCAGCGGGATTCGAACCTGTCATCTACTGCTTGCCGGGCAGCGACTTAACCACCAGGCTATTCTGGTTCACGGCCAAATCACGACGAACTAGAATCAAATACCCAAGATCCTCTTCTTTCTGACTCATTAATATTCAAACGGTCCGCCGTGGAACAATGGTTAGTAAACGAAGAAGCTTGACTGGGGAGGAATTTTTAATTTGTAAACAAATCTTTCGGCATATTACTCCCAGTGTTAAAGATCGTATGCTCGATCTATAATGAAAAACACAAGTCAGAAAAAATTGGAACCAGCGGGATTCGAACCTGTCATCTACTGCTTGCCGGGCAGCGACTTAACCACCAGGCTATTCTGGTTCACGGCCAAGTCACGACGAACTAGAATCAAATACCCAAGATCCTCTTCTTTCTGACTCATTAATATTCAAACGGTCCGCCGTGGAACAATGGTTAGTAAACGAAGAGGATCTTGGGTATTACAAATTAAAAATTCCTCCCCAGTCAAGCTCCTTCGTTTACTAATATATATTTAATTTCCTAAAAACTTTAAATCCCTGGCAAGAAACTATTAATTGAAAGGATTCAATAGTTTTAATATTCATTATCAACCTGGTAGATTGGATGGACAGCTTTGCAAATCTAAATGCTAACAGGAAATGAATACCTATATCTGGTATCGTTAGCTACAATCACTTCAACATAGCCAGAACAACTACACAAATTAGATGAATGGAGATAACAATCATTGCATGAAAACCCATTAGATATATATTTATAACAAATTATTATTATCAAATCTTTGAGCCACCATAAAGGGCTAGTCACATATCACCGATAACAATGATGATAATAATAAAATCAGTCTATTAGAAAAGGAATTAATAGGCGTTGCTCACCGAATTTTATGCTAATGAGTTTTCTTGCATCCTACAACTTTTCTATATAGACTGGTCCCCCGAAACTAAGATAAAAATTAATTTTATCATAAAGGAATAAAGTGATTGACAGTTGGTTCAATATTCATAATAAAACCATGGATTCAATATTGAGCTATGATGCTTCAACAATCAAGTACTAGTCTTAAAATATTAACTAATCATAATAACCAAGATCATATTATTCTGATTATGATTCCCCCAAATCTTAACTGTTACAAAGAGGAAAAGCAATACCTGACTTATTACCTTCTTGCGTTTCAAAATGCTCAGCCCCATAATGGGCGGCGTAGGGCCCAACGACACCGCGGCTCCCAGCATTGTTTCCCTAATTCATAGTTAATCGATGTCTGCAGCAAGTGGTTTGATATATCTCACCCGGTACGTGACTGGCCGACTGAATGGCGAGTAAAATGTTCCTTGACTGGTTTCAAATCTTTTGATAAACAATGGCTCGCTGTCTTTGCTTTGGCTCACATCCTGTCAAAGAGCTTGTCTGCTGACATGATTATGTTGTGCATGATTTTTTTTTCCCCCTTGCGTTCTAGTTCATGCTATTGTCTAGTGACATACATTTATAGCGCTTACTCTCTCTCTCTCTTTCTCTCTCTCTTCCAGATATTTGCCTATTTCAGATTTACTCTTTCACTTTCAATTGGAATGGTGTTATTCTTTTTAAACATCACTTTGTTCTTTTCTTACTACTAAACCGACTTCCCATTCTATCCAATGCTATTTTATGTTTAATATCTCTCTGTTATTTTCAGTTTTTCTCTTTTCCTTTCTCTTCTCCTTCAACTATCTGTTTTCTGTCTTTCTTGTCCCAGTCAATTTCTCCTTTCTCATTTGTCTCTTGTTACTATTTCCCCTTTATATAAATTCTTACACATTAAAATATCTTTCTATCTCTCCCTCTCTTCCTGTCATTCTCTCTCTCTCTCTCTCTCTCTCTCTCTCTCTCTCTCTATCTCTCTCTCTCTCTCTCAAAAACCTATCAAGCAACCTTTCTTAATGGTTTAAAGTTTACTGGTTTCGATTGGTGCAAACACAAATGGTTTTATATCTGGTCATATTTCCTACTCAAGTATGTTCTGAACACATGTAGTTCATGCCATGCATTGCTTCTTCCTCTCTCTTGCTTCCCCTCCCCCTTTCCCTCCCCTCCCCTCCCCCACCCCACCTCTCTCTCTCTCCCTCCCTCTTTCCCTCTCTCTCTCTCTCTCTCTCTCTCTCTCTCTCTCTCTCTCTCAGAAACTGACCAAGCTACCCTTCTTAATGGTTTCATAAGGTTATTGGTCTTGATTGGTACAAACACAAATGGTTTCATGTCTGGTCATATTTCCTGCTCAAGCATGTTCTTAACACAATACAGTTCAATACACGCATTGCTTCTCTCTGTTTTTCTCTCTCATTGTCTCTATGTCTACCTTTCTCTTTCTCATCTCTCTCTCTCTCTTTCTTTTCTTTCTCTTTCTCTTTGTCTTTCTCTCCTCTCTAGAACAAGGTCACCCTGTAGCACCTAGATAAAGTGTTCTTGAGTGCCCCAGATCACTTTCTGGTCACTTTTGATTTAGCCTTTTAGGAGTGAACGGAAATTAGTGCCACTGATTATTTTCAAGCCAAGTGCTCTGATATGACCTGACAAAACCCTCAGAGTGATCCTGGGTCAGTTGTAATTTAATATTTAAGTGCAAAGTAGATAAGTATTGCCAAAATTATCTGTTCTTTCATCCCATCCCCCTTTCTGTTTCTCTCTCTCTCTCTCTCTTTTTCTCTCTTTCTCTCTCTTTCTCTCTCAATTTCTTTCTCCCTCCTACACATTTATCCCCATTACCACTATAATGCTCAATCTGTCACACAATTATTTTAAAAGTTAAAAAAAGAGAATAAATTAGGGAATACTGAATATCATTTTTTCCCCACATAATCATTGGTCCAAAACATTTAGAGCTTCAACAGAGCATGATCTGTAATATTCAATGATATCCATTCTTTAGATCAATTTCCCATCGATCCAGCCCACATTGAATTGTTCCATCACAAGTCGATGCATATGGGTGCAACCATTCAGCATCACCCAAGCAATACTATTTGCACAGTATAATTTCCCATCATACATGTCATTTCGAAAGAAACTGCCCTACAAGGTAATTTTGAGGTGATAAAATTAATCTTTTAAGTACAACAGCTAGAAGACATTCTGATTTAGAAAAAAATAACTTAGTTTTTCTAACTAGTGACAATACTCAACATTCCAATTAAATCTTCTGAGAGCCAGAAGGACATTAACTCAATTTACAGAGTTATAATTAACACCCTTTTGACTCTCAACAGATGAATTTATAACTGACTATCTGTAGCTGGCTTGCATTCAAAGTAAATAAATAGGAAACTGCTGTTGAATTAGGTATCTCTGATAATGGGGGGACATCATCATACACAACTTCATCCCCTCTTACCTTGCAGTTTCACTATTTTTCTGCACAGAATAGGGTTTTTACCAAGTGTTTCCATGGAAACCATCAATATTTGATAAAAGAATATTCTGAAAACACTCTGTACACTGTTTTAAGCTAATCAGTCCTTTTTGTTGCCAAGCAACTCGAGTCTCTGGGCTGACTGAAAATAATTTTTTTTTTTTTTTAAAGGTAGTAATACAAATTTTAAACCCTCTCTGAAAATTTACTTTAAAAACGGAAATATTGATTAATTTTCTATAATTAGATGAAGATATTTTGAAAAGTACTCTCTGAAATTGTAGTTGCTAATGCAGTCAATTTTCTATCTAAAATAAGCAATATAAAAATCGTAGGGTTTTTCCAATGAATCAATCTAGGCCCAATGGCATTAATAAGCAATAAGGGACCATCAAGGAAGGAAGGTGCTTATTTGAGGGCAGTTAAATCCATTATTTAAAAGTATAAGTTCTGTTTGTTTGTGTGTTCTTCCTTCTTATTTCTTGTTTGAATGTTTCACTTTCATACTGACAGCTACAATACCTTGAAGGTTTTCTTGCCTTTAATACAAGCACACTATGAGTATATCTTTACTGACTAATGGATCTGATATTATGACCTTTTGTCTCTCATTTGGAGTCGCTCTGGTACAGGATATGAGATAGCTCTATCACTTCCCTTCAGTCTTAACAAGTCCATTTACCCGGAAATCCAAAATGTAAACATAAAAACAGAGGCTCAAGAAAAACAACATAATATAGGAAATATGGTTTTAAATATTCAGGCAGGTATGGACATGATAGTAATAAATGCAGAAAATGATAAACTGTAATATTTGTCAAAAAAAAAAAAAGAAGTAAATCCAGAAATGTTCTCATGTATGAAACTTAGGACTATCATGACCGGTCAAGCTCCGTGAAAATTAGAACCTGGCCAGGATCCAATTTATTTTCCACATCTCATTCATTCAAAAGTCCAATTAAGGAGAATTTGAGTCTCAGTCTCGGTAACAACATCAAAACCATTATTTTACTCTCAGATGGTAAAGTATCTAGGCAAACAAGGCTTAAATGGCTGTATTTTGCTCCAAAACGATCGTAACTGAAAAAAAGACGACATCAACTGCAACTCAGTACATAAGATATAGGAGATTGTAAGTTTGCATGCATATATACTTGGAGGACTATTGACCAATTTGGATCTATTGCAATTCTTTTTTTTTAAACAGGTCCTAGAAAGTTCACATAGATTGAAATAAAACTAATACCTTCCTCTGTTCAACCCCAATTTGCACCCACACCTGCCCTACTTTGAACCAGACCATTGAGTCATCCATGACCTGTTAATGATTGAATCAGAGCTTCAAAAGTTACCCGGCCAGTGAACTGAAATTCCCCAAGTCACCTCTACAGGAAAAGCTTAGTGCTTATAAAGTTCACATACCAGGCACTGGTTGTTATAGTGTTGTGAATGAGTCTAGATAATATTACAAAGGTAATATTTCACATTTCCTTGTAAGACTGCATGTGGCATTGTTGGCAAATCTTTATCAAAATGCTTGAAATTATACAGTCTGGGAAATTTCAAGCTGCATGACAATGTACAATATCTAAAAATTCAAAATTGTTATATTTTGGTTCATCTACATCGATATATAAAAAAACATAGTAACAATTGTAAACAGATATGAAAAATAGGAGGGGCGGGGGAGGGCGATGATAAAAAAAGGCAAAAACGCTTGTTTTCCTATATTTTTGTGACTATCAGTTCTGTCAAATCAACTGAAGCAAATTTGAAGTCGAGACTTTTCAGAAATTCTCTCAAAAAGATGAACAGCCTTAAACTTTATTTTATCTGCTGAATATCAATTAACACAGAGTTAATATCCTTCATGTTCTCAATAGATGATTTTCTTATATTTTTTTGACAATTGCTATTACTACTGCACATATCCTTTCATTATAATGTTGAGCAATAGACCACTAAATCTCTTCATCATAATTTGCATGGCATTACCAAAAAGACTAAATTACCCCTTTCTTTTAACATGGGACTGCTGAGAATTGCAGGGGCTTTTTAACGTTGACACAAGTTGACACCCTTCTGAGATGAAATCATCTGCTGAGAGCCAGAAACGTGTTAACTGTGTTAACTGAATGAGTTATAAGGCCCTTCTGGCTCTCAATTTTTCCCTTTCATGATGATAATGAGTTTCCATTCCCATTTCATTTCATCTGCTCCATGATGCATCAATAATATGATTTCATGCTTTCTACCATCTTTACAGCCATTTATCGAATCTCATTAAAAAATACCAATGATGCGCAACACTCATGTCATGAATAGGCTACCCTGAAGTAGGCCTATGTTGATGAACTTTAAATAAGATAGAAATAATGATACTGAAAAACTACCTTGGAAATTTGTAGAATATTTCAGTGATCAATTTAAGAGGAATGTGATCATGACGAAAATAAACAAGAGAGAGATTAAATGGGCTATGTACTGGGCCATTTATCTTTTTTTTGCTTTGAAAATATATGACCAAGAAAGTAAAGTTCAAAAATATGAAACAAATCTTAAAATATGCTTGTACAAATATTAGTTATTCATCAAATCCATCACAAAATCTTCCATGCAGGCTTCTTTTTAATCATTACAAACGCTTTACCTGTGAAAATGACCCTTCATAAGTTATCTCAATGTCTCTATACTTTGGCATCTAAATCATAGGAAAATATGCTTCATCACTTTTCTGAATGTAACAGTTGGTTCAATGCATTACATACAATCACTGACTTTTGAATAAACAGATGAGAGCTACTTTCATTCAGCATTGGCTTTATACCAGCAATTGTGCACTTCATATTTTATTTAAGATGTTTGCCCACACCAATCCATACATTATTTGAAGTACAATACAACTAGGGTAGGTCAGAAGGCTGTGCACATAGATTCATACAGAACGATCGTCCAGTAATTGCTCGGAGGTCCAATCAAGCGACAAGTCAGTCTTGTGCCACTGGTTACATTATTAGAAATATGATTAAAGGGATAATCTAAAAGATGCTCAAAAAATTTGAGTGATTACATTATACACTGCTAAAATTTGATATTTATATTTTTATAAGGGATTCCCTATTATGTTGAGTGTATTGTATATATAATTGTTTTTTATCGGAACAGATGAGGTAATATGCCATCAAAACATCAATTCTAAAGACATAGACAAGAATTTGGCCCCTTCAAAAAATTTTTTTTTTTTTAATTTGAGCAACAGAATAGACTAATGATTAACTATAATGCAGTTACATTCTATACATGCGATTCTTATAAGAACCAAATAAGACATAGCTGCCTCGCTAAGCAAAAACTGATATTTGCGAAGTGGGTTCCATCAGTAAGTATGCTATGATGTATATCTACACTCATTTGGCTCTGGTAGATTCTATGTTTATAACACAACTTGTAGGCACTATGAACAATCTGGCTTGTTCCAGTTAATGTTTGTGTAAAAGGGGTCTGTATTTGACATATCACTGCTGAGACAAGCAGAGGGAGAGATTACATCTGATGGATGGGTTTGTTTAATTAGCAGATGCCATGAACAGTGGGATGGCGTAGCCTCTAAATGAAGTGGAGGGGAATGGGGACACGACTGGTACCTTCTTTACCAAGCATAAAGTTTCAGTGATTAATTTACTCTAAAATAGCTCAGAAGTCACAGAAACTCGATATTGCAGGATCAAAACAAAGATGGATAATTATGAATCTTCATGTACACAGAAGTACCAGTACATTTAAACCTAAAAATTGAAACCGTGAACTATTCTCCTGAAAAAAATGCTCCAGTGAGGTTTTAATGAATATATTATCTAAATTTATCACTACATCAAGACAGAATGGTGATAACTCACACAAAAAATGTGATATATATCTATGTAATAGATTTATTATTGACATCAATCATTATTGACCAGAAGAAATTAGAAAGTAATAAAACAGCAATGAAATAGACTGAAAGGTTAAAATAGGGAAAGGGGTATAAGTTAACATTCAGTAGCAAACATGACTGCAAAATCAAATGGGCAAACTTAATTGGCAAAATCAATGTCAAGTAGAGAATTTGTATTTTTACTGTATTTACATGTATACGTATGTTGTATTTGTACTTTACTATTTTTCATGTTTCTCGCTGGTATGCTGGTGAAAAACAAATTTCCACGATTTTATGTGGATTAGAGCAAATAAAATTATGAAATTATTGGAATCTCACAGCCATAAATATTTTAAAGATAAAGCTCACTGTAAAAGGTTTACAGATGTACCAAAGAGAGAATACAAGAAATTCCATCACTCCGCCTTCTGCAATTGATTCATAATGCACTTACGCAGGAACACATGCTATGGGACTACACAGCACGGAACCAGTTCCACAAAAGAAGTATACATTAAAAACACACCTTAAGAATGACTTGGGGCTGTAATTACAAACCCCACATATCTGAAAACTAATTTCCTGCACCTTTAATTGCCTCCTCCATTGAGCAAATACACCCGAGAATCGCCGGGTAGCGGCGAAATCCTCCTTAAGAGCACTCAGGCTTATGGCACATGTGCTCTTGAGGATCAATTTGTAGATGTCCATTTTAATGAATTTTCCGTTATATGTGTCCTTTTTTATTTCATAATTCAATGTCATGAGACTACTTGAAGTTTGAGCACTAGCTCTCAAAAAATGTCTTTGTTCCATACAGTGAGATTGTGCAAAGATCAATGAGAAAACATGAATCAATTTAGTGTTCTTATTTTGGATTGGAATGACATCAAATGTATGGAAATCTTTTTTCCAATCAATTTTGTAGTCTCCACAACACATTACAGGATTTAAATTAAGTTACTCTTAATTAAAAAAAAACAGAAACAAAAAACACATTTATATTCCTCGAAACAACATACTTTTAGACTATTCTTAAAGGTAGATTCTTGGCTTCCTGAAAATGTGTAGTTGAATATCACAATGATACCCAATATGGAAAACTTCCTGGCAGTTAAGTTTAGTACTTAATGTCTATGGAATTGAAGGGGCAAATTTGTCCCTTTCGCTCAACTATATATTGTTTGTTTAGTTTCGTAATGTCAAAGTTAAAATGCATTAATTATCCACAATTTAAGGGGAGAAAAATAATTAAATTCTTGGAGGATTCTCTGGACTATATTGCAGTCAATGATACTTTGGACTGCTAACTTTTTAGGTCTGAAAAGTATTCAAAATTAATACTGACCTTGCCACAGCAAAAATAAGACCTTTTTTTTTGGGGGGGGGGGGGTCTAGCTCAGACTACGATTGCCCATAGATCTAATCCTGCATCATGTCACCTGGCAGGTGACAAAATGACATGTACAAAGACACTTCCCGCTGCCCCAAAAAGGACAAATACAAACTTCAAAAAGAGGCAGCTGCAAAACTACTATAAGATTCTGTGTAATGAAGGCATATCTGTACCAAGGTTATTTACTTAATCTAAAATATGGTAAAAATAAGAGCAAACAGCTCATAAATGCGATTGCTTTGAAAGTTGCTCTTTCAACATCTCTCTCTCTCTCTCTCTCTCACTCTCTTCTCTCTCTCTCTCTCTCTCTCTGATATCACTCTGATCTCTTTCCATCTCTCTCTCCCTCTCCTCCTCTCTGTGACGAAAAGATGTTTTAAATAAAAGGAACAAGTAACACACAGTGAAACACAGTGGATCTCCAACTCTGTGTATTGACACTGTTACCATAGTAACAGACTGCATTATAGCTACAGCAAACACTGTTCCATTTCTTTCTGTCCACACTCACAGACAGATTACAGGAATGTGCTAAATATAGTGTTTCTACTGTTCTAAATTCATACTCCAAAAATTAATGGGTAGGCCTACAGTACCCTTTAATTTCAAGTTTGCTATTTAATATCACCTAAATATAGGAATTTTATGTTTCTGAATTGCAATATGTTTTCTTTTTGTAAGGCCTTCCACAATCTGGTTGCAGACAGTATGTAACGTATATGATGGGCCGAGTTCACACAAAAAATAAACATGACGTGCAGGATGAGATAAAATCACTCGTGAACTCACTACAGGACAATCTTAAGGTGTCCATAGTCTACCACAATAGAAATTTAACTGTAGTGGACAAGCAAATTTCATTTGAAATTATATTCTTTCAAAAATTCAAGTAAATGAAACTAAACTTTTTATAATCCTGATTTAGATCCTCCTCTCTGATGAGTGGTAATGCACTCAAAATCAGAACCAAACATCTCTGCATCTGTATCAACAATCTTTAATTGCTTAAATGTCATATTGCTTGCATGCCGTCTGTACTACAATTGAATTACATGAATGCGAGTCCGCAGTAGGCTTTCTACTAATTGGTAAGACATGGCAGATGTATTTTTCATTATCTCATTCAGATCGCTCTCAATGCAGAAGCAATACTTCAACAACTAATTACGATGCAGGGATTATGTCCATCTACGTCTTGCTTCAATATGAACAACTGTAGAATTTCTGTTGAGTTTCTTTAACCTGCGCAAAAGCTTCGTGTTCAAGATGCTCTAAAAGTGGTTGAAGTATCACTTTTCAAATTTGATTTTTTTTTTCTTCATTGAAACAAATGAATATTCTTTGGCAGATTTTTTGGGAAATTTTGACAGTACTCAATTCAAAGATGTAAATAAAGCAAGAATAAGATATTTGATTTTAAATGACCCAGGTCTTTGTTTTAGTTCAATCATTTCAGTCAAGTCCAGTTCAATATATTTAATTCAATTCCATTCCTTTCAGTTCATTTCACTCCATTCCATTTTATTTCACTTTAATTCAATTCCATTTTATTCATATCATTCCACAATTTAATGCAATATCAATACAAATTAAAAACAGTTTATATCTTAAATGAATTTAAATCAAAGTAATCTATCATCACTTACACAGTCATTTGTATAGACCATAAGGCTCAAGCCATTTGATGAAATGTTTTGGTGCAAAATAATCAAGATAAACAACCCATGAAATGGACCTATCCCCAAAGGGCACATTTCAATTACAGAATATATTAAAATAAATGTCAAATCCTGAACACATGACGTGGCAAAGTTACTTTATGGGTGTTTTCTTATTTTACAATGTATTTTGACCCTTGTAGGCAATATGCAGATAACACAAAATGATGAATGAATCAAACTAACATGGACAGCCATCCAGTTGGAATGAAAACAAATGTGTAACCTTGAGCAAACTACCTAAGAAATCATGGTTTCTTCGAGGACTTGTTTACGGGTAGAAAAAACAAGATCAATGTCAGGACCTTGAGGCAAACATCTGACAAATTAAGACGATTCCTCCATGAGGTTGTTTTGATACAGCGACACATGGATGAACCGAAAGCTATCGGTGAATAGTGCGACAGTATCTTCCTATCTTTCGATTCTATTTTGACGCAAGCATGCATGGACTCTAGATAGCAGAGCAGGTGGTCAGAGACAAAGCTGGATAAGGAATTTATCCGGTGTTTCCTCTTCCATCTCACATCGTTGGATAAAAATGGGGCCTGCTCTCCCCAACTTTTAGAGATGATCTTGAATTCTGGAAATGGAATTCCATTTAAAGAGAAACTGTCCAAAAGCAAGCCTAACTATTTGTCATGCAGTATAGGGTTGTTTACACAAGCAAATTATAAACTCATATGGAACCATACATGCATATGAGTTGGACTTACTCAATTTCCTTATTTCCCATTAATCATTCCTCCGATATTATACAGTTTCTAAATAGCTGTCATTCCTATAGTAAGTTTTGTTTAATTACAGTGCGTGCAAAACTTCATTTTTGTCATGACCAGAACTTCAAATTATTTTTAATATGCTAAAGGCTTTTTCTGTGGGATGTACCATGATTTCCATGACTGCTACTGATGATTTTTCTAAAGTTAAGGAATAAAGTATATACACTTTGAATTTCAGACTTACAAAATATCCATGACTGTGTTTCATCCCATAATGTAGGTACAACAGTCAACAATTTTTTTTCCCCAAAAAACCTAACATAGAATAAAACATAATTTGAAATTGCATGACTTACAGGAAGTACAAAAAATTGAGTACAATCCACCCCCAACGTACACGGATACATTTTACGGTGAGCACCTAGCTTACACGCATTATCTCAATACCAATATAAGATGAATTGAAAGACTTTAAGCCCTCAAGATAGATATACATCCCATTTCTGCAACATAATACCCCCTTTTTGCTCACTATTTTGACTAGATAATCACTTAGTGCTCTGGCATTTCAATGACAAGAGATTAAATTCATGGGGGCGGTGAAAAAAAACACCAGAAGAAATTTCAATGCATTCTCCAAGAGGTGAAAATTTTTCGGGGTCAAGATAATAGTCCTGTTTGCACTTAATCCAGTCTCCTACAAACTCCTACATCCTCCCATTAAATGGGAAATATGAGTATTGTTACACAACAGACAGAAAACTGCATGTAGCATACTTTCAAATTGATCTTCAATTACATAATTTGAAGCATGTATGTATAGTACATAGTGAGCTCTTTGACAGATGGTACTACAGATCTCTGTACATGTATTATTAATTTTTTTGTAATCAGAAATTTTTGCAGGAAAAAAATTTGTCTAAATTTTCTGAGTGGTTCAGGCTTACTTTAGTTTCATGCTGCAAAAGAACTGGATTCATCATAACTCTTCTACTATTTGTGAATATTTATTACTGTCAAACAACGTCAGACATTTTTCCAAGCAAAGTTTTTCCAGGATCTATTTGGTCAATGATACAGGTCTAAAGTTGCGGTTTGAGTAGCTAATGAATTATAGGTTTAGAAAAAGGCCATGAAACAATTGTAGCCAAATATGTGTCATACAATCTAAGAAAGACACAAGGGTGATACACAGCAGGTAAGGGAATTTAACCCTTAGCCTGCTTGCTGGCTGTTGATGTTTTTAAGATCATATCGTGAAACGTGCCGTAATACACCCTGCTCACCTTGCCTCACAAAGCAAGTGCAGCCCGAGGGAGCTTTCCCAACAACATAATAACATGATCTCCTAAGCCCTTACTGCGCATAACAGCTGGGTATTCAGAATAGTTGTTTCTATTTGAATAATGCTTCTTAATTTCAATGCGTGTGCATGTTCTCAATGGAAATGACCCCAAAGAAATTAACATATATATATATATATATATATATATATATATATATATATATATACAGCCACGGAAAAAATTATTAGACCAAGAATGGTTACTGATAGTGTTGTTTTTGTAGTAAGAAGGAAATCAAATATCATAAAAGCAAGGTACAATTGCTGGAATTTGTTATTCATTCATTGAAATACAAAGACAAATCATTTACATTAGTTTAAATACATATTATAGTACATTTATTACAGATTTATTACAGAAGTTTGGTCTAATAATTTTTTCCAGGGCTGTGTATATATATATATACACTGAAAGTATTTTTGAGTAAACGGTATTTCTACCCCGCTTCTATCTTAATATTCCACAAAGAAACATATTATAGGGTGTTGCTTCTCCTCCTCTTTCTTTTTCAAAGTGTGGTAATCATTCTGCTCCCGTTCTCTGAAAAGCTTTGATTAACAGCACTAGATCTTTTAGGGTATTCCACCTGCTATCTTTTAGTCACTAAACCGCCCGGGACCGCCCTTCTTATTACTCACTGAACTGCCCGGGACCGCCCTTCTTATTACTCACTGAACTGCCCGGGACCGCCCGTGACCCGTGTAACACTGCGACAAATGTATTGTAGGGGATGTCGGGCGCTGAAACTTTGTGTGTGCTATCTTTACACATAAGCCGTTTAGAATCCGCATTGAAGCGATGCATTACTGTGGAAAGATTTTGTAGACAGCAGAGAGTCTATGCCACAAGATGGTTTACTGAAACTAAGTTCAGTGAGTAAATGACTACAATACGCGTAATCCTCAGTGACTAAAGGCTTAATGCCAAGGACCACTGTAAAACCAAAAACTTTTAATAGTAGCACAAACTTTCGTAAATTGCATAATAATTGTATATTGTTCAGTTGTGATTTGATTATTTCGCGGCATGAAACTTTCGCGAATCTCGACCACTTGCGAAATTCGCGAAAATTTCATGCATGCGAACATTTCTGGTTTGACAGTAATCCAGTGATACTGTTCTTTGAGAGTCTATAAATATTCATGAATTATTGATCTTGTAGTGATTGAAATTCCTCATGCATTATGGGGTCACTTGGATCAGTAAAATTACGATAACATTGTGAAATTGAATAGTCTGAAAAACACAGCCACAGAAATGCTCATTTGGGACTAAGAACTCAATGACCTTTAGATTTGACACTAGTAAGAAGACTGCTTTTGGCATATGAAGCAACCAATGAAGCAACCAATTTTACTGCACATATCTGGTAATAACATTTACTGCTCTAGTTCACAGACAAGCATGGATTAGTAGCAATCGATCATAAAACACATTTTCCATGCATACTGTTTAAGAACTTTTTGGAGTATAATTGCATTCTGATAGTCTATGAATATTTCTAAACTTTTGATAATCAAGCAAATGGGAATGTTCAAGCATGGCATGGTCGTTTGGATCAGCAAAATTAGGACAATATGGAATCTTCCTGAAATTCATGAAATTTGCACTGAAAGAATAATTGGTGAGACCCTGATATCGATGCCATTAACTTCACAGCCATGTATGACATTTAAAATGAAAAAGAGTACCCTGGAGTAACAAGTATTTTGCTGATAAGATCGCCCACAAGACACAATTGAAATCCCAGTTTACAGCATGATATGACTCCGTATCACAAGGCGTTGCTATGTTTGCGAGAATTCTCAGAAGCCTATCTCAAAGGTTTTGGGGACATTGCAATTACCCAAAAGGAAAGAATTAGACCAAGCGTAAGCTACCTGTACTATCAGAATATGCAATGGTTCAGCTGTCTGAGCCAAAACAAAATAACATGTCTGATGCAAGGCACATTTTTCAGCGATAAAAAGAGCATACAATCTCACTTTTATCCTAGATATCTTCACTATTTCCAAGTAATGTGAGATACGGGGCACGTATCAATTATGACCAGACAAAGAATTTGACTACACATGCAATTGATGGTACAACCTGTATTTAGAATATGGTCAATATATTTAGTCTAAGATGAGACAAAAATTACCAGTATCGTTACTGTTTTCAGGAAGTGACGGATGAGCGCGCAACTAAAAGAAAGTCAGTTTTAAATTAATCACTTTCAAAGTTTTAAAGCATAATCTCAACCTCTTTAATGTATGAAGGGTGGATAAATTTTATATACTGGGATAGATCATATTTCAATGTTTAAAGCTATGTTTAATTATTTGCATAATTTTTAACATTTTTTTTGTGGGGGGGGGCGGGGGAATGAGCAGTAAATATAACCATCATTTCGTGAAAACACAAAATTCAGGGAAGCAGTTTGATTTGATTTCACGAAGTGACGGATCTCTGCCGCGCGTGTGTAAAACATATGGGACGACTGTAAGCCGTCACTTCGTAAAAACAGAAAATCCTTTTACTAGGTATTTTCTTGCTGTCTTTATCACCATAGTTATATAATTAGACATTATGATGGTCTGAAACTTTGTGAGGTTCAAGATGTTAGTGAATGATGTCCAAAAATGCAAAAAAATTGAAAAAATATGCAATTTTTCTCATTACCGTCACTTCGTGAAAACAGGGATGGTATGATGAAAAAGCATTTTGTCTCTCTGTCTGAGGGTGAGGGTGGGGCAAAATAATTTTCTATTAAAAAAATATGGAGTGCAGCAATACATTTATCAACTTATTTGAATAAAATGAAATGTGTATTACAGAAAAAAGAAAACATTGTTAGACTACTTTTTCTTCTGTTAATAGTGTTGATTTTGTTCAGGCTTACAGCACTCAGAACAATTTCATTCCCTTTTAACATCATTGCTTATAATCCAACGCTGGTTCTTACATGTATGTTCACAGAAAAGGACTTTTCATGTGTAGTTGTCTCTCTCTATCCAGGAGTGTTACATGGATTTCTCAAAGGATGAAATCACCAGCTGAGAGCTAGAATGACATTAATTCATATCATTTAATGCCGAGTAACGCCCTTTTGCTTCTCAACAGAAAAATTTATTGAATGCTTTCAATGGGCTATGCATGTATCTGACAGCTCAGTTAAATCTATCTACAGTGACAATAATGATGATCAGCATACGTATCCTTTGGCAATATGCGCTACACATCGTCCAATTATTATTCTTATAATCCGCCCACGAAGACCTTGCTTCCAAATACCCAGGCCGGGTGAATATAATGGTGTTTCAATAACAGAGCATGGGTGGACAGCTTAGAATAAGACGATCTACCTAATCAACCATATCCCATAGACAGGATTGGCAAGAGGGGGGGGGGGGGGGGGGGGGGGATTAGTAGGAGGTTAACATCTACAGCTGATTGGGTGCTAAATACCCCATCCCTGGGATTATAAACAGCAGCTTCTTTGCAGCCTAGCTATCATTTAAAAAACTAATTTCCAGAGCAAAGAGAATGTTAAAACATATGTAGTATGAACTTGAAATTAAGGGGATAGGAAGATCAGTTGGAGGTTCATATCTTAACCTGATGTGTGCTAAATACCTCCTCCTTATGATCATAATCTGTGGCCATTTTCACTATTACAATAATCTACAAAAGCTTAACTTCCAAAGAAAATGCTTTCAGAAGATACATCACTTGAACAAAAATGTAGGAACATGGGAGTCAGGTGGGTCAGTAAGATGTTCATATCTTCAGATGATTTGAAACAAATTAGACCCTCTCTTCATAGAGTAGCCATTTTCACACTGTATACGTAGTGTTTTCCATGAAAACAAACTCCCGGGGAAGCAACTTCTAGAAAATATGCAGCATAAACAATAACAAAGAAACATTAAAAGTAGCATTGGGTAATTGGTAGCATTGGGTAATTGGTAATAATCCAAAACACTTAGAGTGCACATAATCTGGGTATAATCCAAGACTAAAATGTATCCCAGTAGCACTAAATGAATAGCCAGGACATCCCGTCATGTACAACATTTATAGCTGGCAAGTAAATTAAAGGGTGCTAAGCTGTGATTTGTATGCATGAATATTCTACCATTTTGAATTTCTTTGGTTTGAATGAGCAAATGACATAGGCATTTGTGTGGTCTATTATCTGGAAGATATCAGCAATTCTTGATGCCAATAATGTAATATGATATGATGATATATTGATATGCATGGGGAAATCAAACAGTATGGCATATAAAATATGCATGAGTCTGACATGGTATACTCTCCAACAATTTCCAAGAAAATATTAGCCACCACAAATTCTCCTTAATCCAAGCAAAATGCCATAGGAATGAGTACTCGAGCCTTTGACTGCACAAATTGTGACCTTTGTAGACAGGTGGGAATTCCTGGACAGGTCTGCAGCCAGTCTGGACAAGATGGCACACTGGTATGTACAAGTAGATGTATACCCAGGGACTGTAAAGGGCAATGCAGTGGTGGCCACTAAAGCAGTATGGACTATCTCTTGGCTACCATGCAGCCAGGAGAGTGTCACATCATTATTTTATAAAGAGTTACACTCCTTTAAGCTCTCATCATCAGAATACATGAAAATTATACACAGGTATAAAACTATAATAGCGTAATCTTTAGTTAGATGCTAGAATAAGCAAGGACATGTATCAATGTGCTTTTATGTTGATTGTTGTTATGTTTGTTTGTTTTGTTTTTTTGCTTTGCTTTGTTTTGTTTTTGTTTTTGCTCTGTTTTTGCTTTAGTTCTTGGAGGGTTCAAGATGGTTAGACTTGACGCAAAATGGAGACAAATATTTCAAATGGTTTTTCATGCTATCATGAGTGATTTGACAAGAGAGAAAGAGAGATAGATAGAGGGAGAGAGAGAGTCAAAGAAGTAATATGAAAAGAAAGGCACATACAGATCAAGAGAGAGAAGTTAGTAAAAGAGAAAAAAAGGAGAGGCAGAGATAGAGAAGAAGTGTGACAAAAAGGAGAAAGAATGATAGAATAAAGGGGATGCAAGCCCAGACAAGGAATAAAAGAAAAGGCCTGACCACCAACTGCAATATGCCCTACAGTAGGAATGACTCACAGGTATAATCTGCTTGCATCGATAATCACTGAACTCCAAGATTCATAACACAATCTAAAAGGTGCAAGAAAAAATTATCTTGTTTGGTGGAGCAACCATTCCACATCACACATTCCACAGCACCCATTCCATAGCACCCATCATATGGCATATCATAACTGGTTGAAAGATGTGTAACATGTTTAGTGCAATGAAAACATATGTACATGTGGCATACATCTTTAGATCTATGCTTCTTTCAGTATTTAAAATGGGCAAGATAATTTGTACTTCCTTTCTTTTCTTTTCTTTTTTCTTGTTTTTTGTTGTTCATTATTCCCCCTTTTATGTACTTGAATTACCATCATCTGCACACAATAATCACTCCTTTTTTCGTTTCCACGAATAGAAATCAACTCTTACGTACAACAGGCTGGAATTGAGTCAACAGTATTTTTCAATAGCTATGAGGTCTGTGTAGGTTTGCAGTTACAGGAGTGTTAAAAACAAGGAAACAATTGATGCTCCATCCAAGAAAAAATGGCAATTGAAAACAGCTCAAGAGATAGCTGTAGCCTCACACAAATGCAACAAATACTCAAGTGCACTCGTTTTATTAATCACAGTATGCTTGCGCAGATAACAGTACAAACACATGTATTAAGCCAAAAAAAGAAGGTATATATATTAAAATGGACACACACACCTAGAACATTCACATTTGGAGTCATTGGGAGTATTTATAATTGTTACATCCTACAAGTGTGAAAGCAAAAACAATTTGCATAAATCTAATAAAGATGCATTCAGCTTTACTCCACATGTTAGACTGGCAAACGCCATTACCCATGAATATGTTTTAGAAAGTGCACACAAGTTCAATTTCTAGCCATGAAGCTTGTTTTATCTTTCAAATAGCATCAATACAAAAAACCTTCATTATGATGCATCCAATGATGAATTGCTTTTTAGGCCTGCACAAACTATTTATGCATATATATCTGCCCATTATTTTTTGCACAGGTAGATATATATATATACAAGAAAGAGCAAGATGAATAGACAAGTACAGAGAGAGTGAATCGCATATCATCAATATAGGAAATAGAGAAAATTGATGATCGTGACAAAATCAATTCCCCCACATTAATTAAAATTTCATGTTCACCGTAACCTTCTATAGAGATATACAAGTTCAATGCACATGGAATGTATGTCTGTCTGTCCAACGCCTACATTAGGACCGACCCTGGGGGAGATGGCTCGTTAAAGGGTCTAAGCGGGACAGACAACATGAAAACGAAAATTAACATACATAAAAAATCCACCAAACATGCATCCAATGATGATTCATACTTCACCATATATTTAAAGATAAAGCTGAGTTCAGGGCCCCGTCTTATAAAGAGTTGCGATTGATTCGAATCGATCGCAAGTCCTCCAATCATTTGCAAATTTCCAATCTCCTATCTTTTAAGTATCAATTGCAAAATATTTGCAATCAATCGCAACTCTTTATATAAGACGGGGTCCTGGTCATACAGTTAAATTGTGAAAGAAATTGTCTGAAAGAAATTGAGAAAGGTTAATCATGTCTACATATGAATTGGTGTATACTGTAATGTTTGGAATCATCGAAATAGGAAATTGACTCAATCTCGCTGAAAACCACATGAAATGCACACAGAAACGGGTAAATGGTACTGCACACACACGCAGCATGCATGTTCGACCCGACCACTTCAGCTATTTCGTGTCATATTTCAAATATGAGGGCGTTTGAAGAGCAATCCTCTTCAGGGGACATTTCTGCTATGATGTTCTTCCAAACTGACATTAAAAGAGATGAGAAAGCTCACAAATTACTTTTCACTTTTCCCAGAACTCAACCTTCTCTTTAAGGTGATTTATTAATTAAATTCAGTTGATTTGGTTTATTTATGCACTGCGCATACAATCAGCCAGCAGCTATTTCACAGAAAGACAGTGTATTGAAACAATAATAACATTGTAGTTATAAAACCAATGGACTAAATATACACTCACTAATCTATTCTGTAATAAGAATATACTTTGATGACCAGCGGCACAATACAAAGTGTAATCTACAATGCAATATAACCAGTTGATATCAGATGGAGGCAAGAATATGTCGCTTTCTACAAAACAAATTCATCTCTAAATACAGTCACAACACCCAAATGAATTACCTAAATATACACAATGGATAAAAATATGTTAAACTACATGTATGCCTATATTGGTCAATGATAGAAAAAAAACAACCCTAAAATGACCAGTTGATATTGAAAAGAGACAAGGGGAAAGAAAGGCTTAATAGCTCTCTTGCCCTGCTAAAAGGAAGATGTTCATCCTACCTTGGTTTTAAGACACCAGAGTCTTCACAACCTCCTAGCAACAACAAAATCCAGATCAAGCGTAAAAGTAGACTACATGTATAAGACCGTCCAAGCCAGCAAGCTATAATGAGCACATGTACCAGACGCTATTTTTCCCCTAAACATTGGCGGCCGTCTTTATGGCAACACAATGAGTGCTGATGCTGAGGCTGGGTATGTTGATATCTACAGCGGATGGTGATGGTTGAAGAAAAACTCTGGGTGCTTATTCAGACCAGGAGATGTCTGCTGGGTAAGCCGGTCGTTGCGAGTGCGTGAGTGAGTGTGCGCGTGGGTGTGTGTGTGTGTGTGTGTGGATGTGCGGTTGTCAGTGAATCTTCATTAACGGAGCTCAATATGGGTACATGTGTGCAGGGGTGTGTGTGCGTATGTGTGCCCTTGTCCCATAATGTATGTAGCGTGACGGGGTGAAAGTGTGTGTGCGTTCATTATATCCCGCCGTGTGTGCTCTTCAATTTGTGCTTCTATTAATATCACACACTGGTGCACTACATCTAAAAGCAAAGTCCCATTTCTGGAATAGAAAATTAAAAGATAACGAGACATAATAATTGCCTCGCTGCCTCTCTGTCTAATTGTTAATTTGTGTACTGTCAATCAACACAAGGTCTGCAGAATGCAGACTATCATGCCCATCCTTTATATATTATTGCCATTATTACCATAACCTTTCGCTTGAGCTATTGGTCCTTTTTCCTTGCCTATGGGCAAAATTTGGCCAGAAACTAGCTTCAGTTATTGCTCAATTGACCGTACACATAAACCTGTTGTTGCTGCCGCTGTATCAAACAAACAAATTGGAGTTTTAATCATAGTTTCATATTGCTCAAGGTTATGTTTTGATTGCATCAAGTTTATCAGTTTGTTTCCGATACTCAAAGCATTAAAAAAGCAAGAAATGTCAAAATATTATGAATGTTCGACATACCTTCATGCTCAATATGTTTCAAGTGCTTCAAGTGTATCGGTCTGCTTTCAATATTCATAGAATTATACGAGTTATTAATTTTAATATAAAGTGAATATAATTCCCATAATATATGGGAATTATACCCTAAACATTCGTCCCGTAAAACCTGAACATTTCCTTTTCATGAAACTTTTGCGAATTTTGCACGCAATTCAGACTTCAGAAAGTTTCATGCCACAAAATAATTTGATTACAACTGATAGAACACTCAATTTTCACACACAAAAAAGGTTTCTAGCTACAAAAGTCCATCCTTCATTCAAAAATTTGTGACAGTTTCATGTCATGAAAGTTTCTGATTTTCCAGAGGAACGTTTCATCAAGCGTCTTGTCTGCGAGTTTTACCAACTGTTATAAGCTACTGAAATCCTTGCATCTGATTGGCTGAGAGCAAAATTTGTCAGTAAAAATCACTGACAAGATACTTGACGAAATGCACCTCAGGAATTAACATCATTTTCATTGGGAATGGGATAAATTACTTCTGTCCTGGAGGCTGGTTAGATAAACTCCTAGGCCCTATTCACACTCCCAACATAAGAGCTAATCACTTGTGTGATAGGCACTCAAAGTGGCAGTGCAGGATCATTTACAGAATTTCCATGTTACATTTTCGATCTTCTCTTTGATGAGGAAAGTCTGCATTTTTGCATATCTAATTAGGCACATTATTAACTATCTTTTAAGCATAGATTTAGATACATTTCATATAGATAACTCCTCCCTCTTTCCCATCAAAAAACTAAACAAAACAGAATCTATCCTATACCAGTTAAGCACTGAAAAGACCAATAACAAAAGAATGACAATATACAAGGCAATCACATTTTTAATGAAGCAAACCACACGAGTGTGTGGTTATGTCTATTTTGAGCACCAATGCTTTATTTTTACCCCTTATCAATAATACTAAATGTTAACAATTGCAGTGTTCCACGTTCTCAAAGCCTTAGGCAATATACAAATGGCACTAACCAAATTTGTCACTGAGTGCCCTCAAGATAAATGAAGTAAATTGGAGTGATAGCCTCATTTTTCAAGTCCCAATTCACAGCTATAGGAGACATTCTGTTTCAGTACTTTCTATTTCTATTTTCCTTCTCTCTTTTCCTTCTCTCTTTCCCTTCTCTCTTTCCCTTAGTCTTCCTTCTTTCTCCTCTTGCCTCAATCTCTCCTTTCATATTAATCATGCTTTCCTCTCTCTCTCTCTGTCTATCCGTCTGTCTGTCTCTCTCTCTCTATCCGTCTGTATGTCTCTCTCTCTCATAACTATTTGCTCCCATCTCTATCCATTCTAAACTTGATTTTCCACCCATCTTAGAGTGCAAACATATGTACTGAAAAATCAAGAAAAAGATTTATGAACCTGTAATTTGTTAAATCATTGAAGTATACAACCTGTTAAAGGGGAAGCAGTTTTATCAGATGCCCATGAAGGGAATTTATTTCTTTCTAAATAAACGATTGAAACTATGTTGAATAAACGAAAGCATGCAAAATTCTGGGCTCCCAATAATGAATATATCCAGAACTATCTTTCTAAAAGAGAAAAATATGGCAATGGCAAACATGATTTACATTGAATGTGTTTGTCGTCCACAGCTTCTAACTTGATGAGACAAACTATTTTCCCTTTTAAAAATTCAAAATTCAAAGCACAATTACAAAAAGATTACTTATTAATTATTCCACATACCCTTTTTTTAATATAGCTGTACATTAACTGATACACATTTTTGTTTCAAACTAAATCTAGATATTTATACAAATTGCATAGTTTTCTGTAAGTTTATTGATAGATTTTTACAATTTTTATATGAAAGAGTTTAAACTGTCTTTAAAATCCTAGAATGATGCTTGAGCTAATAAAGGGTTAAAGAGAAGGTGGAGTTCCGGTAAAGGTGAAAGAAGCTTTCTATTTTTTTTCGGAATGTGACATAATATCATAGAAACATGAAAATGATAGCTCTTGAAATGTCCTCATATTCAAAATACATCATGAGATATAGCTTGATAATAATATTATTCTGATTTATGTATCACCTAATAAATCTACGGTGTTTCTAAGTGCTTTAAAGATATATTATTACCCTAGTCATCGGATTCAGGCTTGCCCGCACACAATGCATGCACCTTCTCCACTCCACTGGGAGCATTCCAGCAAGTCACTTTTTTACAGGCGTCCACATGCTTATCCAATCACATTGACTTTCGCATCCTACCGGGCACCCAATTAACACCTGGGTGGAGAGGAGCAATGTAGATATAATGCCTTGCTCAAGGACATGTGCCAATGATCGAACCCACAACCTTCACATCTCCAGACAATTGTTTAAACTACTCAACTACAACACCTCTACCTTAAAACTTTTGATCAAATTTGATACCACATGTTCATATACTGTAGTCTCATATACCTACATGTATTCTATTTAATAGTTTTCTTTAATATATGTGATTTTCTGCAAGACTGAGTCAATTTGTTGTCAATTTGATGATGCCTCACAATACAAAATGACTTTATATGTAATACATAATCAACCTTTCCAAATAACTTCTTGATAGTTTCTTTTAAAATACAATTGCATGACCAGAACTTAACTTCATCTTTAAGAAATTAGAGACATTTAGAAAGCCTTACCGTATAGCCGTTGCAGTCTCCATTGCCATTCAAACTGTGTTTATATCCATTGATCCCATTGGTACGATTCATCTTCAAACCATTCATCTTGGAACTGTTCATCGTAACAAACAGGAAACAGATCGTTTGTCCATGAAACTACCCAGATAGGACTCGCTGATCGACTCCTGAGCGATGTTATCGCTAAACTCGCATCGCTCTCAGGAAAGACGGAAACTTCCCGAGATAATCCTCAATCAGAGTTTCATGGGACAGGTTTTCTTACGCGTAGTTGGGACCCGATCAGCAGCGAAAAATGATTGACCGGAAAATGTAGTACACTCAATCTTCTTCTGCTGTGTTGCACAAGATGCACATTAAAGAGAAGGGAAAGGATTGGGAGTTGATCGCACCATACCGTCTGCTGGAGATGGCATCAGCCTTTCTAGACAACAAATTACAGCAAATTATCTCCAATCAGAGATTTCTAGGAGTTACCTGATGTGGAGTACATTACAATAATGAGAACGGCAGAGTCAGCTGCAGTACTATCATTCAAACTTGATGAAGTATATCTCTGATAAGAAAATCTTGACAACGACGTGAAAACAATCAGGTCTCACCAGGCACTGGTGCTGCATTAGTTTTGTAATTAGGCAGGCATCCAAACTGGTCTATTTCGATGGCTGTTATTATTTGATGAATAAAAGTTTAAATCATTCGTAATGTTTATTAAGGAATCATATTCACCAATCACTATCAAAAAATGTCACGACGATACATTTTTCCTTCGAAGCTGAGGAAAATCACAAAAGATTTCTCCCTGCCAACTGGATAAAGAGCAAAATGCGAGGAGAAAAATTTTTCACAGGCATCACACCTCCAGAAATTTCACCTCCATCAGTCAAAGAGACCTAAAACAAACTTTGTATTGGTATCTAAAAGTAGGTGAATACAGACAGGTCTGATAGAGAGATGTGAAAGCGTGATGCAACAAACGCTTGCTCCAGTTCCTGTTTCGTCCAAAGATACGCTATTCAATATGCATGTATCACCATCTCACTTCCCAATGTGCATTAGCCACCTGATATATATCTGTTATGATATGTTTTACTTTTTGCTATCGACTGGGCACATCACCGACTGCCCAATTCACTACCCCATCTTGTCGCGATCAATATGCAAATGGCCTCGTGTTCATTTCGGGACTTAAATAGATTAAGCCAGCAATCAGCTCGTCAGCCTAACGACTGATAGAAATGTACGCAAATCCCATGACTTCTACACACAACTATTTTTGTTGAGTTGTTTTCCTGTTCTTTATCGTTATTGCCAGGTGGATTTCACCAGCACTACGGCATTACAATGAAAGCACTTTGCGTCTCAATTGGTATGCTGATACACCAAGAAAAGCAATCATTGGCAACGGGGCTATTATGTCCTTAACAACATAGAGTCAAGGGGGGTGTAATCACAAAAATATGATTAAGGGAGAAGAAACAGAGAAAGACAGGAAAAGAGTGAAGCAGGAGGAACAAAGAAAGACAGAAAAAGAGTGAGGAAGAGGGAGAAAGGATGATAGTATGAATTAGGTCAGAAAAAGAGCAAGAGAAAGGAGACAGAAAAAAAAAGATGAGCAAGACAATACGAGAAAGAGAGACATAGAGACAGAGAAAGAAAAAGGAGAAAGAAAGAGAGACAGAGAGAGATAGAAAGAAAGCGGGAAGAGAAGGGATATAATAGACACGGAAGATGCAATTATGAAATGTATGACTTTTGGACGGATAAAGAACAGGAAAAAAAAACAACAGAAGAAAATACATGTAAACTCATCAGTACTAAAAGCATGATCAGTTACCACAGGCCAAGGTTAGCAATTTTAATGAAGTAATCCAAGTAATAACAAATGGCATTAGTGAAATGAAATTGATACCCTCATCAATTCTCATCATTCTAAAGCCAGATCTAATGAAGCTTCAGTTACAATACATGGTGAAAAACAAGATACAATAACAAACTTTATAGAAAATTAAAAAAAACTATTCACACACACAAAATGCAGATGGATTACTTATCAAATTGGAATGAAACATGAATATGCAAACATAACATTCCACTCAAATAAAAAAAAAATTGTGCTACATGAACATATTTTGCTGTTCCATTCATAATTTCCACAAATTTTAATGTCAGCATCAGAAAGAAACTTCAAATCGAGGCTATCGCTCAACTCTGTCTACGCCAAACTATAAGCAAAGGAACCCCATAGAGGTTTGTACCATCCTAGCACACCCAGCTGTCCATTAATTACAAAAACTAGACGCAAGTTGGAATTTAAATTGTTCATTTTACTACCTCTCTTGTTTTATATTCCACTTTAAGAGCAAAATAAATGCAGCATTTTAAATTGTTAGTATCTGGCTATTTATAAATAAAAATCAAAGAATTCTGATGTTTTGTTTTGGAAGGCTCACAAGTATGGGCCTTAAGCCATACACTTCCAAGAAGTTTTTAAAAAGCCAAGCATAATGGTTTGATGCAGATAATTCCTCCACTGAAACACAAAGTAACTCAGTCCAAACTATCCACTCCACTTAAAAAGATGCACAGCCATAGGTTCCCCAGGTGATTCAGTTCCACAGCTGAAACATCATCTCGGCAAAATATAAACACTCTTCTACTATTTACCATAAAATATATCACATATATCCTAACCAGGCACTGCAAAAGCTGTCCCCTCAAAAACATACTCACAGATTAATGCTACTACAACAGCCTAAGAAATTGTGATATTCAGTCTCACAAGCATCACATAGATATCACTCTCTCATCTAGTTCCAGAAAACATTAATCTTTAGACATTTTTTCTCTACCAAATCAGAGCTGACACTCTTTCGGGAGAATGCAGTGCTGACGTCGTCGGAGAAAGGTGCTGAGATATGAAAAGCCCTGATATTTTGCAAGAAACACGGGCTGCTATATTAAGGGTGGCGTGTTTGCCGGTTGCTTCCGCTATTCCCAAGTGTAATGGCGTGGTAACGAACGATGCAATAACAGCGTCATGTTCGCCAAAATCCGGCGCGAGGCGATCATGACGAACCAATCAAAAATTGAGGTTTACTTCTCAAAAGAAATGCTGAAAAGGAGCTACCAGCAAGACTTTAATAATCTCCGAGTAAATGCCAATAACAGACTAGTTCCAAGGTATATCAACATGATGAAAACACTGAATGACATATGACAACCGATACACAAGCGTCTAAGCTCAATGAAGGATGAAGCTTACGTGTTTGAAATATCTAAAAAAAGAAAATTTGAAAGCTTAGACATTAGACAGAAGGACAAATATGTATATTTGAAGACAAGCTCTCTGACTTTATCAGTAGAGTAAACAGAGAATTACCTACCAAGGTTCATTTATCAGATGATATGAGTTGGAGGAGCGTGTCACAAGGAATATCAATAATAAGAAGGTTGAAACCCATTTTCCTCCCCTTTAAAAGGTCTAACATCATAGGTGTCATTGTACTTGGGGGTATTAAGACAATTTAAAATAATCTAAATCTTCTACCCCTCCTCCCTTTGATCATTTCCAAATGACATAATTTTAGTTGACCTTATATATCTTTGATATGTTATCTCTCTGACCAGATTATTTGAAGTGTGAAATATATGAAGCTAAGACACCTGTTCAAAGCCTTTATCTTCAATAATATGGGTATATTTGATTCTTTAAAAGATAAAGTTATTAAACGGTTTCTATAAATAGTGTCAACAAATAGGGCATAGCAGAATAAACTTAAACCACACTTTGAGTAGCAAATCCTGCTCGAGAAAACAGATTTTGTACTGTAAGTTTCAACAATTAAAAAAAAAAAAATCCTGCCTGAAACAGAAACAGGTTGTTCTGTGGTATGTTTTTATATACAATGTTTACAATTAAATAGAGAATTAAAACCAAATTTGACTTTTGAAACTTCACTAGGTTAATAATTCACATTCCCTTACTGGTACAGATGGAATGCCTGACACAACTTCTCAGCTGCCATGTCTATACAAGGTCAGACAATTAAGGGAGCTCATAGCTAACATTTTTTTCATTAACACAATACTAGAATTCAACATGCAATGAGCACATTCTAGATTCTTATTCGTTATCCCTCTTTATGTTTCAATCTTCTTTAGATCTCAACTCACTGTATCTATGCCATGAACATATCTTTGTCTTGTTTGCAGCTGCATTTTGAGATGGACTTTTGTAAGATGGGATTGTGTTTCTATCTTCATTAGATCTCAACTCACTTTCCCCACGCCATGAAAATATTATATCTTTGTCATGTTTGCAGCTGCATTTTGAGACAGTCTTTTGTAAGATGAGACCTTAAACAGGAAATCAAAATAGACTTTCTTGCTGTAGTAAGTGTCAAATTAATAAGTTGCTATAAATTAAAATAAATACACTGACCTAACTGGTTATTCTACATCAATTACAAGAGCAAATTTGTCATTTGCTTACATTTCTCTTACAAATAAAGGTGTGAAAACAATGATATTAACATAACTAACTGAAGAAAAAATAAATAAATTCATATTGTATAGGTTTCCACAAGTGGCCCTGGCATTTAGACCCTTTAATCTTTCCCTTCCCATTATCCATTTCTCCATGCACTATAATCGTTAAGTGCACATGTGCTGATGGCATATGACATACAATCCAAACACAAAACAATACAAAGAAAAATATCCTGTTGAAATGGATTGCATAATTGAGTGACGGCTTCCTATCTCCAGGTTTAGTGGATGCATTTTCTGGCCTGTTCAGACTGCAGGAGAGTTATACGGGACTCAGCAAAAGAAATGTTGTATAACGATTCATCGTAAAGTGAAAGGATTGACTGGACTACAATCACTGTCAATCATCATATAAAGAAACAGTTTTTAGGGAAGTCAGCTGACACCATATATGGTTTTTTGTAAAGGTTGTGTCATGGACAGCGATGGAGCAAACAACATTACAGCTGATTGGTCCCACCAGCGTGCACACATGATATAAGCCCGGCCCAGTTATGTGATTTTCGTATGTTACAATATTCAGACTATAGGGGCTTTCACACCGGGATTTGCGTAGAGTTGCGTAGAGTTACGTAGTGTTGCGTAGCGACTACGCAACACTACGCTGCCATACGCTGTGCCTACGCAAGTCTACGCCGAGGAACGCAAAATAGGTGCGCAAAAAATTAAACATGTTTAATTTTTTGGCGTACTGTCTGCGTATAGCCAGAGAACGCAGTTTATACACAAGCCTACGCAACACTACGCCACTGTACGCCATTCCTACGCAACACTTCGCCAAAATGCCCCGGTTTCTCAAAACACATTTTGCGCATGAAATGGCGTAGTGTTGCGTACTGTGGTGTATAGACCGACGTAGACTTGCGTAGACCTGGCGTACATTTGCGTATAGTTACTTAAATTTGGCGTACTCATGCTGGATCCTACTGTTTTTCATCACTTGACTGCTAGTTTGAACAGATTCGTCCCATTTGACATTAAATCGTTCGTGCTCTGCCATTAGTGTTTCTAGGGCTTCCAAATGCTGAAGGATAACAGCTTTTTGGAATGGACTTAAAAAACTCATCTATCTTTTGATTCTACTTCACAGCAGTACAGTGTTCCGGACAGCAGGCAAGAGTTGCTTGAGAAGTTCATAAGGCGGGAAATAAGGCGGGAAATAAGGCGGGAAATGCTATAGGCCTAATGCTTTTTTCTTCTTTTTTTTCATCTTTGCTTGCGCACAGAATCCGTACGCAACCGTAAGCAACACTACGCAGACTTAATGCCTGACCTACGTAAGTGTACGTGGACAAGTTACGCAACCCTACGCTACCCTACGCAGGGACTACGCCGATCCATCATTTGTTTTTTCATGAGTACGCAGCGAATTTTGGCATACTCCCTACGCAAATCTACGCAACTCTACGCAAATCCCGGTGTGAAAGCCCCTTAAGAGGGAATACTGATTCTTTGAGTTTTCGTTCCAAACGACGCTCAAACATGCGCTTTGCTATACAAAGTTTTCTTAAAACGTTTTTAAATGATGTTCAGACTATGAAAATTTAATTCTATCGTATAGCTATATGATTTTCATACAGTGATATGGTGAGTTTTAGGTAGTCTGAACAGGGAGATATATGTCTATGATGGGAGCGGGTTTCTACCCTAATCAATGGAATAGGATATACTAGTGTGCTGCTCTGAGATGGAGGAATTGTTTTCCATACAAGGTTGAAAGGCTTTTAGAGCAAGCCTGTAGTAATGATGATAATAATAATCAAATAATGATTATTCATGGACATGAGGTTTGGTATGTCAGTTTAAAAAAGGATGGATAGGACTTTAGCTTTGATGTCCTTTCTCCATATTTACTCTCTCTCTCTATCTCTCTCTCTTTCTCTCTCTCCCTTCCTCCCTCCCCCTGCCCCCTCCCCCATCCCTCCCTCCCTCCCTTCCTCCCTCTCCCTTCCTTTCTCTTCCAACACATTTATAGAGAATATTATGACAATGACAGAGTTATCTCAATTTCTCTTGGCTCTTCCTTCTGTTACACTCTCTATGCCACATCTTGTGTAAAATTCTACTATCCTCCACTGAGAACAAGAAGGGTATTTATCCATATATCTCAATGTTGGGTTAACATCCTTCTGGCTCTCAACAAATGATAAGTGCAACATCAACTATTTCACATGCAAAAAACTATAAAAATTTGGGAGTAGTCCAAATTCGCCAAATTTTCAAGCCGTGAAATAAATTGACATTGACATTTTGCACTTCGCAAAAGTCTTTTAGCTGCAAAAATGGCAATCATCAACAATTTGTGAAGTCATGTTGCAAAAGTTTATAGTTCTAAAGTATCATTCACAAAACTTAAAAAGCACACAAAGCACCAAAGAAGGCAAGATGGTATTGAGGCTTACCTCAATAAGATGGTCCTGCCTGCCGATATCCAACGTCTTTTTAATGGCCTCCAGCTCCTGTTTGAGGTTCTCCACCTCCCTGTCCCTGACCAGGGCCTTCTGAGCAGTCTCAGCCAGCTCTCTAGCTCTCTGCTTCACCATCATCCTCTTCATCTGCTCAACATCTGGTACCATACCGGTGGAGGTAGCAGGGCGGGGCAGCTCTTGGGGACCGGTGGAGGTGGTGGTGGCGTTGGTGGTGGTGGTGGCGGTGGTGGTGGTGGTGGTGGTTGTGTTAATGGCAGTGGGAGAGAGAGGCATGGTTGATTTTGGTCCCATTGAGGCTTTGTCTGTACCTGTTGTTGTCCTCTGTAAATATAAAATCATGAAAACTTGTGATAATGGGCTAAGTTAATGTGGAGTCAATTCTGCAAAATGGAAAGGAGAATGAATAAGATTGTGCACAAGACAGCTGAATTCCCCAAATCGACATTACATGCAAAACTTTTACAGTATAGAATTTTATGAAAATAAAGAATATCATAATTGAGGTGTCAACATATACTAGTAAGTCTAAACCATAGCAGTAAGTTTTACTGCATCAAATAACATTTTCTGATTATGAGATCTTTTTAAGTTATAAGGAATTAAACTTCCATTACTGTAATGAGACTCATCTATAATGACCAATGACAAGTATATATGATGTAAATATTCACACTTGACAAATGCATACAGCCATGGAAAAAAATTATTAGACCAAGAATGGTTACTGATAGTGTTATTTTTGTGGTAAGAAAGAAATACAATATCATAAAAGCAAGGTATAATTGCTGGAATTTGGTATTCATTTAATGAAATACAAAGACAAATCATTTTTATAATTTTGTTTGCATATTATAGTACCCTTATTACAGAAGCTTGGTCTAATAATTTTTTCGACGGCTGTATTTGAGGTAGGTTTTGCATTTGCACATATTCTCCTGTTTTATTCAAAAAGAGTCCTCAGTCATTTGATCAATCTAAATATCAATAATACCAAGATATGATGTAATTCAATGATGAGCATTAAGTTTCCTGCAAATGTAATTGCTAAGAAATTAAATCAGATGAAAGATAGTTATTTAAGAAGGTATAGACTAAAATAAACAGGTCATAATAAATAGAATTTAAAAATTAACATGGATAAATCATCCTAATTGAGACACTGCATATGAGCAGAGCAAGAACCAGCAATTTAGCTCTGGAAAGCCCGAAAAGGCTCTAGAAAACTCAAATAGCACTGTGTATTTAAAAAAAAGACAACAAATAAAAATCGTTAAGAGGAAATCCCTTTCACATTAACACATAAAAAGAGCTCCTGTGACCAAAGAAAAAAAAATGTATATTTACTCTTATGAGAAAAAAAAAAATGTATATTTACTCTTATGAGAACTGTAAATAAAACACAGGGAATGGAAAAAGGTGAAAAGCCTCAAGCAGAGAGGAAAGATAAAATGTAGAGTTCAGGCATTCAAACTCTTTCAAAACCATAAGAGAGGTCATTCAAGGGTCATTCAAGGGAGAAAGTTAACAAGAGAGTGTATTAACATGATAAGATATAAAGGGAAGGAGAGAGAAAAGAAAGAAAAAAGAAGAAGATTAGTGATCAAGAGGAAGGAACAGAAAAAAGAGAAGAAATCAGATGTATGTGTAGAAAGATGGAGGAACAGAGAAAGGAGGATAGCAAAAGAGAGGAGGTTACACTACACCAGGGGGGCGTTTCATCAAGCAATTTGTCGGTGATTTTTACCGACAAATTTGCTCTCAACCAATCAGATGCAAGAATTTCAGTAGCTTATAACACTTGTCGGTGAAAATCACTGACAAAATGCTTGATGAAACACTCCCCTGGAGACTGCTGTGTGCATTCATATTGCCCCATAGGAATATGGTTGCTGCCAAAAATCAGGCAATTATCGATTGCAAACATGGCGGGTGTCTGTCATCCTTGGCCACCGGCATGACATTAATGTAACAGCAAACATGACAGGATAGCTTGAGGTCCCAATCAACATCTAAAAATTAATTTCCCCTTCAAGTGCATTAGTAAATGACAGAGTATATAATGAACATAGCTTTCAACATGGCATTAAAGGAAAAGTCCAACCTGGTATTTAGATGTTTTGAATAAAATCAGACAATGAGAGAAACAGAGTAGTAAAAGTTTGACCAAAATCCGATAAGAGATACGAAAGTTATGAATTTTTGATGTTGTAATCAATCAAACATAAATTGGCAACTCCGTGATGTATCTTGCAAGCTCCTCTCCCATTCGCTCAGTACAGAAAATTCCATAAATTTTCATTTTCTCAGTTTCTGATGAAGGAATACATTTGATTCATACAGGCTTTGTGTAAAAACAAAAGAGCAATGGTTATATCTATTAAAGGTGAATGTATGTATTTTCTTTAGAGAAAAAAGGAAATTAATGATTTTTTTTTGTACAGGAAAAATGGGAGAGGAGCTCGCAAGTTACATCACAAGTTGTCAATTTGAGTTTGATTGATTACAACTTCAAAAATTCATAACTTTCTTATTTCTTATATCTGATTTTGCTCAAACATTCACTGATCTGTTTCCTTAATTTTTCTGTTTCTTTTAAAACCAACTTGATATCGGGGGTGGACGTTCCCTTTAAGGTCCCAATCCACATCTAAAATCTAAATTCCCCTTGAAATGCATTAGTAAATGACAAAATATATAATGAAAATAGCTTCCGATATGACATTAACAGCAAGCTGGAATATAATTTTCCTTGATGGGCATTAGTATATTCTGCCATAAAGAGAAGCCATGACATTTATCTAAAAGCAAGCATGGAAGATAACCTTGCACAAGGGTAGTAAGTTCCTTCCAAGAGCATAATTAATCTAAAAGTGGACAGTTTTTCGCTCCTGGTAAAGTAAAGTGAATTTCGCATGATTTTGGTTTCGATGATGTGTCACGGTCATGCACAAGAGATAACATACACTAAAATATTAGTAAGCCCGAGTCATATCGAATATTTCATAATCCGGGATTCGAAGGCTTTGATTCGATCGAATACCGGTGCATCGATAAATGATTGGCGGTGAAAACAGAGTTGCACACAGTTGCACGCAGTGCATGCACCATGCACCGGTGACGGGTCCGCTGGCATCGCGGGCATATGTATGGGCTCTCGCTGCTCGACATTAACGATAATCACAGCGGACGAGCCAAGTTTCTAGTCCGCATGGCTAGCCAAAATATCACTCTAGTGTCGCACGAAGCGATGCTCATTGTCGACACACCCGACAATGATTCAAATTCAAAGAATTAATAATCTTACTTTGTCTTTGGAGAGCTGAATGGAACACGTTTGTTCGATGCAAAAAAAAAAACAATACAAAATAAACTTTTCGTCGCTCATGACTCGACTTCATTCAGCTTCAGATATCATTCAGAATTGCCAATTTGATGAGAGTGTGATATTAGTTATTGCGAATTAAGTAGGAACACTCATACTCATGCCCGTATTTATCATGTTCAATTATACAATTGTCAAATTGACAATGCAGAGAGAGTGCAAGAATTTTATCATAAACTTCGTAGCGACAAAACGATTTTTCCATAGAGAAAGCACAGGTAAAGCGCGACGTCCTCCGCGAGCGAATTAGCGAAAGTTAGCCAACAGTTTGAACTTTGAAGTCGCCTTCACGTTCTCTGCTAGTATATATGCTGTACGTTACGGAGTTTCTTTTTTTATTTGCTTTTTTCATGGTGGCTACGGTAGTCAAAAATCTGGCGGACTACAAATCGATGCACCGGATTTGCCAAAACGAATTCGGGATTCAATGTCTTCGATCGAACACCGGCTAACCAATCGATTCGACTCAGGCTTAAATATTAGCGCATGTTTATTTTTGTTCTCATTTAATGCCCGGAAATTTCCAAACAATAATATATTTCATGTTTATAGTAGTTGATTTTGCAATACAAAACACAAGTAACAGGAATTTGTAACTTCTCATAACACAGGAAAGCATAAAATGTATGCAACCTACTGGAGATGGTTTTACTTTCATTTGATATACATTTCCCATGGATTTTCAAGCAGTTTAAGGCAGATTTTTGCACAATTCGACATTGTTTCAACCCCCACCTCCACCAACAACAAATAAAAAAGTGTTAAGCAGTGACTAAAATAAATTTCAATGTAACTTTAGAATTGAAGTTGCATAAAGTACATAATTCAATTGAGTTACATGTAGTTTGAAACAAAACCCATTTCTGAAAATACCACAGAACTGTTTCATATATGGGTGTGACAAAAGGTCTTGCACCTATTCATTACAAGTAAGTGTATTCACTGCCCAAATGCCTACCATGCTAAATTTCATGCCAGAGCCAAAGGGGAATTACTCAAATCGTCAAGTCAATCATTTTCTTTCCACCATAAAAACATATTACAAAGATCGATACAAATCAGTATAATAAATAATAGTGGCGGGATCATGAAAGTCAAATAGGCTCGTTAATACAAAGTACATTAAAAAAAGAATTCAAGAAATGATAGAATATCAAAGTGTACAGAAATTCATAACACTAAAGAAAGGAAAGAAGAAAAGAAGGGGAAACATATACAATAATCTAGTACATTTAACATTGTAAATCAAGAAGATGTCGCTTATAAGATCATTTAAATTGTTTTACAATCTTACTATTCTTAAATTTAGTTGGGAGGGTGTTCCAAAGGATTGGGCCATTATAAAAGATTGAAGAAAGAGATAAATTTTAACTCTACTTCTGTTTGATAAGTATTCTCTCTCTAAAATAAAAAAGGACCTTGTGACCATCTGTTTTGCTGTGTGGTGCGAGGAGAACTTGGGATTGGAGAAGCGGTGGGATGAGGATGAGCAGGCATGACATCACATACAGGAGAGAAATGACAGACAATAATAGGACTGAATATTCCAGTGTCAATGCACTTTTTAGAGATGGCCTATAATGATGTATTATAATCCTATCCAATAGATTCTTCTTCCAGATTCTTCCATGCATTTTTTCTTATATTTCTGTCTTTTTTGAGGAGCATTTCTTTATTCCTGAACTCATCATACATGAAGGGGTTTGAAAAAGAGCATGAATGATGATACAGACTCTAAATGAGGCAAAAGGTTCAACATTAACAAAAAGAAGCTAGTGTCCATTTGAAACTTAAGAAGGATGCTATAACAGAATTGGCAAACAGAGAACGAGGCAAATATATGACCCCAGCACTGGTCAATGCACTTCATTTTGGTCTAATTCGATATACCACATCTGGCTCTTACTACAATGTGACTTTGACTGCGACTTTGACTGCGACTTTGACTGCGACTTTGACATCAATGCAAGATCACCTTGCCATGTTAAAATGATCACCTGCCTCTATTCATACAGGTTGTTTACTCCTAATTTTCATGCATTTTTGTTTTCCAAGGTATACATTTGTCTTATCATTATCTGTCCTCTTTTCTTATTTCATTCCATTACTCTCCTTCCCTCCCTTGTTTGGTCTCTCTCTTCTCTCTCTCTCTCTGTCTTTCTCTCACTCCCCTAGTGTAAGTGTACTGTATAGGCCTACAGTATGCAAGAAAATGGGTGTTCAACTTACAAAATAACCATGAAGAAAGACAACGAAGAAATGCCACTGAGAAATGCCACTAAGAAAGGCCACCACGAAAATGTGCATCAAAAAATATCATGTAAAAAGGTAGGCTAAATAATTTACACGTTTTCTCAGATTCTTTCTTATCTATCCTTAGAGTCATATAAAGTCCCAACACTAATGGCTGAGCCCCAAGACAATGGTATCAGACGGAAAGCAAGATGCAATCAACATGGGAGACAGGAGGAAAGAGAGAGAGAAGAATGTTTTCTTGGTAGCGGACATCCTTCTTTTTTCCTACTTGCACACTAGCACTTTTGACACCCAACGCCCAGGTCACTAATATTCAATGAAGCAGGAGTGTTGTCCAGGGCTGATGTCTTCACTAATGAGGCATAGTTAAAGGTAGCAGTAAGGCATACCGAGAAAATGAAGTAAAAACTTTCTAAGACGATTATATTGTGCTTCCACTAAAGAACTAAAGTGCCATAATGATACAAAGCATATTACTACATTCATTCATTTCATATGCCAAAGTGCCTCTGGCATATGCTAACAGTTCATTAGTATGTGCTCAAATATTTTTTTTTTTAAATTAATAAGTAGTATCATAGAGGTGTCGTAGTTGAGTGGTTTAATGACTTGACTGAGGATGTGAGGGTTGTGGGTTTGAACCCCGGCATGGCACTTATGTCCTAGAGCAAGGTATTTTATCAATTTAGCTCCTCGCCACCCAAGTTAAATTGTTGCCAAGCTGGAATGCTCCCAAGTGGAGTGGAGAATGAGCACTCTGAGTGCAGAATCGCAATTGAATCCAATGACCATGGTAATAATACACTGTACAGCGCTTTGATCAGTTTAGTGTTATAGTTGATAGGAGACAAAAGGTGCTAGATATAAAAAACAGTTAATATTATTATTATTATTTTCATCTGATAAGAGCCAAAAAAGTGCTAACACAAAGTAAAGTTACATCGGTAAATGCTGTTCTGGTTCTGGCTCTCAGCAAAAATATTATCTAAATGTCCAATGGCACATGGACACACTGCCAAGCACATGAATTTAAAAAATGTTCATTTGGAAAATGCTGCTATTTACCTCTGATTTGTACATAGAGAGTAGGAGGTTATGAAACTCCTCCCTGGTGCTGCTACCATTAGCCTCCATAACACTAACACCATTAACACCTGTAATAACCCCTACACCTAGACCATCTCTTGATCCCTTCTGGACATTGGCGCAATTGTCCTGACTGCTCTCTGTCAATGCCAGATGGTCATGATGGCGATGATGAGGATGGAGTGTTGCTCTTTTAGCCTGGATGATAGGGTCTGTCTTGGGATCAGTTATGTGGTGGGGGTTGGCAGGGAGGATGCGATGCTGGTGGGGAACGTTGTTGTGGAGGATGCGATGCTGGTGGGGAACGTTGTTGGGGAGGATGCGGTGCTGGTGAGGGCTGTTGTTAGGGAGGATACGTTGCTGGTGTTGGATGGTGGTGGTGCTCTCCTGGATGACCGGTGCATGGGATGTGGTCTTTGCTGTCAACTGCGTCGGACCATCTTGAGACGCTGGTCCATCCTGGAAGATGGACAGCTCAAAAGGAAGGCGGATGCTGAATAGAGAACTCATGGGTGCTCACTTTTCCATGTTGTTCAACAAAACATCAAGAACTCTTGTGGGTTACAGTCTGATTTAAGCAATAATGATGAATTACACAGAAATCATGACAGTTCATAAGAAGGTGAATTATTCTTAATAACATCTATGATGCAATCTAGTAGGGCCATGGGAGCACTCACAGAGCAGAAAAATTGACCAAAAATAATAATTTCTTTGGAAAGATGATCCATTGTGAATAATCCATTGAATATCCAGAGTGAGTGATGGCAGACAAATTCTAGAATATAATTCTCAAAAAGAAGCATCCTTATATCTTTTCCACATGACAAAATAGCAAGGATACTGAATTCAGGCAGAAAGTAGTCAAGTGGTCAGTGGCATGAACAGTCCAAGTAATGGTCTCAGAACATTTTCATTAGTCATTGAAATGACAGGTATCACTGACCCAACTACTTGTTGCACAATCCAACAGGTCTAATCCCCTAAAATCAAACAACAAGTATCTGCATTCAGTTGTTTACTCCAGATATCAGCAAGGTCCAACTGCAATGACTGCACTCAAAGTGTTGCTTTATATCCCAAGAATGAAAAAAAGAGCCACAGCGGATTCTGATGAAGACTTCCTCCTCAATTCTCTTTTTTCTTTCTTTTTTGTTGTTGATTGCAATGCAGTTTCAGAGATCCTTCCACAGCAAGTCTGACAATAAGAGCTGATCTTTATGTAACTGATCCATAGATAAGATGCACTATGTGACTATTCCAAAGACTACCTGTACACGTCAGGTTGGAACAGACATCTGACAAAGTTTTGAGTTGGAACAGTCCTTTTTTTCCAAAGGTTGTCAAAACTCCCAGTTCGTGTTGCCACTCAGGGCTCATGTCAATAAAACTTTAGATGGGTGTAAATAAATCTCTCATAACTTCAACCTAGAGTGGGTTTGAAAGCCTTGAAAGTTGGCCAGTCACCTCCATCTGTAGCAGTTCAGCGTTTACCACTCGTAAATCCGCCCTTCAACCAATCACCACCAATACCGGCACAAGGCACCATAAGAGACGAGACGGAGGGAGGGAAACGTTGGCCTTATATTACATAATGGCTGAACAATGAATAGGCACAACCTTAGTGAACCGGACCTGACCACAAAATATTGATTTTGATTCTTTTGTTGGGAAGAGGGGTGGAAGAAAGGCGGAACCTTCACAACTCTCCCAAGCTGCACAATTCCTTGTTAATCAATACAGAGACCATAAAAAGAAATAGATTCTCTACTTAGACTTTTTCGATTGGCTGAGACTGTGGGTTGATAAGATGTTACCTAGTCTGAATGTGCAGACCATATTTTAACACTTCATAAATATTCATGATGATTTTGAAAATGTTTGTATCAGAAATAAAGATACAGTATGGTGCCTTGGTGTTAGTGTAGTCAAGATGGCTCAGACCCTATATTATCTATCAAGGGCCTTCAGCTGCCCTCAGTCTGGAATGCAATATGGCTATATATTGTCGATGGATGGGGTCTTAAATGTACTTTAGGTAGCAAATGAAACATGGCCGTTACCTTGGTGTAACCTCGTTAAACTAGATCTAAAGTTCTTTGGTTTCTTGTACACATTCTTGATTTTTCATTCAGAGTAGTACAGCTCACACTTAGAGAGTCGGTTTTTCCAATACATTAATGTAAATTTCAATCCCAAAGTCTTTTAGGTGTTAAATGTCAAGGATAAGTAATAAATCTGAATATTTGATTAATATTTCATTGCTTGACTATAAGCACTAGCAACCACTCACCAGCACTTTCTTAGAAATATCATCTTGCACACAGTATACTTTAAATTCATTATATAGATATAAAATACAGTAAGCTTTTAAATTTATATAAGGGCATGATATCAAAGACTATCTGGACATCTTAACAGGGCACACATAAGTAATTCATCCGCTCGCAATGCATGCCGGTGAGGCGGAGCAAAGATTATTTGAAATTAATTAATTAGAAATATTCATATAAAATCGATTAAATGTCCTCAGTAAATTTAAAAAGCGTAAATGGTGTTTGATAGACATACTCTTTCCAATTTGACACCTTAGCTGAAGTTGGCTAGCCTTTTATTATTTTTAAAGGATTTATTTTATCACTGGTGCACTTCCACTGTTTCCATGTGCGAATGGGCGGAAATTTCGGCTAGCCTTGTTTCAGCCTAAATATCTTTTTTTATCGCCGGGAAAGTGCCCAAATAAGGTACTTCATTTGGGAGATTTTTATATTTTGTCTCTGTTCTGTGAATTTAAACGATTTCTACCGAGCGATGTTCAAAATATGATGTTTAGACAACCTTCGTTATAACACGTAAGTGAATGGGGCCGTTAATTACTTATGTGAGCCCTATAGCGAAACCTAGCTCAGCGTTGTTATGGAAATGTCGTCTGCTTTTGTTGGTCTGGGTTGCGTTTAAATTGATGTAGATTACTCTTTTTGGATGCTTAACTGCTTAAAGTATCATTTTGAGGTAAGTTGAGAACCATCCTTAATAAAAACATGCAGCATTTGTCTATGCTTTGGACAGGTAACACCAAACACCAAACACCAAAGGAATGATTCATACCCGCGGCTTTCTATGTGGAAAACGTGTCTCTTGTATTTCCAACATTTGGGGGGGGGAGGGGGTTGCCAGTCGCTTGAGAATCTGAGCTAGGATTTTCTGTCGATCAAAGTTATTCAGGTTCACTTTCTGCCTCGGACGTTTGCTAAGATAGGGAAATTTAAATGTATTAAAGGAGAATTAACCTCAAACAATAAAGATGATAGTGTTCAAAGGTGTTATTTATTCCTACTTGTTAGACTATATGGCTTCGCGTCAAAATATACGAGATCGATACGAATTAAGATTTTCTGAGCAAAATTTATCATCTGCTAGCAATATGTATCGTCTGCTAGCAATACATGGGGGCTGCCATTTCTTTATGTGTACAAGAAGATTTTCTTAATCCAAATGCCCAATTGCCTTTTTCAAAATTAAAAACCCATTTGAGATTAAAAATATAGAATAGATATGTCAATTTATTTTTAAACTGAAGATTTCCTTATATATTTCTGTTGAAAATCGATATTTGCTTAATAGAAATCTATTTTCTCGATACTGGACGTATGGGACGGAGCAAATTAATTCAAATTTTATGGATGCTTCTTCCCTGAGCATCTATAGCGGCAAACTATGCATTCACCTGCTTTCGGATAATGGGACTTGAAAAGTCAGAATGCATGCTGCATATATTATGTTCTGCTCTGTTTGGCAAACCCAAGAAAATAGATTTTTGTTAAGCAAAACCAGACAATTTAAAAGTATCATTATAAAGATTTAATTTTTATAATACATGTAAACACCCACTTTATATTTTTCGTCACATATGGGATTTTAGGTAATGAAGAAAATCAATTTAGGTCTTGGATTCAAAATATCTTCCTGACTGGAACATTTCTCAATGGTTCATGTACAACTCCAAATCAGCAAGAAAATGGCAGCCCCCATGTAAATGAGTAGGAGACGATACCGGGTGTTGGAATATCTTTATTTATACCCTTTTCTGATATCTTATTAGAAAATGATTTAGGCCAATAAGTAGGAATATATTACACCTTCCAATATAAGTAAATTTGTAATCAGGGGTTAATTCTCCTTTAACTAGGCACCATTACAAAACGCCTCCCGTTCGAGCCGGTTAGTTTCGCTCTCCTCGATCTCTTTTCAGAGCAGTCTCATTCTTTAAAATCTCTCTCTCTCTCTCTCTCTCTCTGCCACCCCCCCCCCCCAGACTCACACACAACATCCATGGGTAATTATGTGAGACGTCCCCAATCTCCCCTTCTATCTTTATTATAGACGGAATAATACTATAAATAAATTGTGAGAATATGAAGGAAACGTGAATATGCAGCCTTTTCTTTTATATTCTTTGTTTTTAAAAGATAAAGACAAAAATTGAAATTCTCTATTTTGATCCAACAGGTGCCATTCAACATCATCAATCGGCCGACACTTCATTCAGGGTGCAAAGGAAGCAGTATTCACTATAAAGAATCACACTCCCGCATCTACACGTCAACCGTAGTTTCATGCACGCAAATTGACAATAGTGAGTGATGTCACTGGGACCGTTCTCACTTGCCTGTCCTCATTACCCTTGATTAGATAATGAGAAATTGATATCAATTTTATCAGTAGATGCAACTCTACCATTTACGGCTGAAATTATTCAGATTATAAAATTTTGACCTACTCTATAGGGCACACATAAGTAATTCATGCGCTCGCAATGCATGCCGGTGAGGCGGAGCAAAGATTATTTGAAATTAATTGATTATAAATATTCATATAAAATCGATTAAATGTCCTCAGTAAATTTAAAAAGCGTAAATGGTGTTTGATAGACATACTCTTTCCAATTTGACACCTTAGCTGAAGTTGGCTAGCCTTTTATTATTTTTAAAGGATTTATTTTATCACTGGTGCACTTCCACTGTTTCCATGTGCGAATGGGCGGAAATTTCGGCTAGCCTTGTTTCAGCCTACATTGTAAATATCTTTTTTTATCGCCAAGAAAGTGCCCAAATAAGGTACTTCATTTGGGAGATTTTTATATTTTGTCTCTGTTCTGTGAATTTAAACGATTTCTACCGAGCGATGTTCAAAATATGATGTTTAGACAACCTTCGTTATAACACGTAAGTGAATGGGGCCGTTAATTACTTATGTGAGCCCAACACAGTGGAAACTTTCAGATAGAACAAATAATTCTATACAGCAATCTCATTACTTATTCAGGTCTGCCTTGATAACAGCATTAGTGGAGGAATGAAGCAAGTAAAGTTACAAACAAACAAAAGTGGGTTGACTATGTTTCTTTTCATCAGTCCACTTGCAAGAACGAGATAGAAATAAATTTCAGCTACAGGTACTTTTGAAAGATAATGGATATCTTATTTTGTTTGGCAGGTTCTGAGAAGGAGAAGTGATCGTGTTTTAGGAGATAAGCTCTCCATCACACAATCTTGTAACAAGGAGAGAGAGAGAGGGGGGAAGAGAGGGGAGAAGAGAGAGGAGAAGAGAGAGGGGAGAGAGAGGGGAGAGAGGGGGGAGAGAGGGGGAGAGAGGGGGAGAGAGGGGGGAGAGAGGGGGAGAGAGGGGGGAGAGAAAGGGGGGAGAGAGAGGGGGGAGAGAGGGGGAGAGAGGGGGGAGAGAGGGGGGAGAGAGAGGGGAGAGAGAGGGGGAGAGAGAGGGGGAGAGAGAGGGGGAGAGAGAGGGGGGAGAGAGAGGGGGGAGAGAGGGGAGAGGGGGGAGAGAGAGGGGAGAGGGGGGAGAGAGGGGAGAGAGGGGGGAGAGAGAGGGGGAGAGGAGAGAGAGGGGGAGAGGGGGGAGAGGGGGGGAGAGGGGGAGAGAGAGGGGGAGAGGGGGAGAGAGAGGGGGAGAGGGGGGAGAGAGAGGGGGGAGGGGGGAGAGAGAGGGGGGGGGGGAGGAAGTGAGAAAGGGAGATGAAGAGAGAAAGGGAGATATATTGATGTTGTTGTTAATGTAGAAAGTAACTGCAATTATCATTCAACTTTTAGTAATTCATAACTGAAATACAGAAAGTCACGTATCACCTGTTGAGAGCCAGAAGGGTGTTAAAGAGAAGGTTGAGTTCTGGGAAAGATAAAAAATAATTTATGAGATTTCCCATTCCTTTTATGTCAGTTTGGAAGAATATGATAGTAGAAGAGTCCCATGAAAAGGATTGCTCTTCAAATGCCCTCATATTCAAATGTTCGAGCCGATTATGTGTATGTACATGTAGTCCCATATACACATTTATGTGTGCAGTGCAGGTGACTCTCATTAGGATTGAGTCAATTTCTTCTTGTTTTGGTGATTCTAACAGCATACACAAATTTTTATGTAGTAATGTGATCAACCTTTCCAAATTGCTTTGAGACAGTTTCTTTCACAATGTTATCGCATGACCAGAACTCAACTTTATCTTTAACTCTGTGTTATAGTATATGAGTTAACTCCTTCTAGCTCTCAATAGATAGTATCATGTATTTACCACTAAGAAAATCATTCCATTCTTAAGATGGAAAATGGCACAATTCTCTTACAAACAAAATTCAAGTTCTATATACAGAGTAATGTAGAACACTTATTTTTAACATGAATTTGAGATGGATTTCTATATTGTAATTCACACCAACCAATTATTGACCACATGTAAAAACTACTCCTGCAGCCCCACTGCTAGTCTATGTTTCAGCTAAAATCGACTTTCAAAATAAAACAGAGTCTGCCCTCAAAGACTACAAGATACTGAGAAGTGGAGGAACGTGTGTCGCACAGAATCCAAAATCTAGAACCAGTCGATATGCAAATATCAGAGGGTCAAATTCACTTTAGAAACATCCATACACTTGTATATTTAATATGGGAGGGAACCTGGCCTGGGAAAATACGATGATAGAGTAGGAATTTTGACGTCATAACTCCAAAAGTCATTCGTTTCTCCACTCAAGTTCACAGTTTTCTAATATTAAATAAAGGTGTTTTTTGGGGACGATTTGATTGTCAGATGATAATTACAGGCAGCATGGATGAATACATACTCTTCCTATAGCCATCTTAATTATTTGAATTATCTTTATTCTGTTTTTTGTAGTTTCCCACTTACTCAATAGCCGTGTTAATACTGCAATGCATTTTATGTTGTAAAACTTGTATATTTTGATAATCAATTATCTTCATAATCATTCACATGTGATAACACATAGTGAAGTAATTATTGAAAATACGATACTGAAATGCCTGCTTTGAGTACACCCATACCATTAAATAACATATTAATTTGCGAAATAGCCTAAACTCGACCTTTGTAGCCTACAAAAACAGAGCAGAAATAACAGAGTTTCAAACCATGTCATAAAATCCTTCACAAGTAAATTACATGATCTTCTATTTTCGTATTGACCATTTAAAAAAAATAGCTCTATTATTTCACAATAGCCTTTGAATTACAAGGTAATACTTGGCCAGAGCAAAAGTTCTTTCCATCTATAGAATTTATCTGACAAAACTAATTTTGATAATTACAATCACCATGGCGACAGAGGATACAAATAATGATATTATAAGTACGGAAGGCTAACCATCTTGAACAGAAAATACACTATCATTATGCAGTGAAGCAATCATTCATCACTATCTATAGCAACATTAAAGTGCCGAGAGCAAAAAAAATAGAATGGAACTTGTTGAATATTACGGTCTCATATTGTTCCATACTTTGCATAAATGTGCAATAATTTGATTTTCCTTCTATGATACCTTGGAATTCCAGTGAAAACATCTGAAAGAATCTAAAACTTGTAGTTTTCACGCAACCAAGTCAAATTCACAGTAAGCGATGCAAAAAATGTATGCATACACAGTGGTCCAATGGTTCTACATATATATATATATATATATATACCAGTCAGTTTTTATTTTAAACAGCTCTTTTGGAATTATCAAAACAATTGATAGGCTTTAAGAAAAAAGAAAAATTTAACAAAAAGCCTGAACACTTTGCTGATTAATGCATTGTCTGTTTTTCAAATGGTTGCCTACATGTATAGATCATAGGCTGCAAATATGCAAGTTGGGAATAAGAGCAAAATGCCTGCAAAATTGGATTTAACACCAATTCATACAGCCTAATTTGATTATGGGAGAAGAGACAATGCAATGATATCACATTTATTATATTTCCCTCTACATGACCTACATGTACTAACAGTCAAATCATATCAATCATACAATTCGAAGTATTCAATGGAAAATATGGATCATTCCACGGGGTTGGGGCAATTTTGGTGGCATACCAGAAGTGACGAACTATGTCTCCTATCAACTATAACACTCAAATTTAGTTCAGCGTAAAAAGCATAGCTACTTATGTGGAGAAGTACGCTAGATTTACGGTGAATGAATATGGCAGACCAAAATCGTATGTGATATTATATAAATGTGATGTCCATGTAACGGTGGTAAAAAAAATAAATACATTTTAAGCAAAGCTTTGAAAGAGTACCAACTCTAACTGGAATGATTCTAGCTGGGCACTACTATACATATTCATTGCATAAAAATCTTCAACTGATGATTTCATTTTCCATGTGAAATAGTTGATCTCATAGCAGCGTTTATACATGGACGTCTTCATAATTTTCATCCTCATGGAATGACTGATATGTAATTGTTGAGCAGGCACTCTTTTAGCACTTGATATGTTTTTCTCTCTTTTTTTAAAGCTGAAACATTATTTGCTTTCATTCTTTAATTTGTTTTGGGGTTTGTTTGTTTTTTTGTTTTATTTTGCTGCTCTCGTACTAGTGCTGTAACAAGGATTGAAACCCTGTACTGTGTGGTCCAGAGTCGGGTGACTTATCCACTAGACAATGATACCTCGGGGCCATGTTTCATAAAACTTGTTATCAATAACAAGTTCCAATAACTGTTATAAGCTACTGAGATCCTTGCATCTGATTGGCTGAGAGCAAATTTGTCATAGAAATGTGGCAGTTGTTACTGATAACAAGTTTTATGAAACAGGGCCCTGATGTCTCTAATGACTCATTCACATATGAAAAGCTAAACAGGGGCAGTTACCACAGCAGTTATTTGTAATCGCATAAGTGTTACCTGCTTCATATTTCTGTATCTTATAACATACAGAAAAGTGAGTACGAGTCAACCTCTCTAGTGCGCAGCAGCTTTTTTTCCATCCCCACTTGCCATGCAACAAAAAACAAAACCTGCCACAGTATCCTGCATCTTGTGTGAACACCTTCCATTGTGTTGTTGGTTTATTCTTCATCTCCTCAGCCTTCTTTTCCAGTTTCTAAGCCACAACAGCGAGCTCCCCTCCTCCCTCCCCTGGGGGTGGGTCACTCAGTATATAGTGTGCGGTGGATATGTGCCGCAGAAAAGACCCTCATTTTTACACCAAAATTTCTGTTCCAAAGCATACCACTTTTTTCTTAATGAGAAAAAGAACAGAGAAAACCGTTCCAAAGCACCACCTTTTTTCTTCATTCCGTCATTCCGGCCGTTCTATTTCAAAGAATATCATTTTTGGTGAAAAGTTGAAAACGTGTTCCGATGATCCTTATATTTCAGTAACAACCAGTTCGGTAGCATACATGTATTTATATTGTAATGTTAGTGGTTCCAAAGACCATCCTGTTCATGATACGCTTGTTCCGCAGTCCCCTTTTTTTGTCTTGCCAGCAGCACATACCTACCACTGTTGGGGTCGAGTGCCCCCCCGGGCTCCCTCCCATCTTCCCTCCCTCCCTTCCTCCATCTCTCCCTCCCTCCCATCTTCCCTCCCTTTCTTCCTCCATCTCTCCCTCCCATCCTCCCTCCCTCCCTCCCATGTTCCCTCCCTCCCTTCCTCCATCTCTCCCTCCCTCCCTCCATCTCTCCCTCCCTCTGTCCATCTCTTCCTCCCTCTCATAACAAAGTTCTCTAATAACCTCACCTTCCATTGTGTTGTTGGTCTGTTTTTCATCTCCTTAGCCTTCTCTTCCAGTCTCTTAGCCATAACAGCAAGCTCCGAGCTTCTTTGTCTTATCATTTGTCTCTTGTCTGTGGCTGACTCTTCTCTTCGTGGTGATGGAGTTGCAACCTTCAACAAATTAATTAAAAAGTAATTAAACATAACTTTTTCATTTTTAATTTTCCATTGCAAGACATACTTCTTCATATTTATGCTTCTTCCAGTTCTTCACTTCATCTTTTTCTTTCATATACATTATATGTGTTTTCTTTTTGCTTGTTATTCTTCTTTTGGTATACATGTACTTCTTCCATTTTATTTTATTTTCTTTCATTGTCTCCTCCTCTAACTTTTGGTGTTTATTCTTTCCATCCTGTTCTTTTCCTTTTCCCTCTTTCCCTCCTTTTTCACTTCAAACGTTCCCCAATATTGTATTCCATACTCTTTGTCCTTTCCTTCATCTATTCCTCACTATGCATTCCAAACCTTCTATTTAATCCTAGATGAATTAATCAGAACTACTTATGACCATACATGTACCTTGTTTCTAGGAGATATATCCTCCCTTCCATCAATGCTTCTGGTTAACTTATCAGCTTCATCATCTGTGTCTTGTGACTTTGACTTTGACCTTGAACCACTCTTCAGTCTTGGACTATGACCTATGACCTCTGAACTTCCACCCTGCTTTCCCTTTTCTTCATCCATGGCCTTTGTAGCTATGGCACGATGACCTTGCTTCTCAGCTTCTAATGATGTTCTTGACCGTCTTCTCTGTCCCTCTAGTTCACCTTTTAACCCTGACCCTCTCCTCTGCCGATCAATGACCTCTGGGTCAATCCCATCTGACATCCTTTCTTCATCTGTCCCTCGAGAGCGAGAACTCAATCGCAACTGTTTCTTCTCATCGTTGCTTACAACCTCAAGATTTCTTCTTGAATCTCCTTCATTTTCAACTTTGACCTCTCTTCTGATTTCAAGGTCAATGACCTCTAGATTGTCTTCATGTCGAGGAGATGAGTCCTCAAGACTTACATGCTGATGCACCACCTCTTTTTTTACTGCTACTGGTACATGATCAGGTTCATCCTGTCAAAAAACAGAAAAGATAATGATTAGAGCCTTATTAATATCATGTTTAAACATTTATATCCTTTTTTTATTTTGTTTTTTCAGTCATTTGTTGTTGTTATTTATAAGATGTACATGTAATTTCATTCTGCTTATTTCTTTTCTGTTTATTCGAATCAGAAAAATAAAACAAACAGTTAATTGAAAGTTTCAGAAAACTCACACAAGAAAGTTTCAAATGAGGACTTAATAAATGAGGTGCTTGTTAACTTCAGATTGTTATACATGTACAAGTTAGTAAAATGATTATATTTTAATATAATGCCAAAACACTTCCAATTTTCTCTAACAACGTTTCCCTTCATGTACTTGTTCACAATATATGAATTTTTTGGCAATAAAAAAGCAAGTCTGCTCTTTCGTGGAACTGAAAATGAGGCCAAGGGAAAAGGAAAATTTCGAGCAATTTTTTAACTGCCAGAGAAAGCTTTTACAGTCATCCCAGTATTTTCAATACAAATATGTATTGAAAATATGAACAGCAGACTGAAGCACCAAATTTGCATTCACTGAACAGGAGATGGCAGCAGGCAACTTTACAACTGACTTGGATCCAGTCCAAACATTTATCACATGCCATTTAGCAGTCTGATGACAATGTTTACCACTGAGATCCAAATGACAAATAAAGTGTTTGAATAATACATTTAGGGGCCATTCTAAGTCACATGTGTGACCCAATCCCTGAAAAATAGTTCTATTAAACCTAATTTTTTTCAATATTTGTCTTGTAGTAGAAGCCTCTCATTTTGGATATCTAAATAACAATCTTACCCCCAACAGATGGGGGTAATTATTTTAAATGAGAGTACAATGTACATCACTTTCTTTCGCAGGTCAAAATTAAGTCAGTCACGTGTTGGCATTCAAACCTCCTTTTCTCGTATTTCCCTTGGATTTGCAAGTTTCCACTTTTCATTGCTGTATTGTGGAATTGCTCTGAACAGTTTGAAAGCAATTTGCCATAAATAAGTGAACATTATTTTCTTTCAGAGGTGAAAATTGGGTCGGTCATGTGTGTGACCACTCAAAAAAGGTCTTTGTAAAAACATTATAGTTGGGAAATTACTTTTGCTTGTCAAAGAAAGGGAAATCTTTTTCATGCAAGAAACTGGTGATATGAACAAAATCAATAAAATGTGTTCCGATCTTTCGGCAATGAGGCAACATTAGATGGTCACGTGTGACCGTTTGTTTCACTTTACAAAGAATGGCCATTAGAAGCTGTTTTTAAAAACCCTCTATTGTTTTCTTTGTTTTCTACATCCATTTTACAAACCTACAAGTACATGTACATGTATGCTGACAATTTTCATCAATTATATATCTTGATATAAAAAAAATTTGATAAAGAGACTTCTTGAAGAATGAAATTATTTTCTCAAATGGCTAGTAACGGGTGACAGTAGTAAATCAATCGTTTTGGATACACCCTACACTATTTTTACCTCAAAAGCTGGAAAATGCATTCTATATTTTGTCCAAAAAAATATCTGCAATGTGCGCATTAGTGTGGGTATCCATTGTCTAACCCTAGCACATTCGAGATAAAACACCACCTTCTAAAGGGTGATTCAATATTTGTAACAAGTTGAATTGTGTGTGAAAACAGAAAAATCAGAGAAGCAAGTTGGAAAAAGTTTAAAATAAAATTTTAAAATAATTTGTTTATAAATCCAAGTACATGTACATTCAACCTTTGAGGCTTTCACTAACTTTTTTCTCTGATTTGCCTGCTTTGCCTGCAATGACCGGGGTAATAATATATATGTAAAGCGCTTAGAAACACAACCATGTATTAGGCGCTATATAAAAGCGGAATATTATTATTATTATTATTTCTTCCAGAGCAGCATATTACATTTTGTACAAAGGCAGGACGTCCCTTTAAAGTTCAGCTTTACATTAACTGTATGGCACATGTTTTTAATGCAGTTTTTCCTGTTAAGTTTTTGTATGAGGTCATACATGAATATTTTCACATGACTTTATCTATTTCTATAGCACCATTTCCTTTCTCTTTAAACACAAGGCCATGGAGCAACAGTTAGTATATAAACTTACATTTTCACATGACTTTATCTGCAAAGTACGGGAGACTTGCAGATAGCCGTAAATCCCTCACGCACATACTAACACGATTTTTAAAATAACTTGATCCCATCATTTAAACCCGGAGTATCCCTTACACCAGAAAAAACATGTGAGCAACTTTGAGCCCAACAAATTAGATTTACATGTGGAGGATCACTATGGAGGTTGCCATGGTAACCGTAAACAGTTTAAAGAAATAGGTGCTCAAAGTCCAACTACTTAACATTGTTAGGTAAATTGGACATGAGATTGGCTTTCCATAACTGTGTCTGGGTTTAATATGGTGGGATATGTGTAAAATTGACACCTCTTGGATCGTAAATTGTGTTGACATTAACATTCAAAAAAGCTAAGATTTAAAATTCACTACAGATCGCCCAATATACATGTACATCCTCATCCTTAATCTTTTCATGCTCAATCACATATAAATATCATGAATTACACTGAGTGACGACATATATATTGTATGCAATTGCAAATAACAGTCTCTAATAACAAATGCAAACTGTGATATTTGTATCTTCTTTTAATTCTATACAAAACTAAACTTAAATTAGATTGAAGTGGTGGTGGAACTTGTACATGTTTGTATATATATTTTGTTGCACAAGACATAAGCCTACAGTACATGTAAATATATGGAGGAAGGTAAAATGAATAGTCAGGGTAATTAATTTTTGCTTTATGAGTCAATTTACAATTAAGGTAGAAGACTAGAAGAGGTGGTTTTGTGTGAATCAACAACCATTGGACATTGTATACGCAGTTGTACATCAAGCTATTTAAATCGATGCAAACAAAACAAGTGTGCAATGTAAAAAATTTAATTTCTGCTTGAATGAAATTTATGAAATTGTATCTTTGAAAGTTATCATAATACAGACCACCGATGTGGTTTGATGTTCTTTGTAATCACTGAAATATATCAATTGACTTGTAATCAGTACATGGAGTTTGAATAGAGAGCATTGTTTCAAAGAAGCACACTGTATTGGCCTCCTCCGTTCTACTACAGCGCTTATAAATAGGGTCTACTATAAATAGCTAATGAACATATTGTGCACTCCCTAAATATTATTGTCCTCTTCTTATGTCACAGTTGAAACAGTTTGCGTTTCTTATCGAGGCCCATCGCTGCAGGAGGTCTTACAGCAGCAAAGAAATGATATATACATGTAGTTCTGCATTGTAGACTTAAAACAGAAAGTTGAGTTCTGGTCATGAGACTGATTTGTGAAAGAAACTGTCTCAAAGCAATTGGGAAAGGTTGATTACATGTACATAGCAAATTAGAATCAGTGTATGCTGTAAGGTTTTGGAATCACCAAAATGATAAAAAATTGACCCAATCCTGCTGAGAGTCAAATGCACTGCACACAGAAATGTGTATATCCATGGGACTACACACAAATGTTCAGCCCAAACATTTCAGCTGTTTCTTGTCATATATTGTTGAATGTGAGAGCATTTGAAGAGCAATCCTTTTCAGGGGACATATCTACTATGATAATCTTCCAAACTTACATGTACATAAAAAGAATGAGAAAGCTCACAAATTATTTTTTATCTTTCCCAGAACTCAACCTTCCCTTCAAACTTACATGTAGCTAAGAAAATATCAAAAGAGCTCTCTACTCTAGGTGAAAAAAAATAAACAAGAAGAAAAGTACTCCAAGGATATCTCTTTTTGTAATTTAAAAAAGAATATCTGATTTCCCTGCTTCAAGTAGATTTTAAACTTAATTTACTTTAAATCTACTGGTAGATTTTTTGATGTACATTTACAAGAATTTGTACTTGCCCAGCAAAACCATATTTTGTTCAAGATCATTCTTCAGGCAAACATCACTGGATAAATTTTATAGTAATAAGACCATGTAATACATGTAGAAGGGGGAAGGAATGTTTAAGAATTTAAATATGATCACTCAACCCACTCAAACAAAAATGATTAGACCAGCTCCATTTTGGGGTAAATGAGTAGTGTTAAGTCCATTGTCTATGGAAGTAGGAAAATATTTATCAACAGCTAATGCATGATTAATTGACTACTACTAACTAGAACAATTACCCCTATGACTTTTTACCCCAGGACAAATACCACTAGGATAACTACAGCCAGGACAAATTGTCCCAGACAAATTTCCCCAGACAATTACAACATCCCTTATTTCCCATGATAAAGAGTTTTTGGACCACCTAATAGACTATAAACGTCTGAGACAATGAATTTCAAGCGTTACTACTCTTGGTCTGAACACCATGGCCTTTTCATTATTCTACTGAGACCAGTGCGTGTTGACATCAAAATGAAAAAGCATTCTGAAAATTCAATTACTGATAGTCAACAATTGCCATATAGGCCTTTATAAGAAGCTGGTCTAATATTTTTTTCCAGGGCTGTAGATGGTACATGTGCAGACAGTACCTGGGTAAGATAGGGAAGCCATTAAATAAGATTATCTTAATCCGGCGATGATCTCGGAGTGTTCTGTATCCTGCATTAAATGATGCACCACGCGGTACCCCGGTGTAGCGTTGTACCCCGGGGTACCACGTTGTGTAGTGCCATCTCACGTCCACTCTAGTACAACCCCATAGTTATGAATGCAGTGCGTGTACGTAGTCACAATGCAGTGCAGTGTTATTATGCATGGTGTGCATTGCACTGTACTGCTGCTCGCACGCTAGCTGCTAGCAGCTAGCCCTCACAAGCGCAGTGGCTATATACCGTATATATAGCGTTAGCTCCCGCGGCTTTAGAACTTGATTTTATTTCACTTCTTAAAAAAAAACATCACATAATCGTTTCTGTATTTTAGCTGTCAAACCTTAAACTTAGACAATGGTGGATACGGAAATTTACTGTAAGGGAAAGGACGTAAAAGACGGAAGATTTCAAGGACCGAGAAAGTTGAAAGAGCACGATATCGTGCAATACAGAAGTTGGGGGACGAGCAGGCCGCTGATCTGTGTACATGGTATATAGCGGCTTTTAGGAAGGCGCTATTGTTATTATGACACTACTGGCCCAATCCCTCTCTCAAATCGAAGAAATAGAAATCAATAATAGAATAATTACTCACAACAACAATGAATTTGAGAAAAATACATGACTTATAGGATGTTTTACAAGAACATGGGACACAATTGAATGTTGAAAAAAATCACACCAAAATAATTTCCCACTTTTTGGTAACCCAGGGTACAGCCCTAAAAAAAAACTAGAAATTGAATTCGTCACGAAGACGAATTAGGTGGTCTGTCCTTAAATTGGCACGATCATGATTGTAATCAGGATGATCATATTAATGGGGAAATACTAAACAGAAGATAGGATGTCAAGAATGCCATGAATGGAGATGCTTCCTGAGAACAGGAATGTAGCAAAATGTGTAACGGTCATTGTAAAATGATTATGGTGATGATAACGGTGATTATGATGATAATGACATAATGATGATGGCGATGATATAATAGTAGCGATGATGATCATGACAGCGATGATAATAATGATGATGATACAGGATACTTGGGAGATTAACACCATAGCTCTAATACAAGAAATCACAATTTCCATAGGGTTGTACATAAACTACTGCACACTGCTTTCTAATAGACATAATACGGAAAATAAGACAGGTTATTACATGATTTGTGATTTTTTATGTTACAATAGTCGAAGAGGATGTTAAAATGACAGGCAAAAAGAAGCAAAAAAAAAAATCGGCCCCGGGGATCGAACCAGGTACCTTGACCATGGTAGTCATGTGCTTTACCGATAGACCAAAATATTTCCCATAGAGATAACACGTAAACGAAAAACGGGATTCTCAAATCCCATTTGGTAGTTCAAAATTGGGCATGATCCCGACATCTGATCAAAATTTGGAGACCACCTTTATAAAAGCTTATAGTCTCAGCTACAACATATTAAAATCTGGAAGGAAAACGACCAAAAATAACTGAGATACTGCTCAGAGAACGATGTAATGTAGATTCATGATTCGAAAAAAAATCATCTTCCATAGACATAACACGCAAATAGGGAAAATTCTGACATGTCGTCTTTAATTGAAAATTTCAGTGTGATGACGTCATCCAAATGAATAATAATGAGCGCTCCTGTTGTAGAGAATTGTCTCAGCTATAACATATCAAAATTTGGAAGAAAATCGACCACCTATTACTGAAATATTATCAAAAGAATACAAAAATGATGACATCATTTTTTTCAAAATCATTTTTTTGAGTTCATATGCAAATATGATGACGTCAGAACATGCGATCGGCAACAAATCTACATGAATTCAATTCTACATCTCACAGGCTTTCAGAATATGTAAAGAAATTGGGGGGTTTCCGCCCATTCTGACGAGCTATGGCGAATTCTAGATGGGCATGTTTTTACCACTTTTTACATTACAATGCCCATTGACGCGCACACGAATTTGAAAGTTTGACGCGCGCGTACGACATTATGGAAGGTCGAGAATAACTGTAAATAGTTGGAAATTGTCAAGAATAGTATCAGGAAGACGATACATCTGGAAAAACGGCGTTTTTACGTTCTCTATGCGCTGTGCGCGCGCATAACGCGCGCGCGGACGCGCACGGACGGAAAATTTTAAAATGCTTAAAATGTCCTGAACAATACTCTAATTTGATTAAAAAGTGATTTTGAGCATATTTAAATTTTGACGCGCGCGTACGTGCGCGTCATGATGTGCGCGCGGATTTTGATGATATTTTATGTCGACCCTTGACCTGAATTTAATGTATGTCAAATATGGTTCATTTTTGATGACTCGTTATGAAGATATGATTGATAATGTGATTTCACAAAATGGCGCCTGGATGACGTCACGATGACCTGATGACCTTGAAATAGATACCCGACCTTGATCTGATATGTCCTCATGACTGTAGAGATTTTGATAAAAATTGACTTAGCCGATATTGAGGAATCATGGTAACAAGAAAGTGGTGGAAAAATAAAAATAAATAATAAATAAAGAAATAATAAAGAAAATTCTGACGAAATTAAGAGGTGGTCTGTCGACTACGACAGACCACCTAATTAAATAATTCAAAAAAATGGCAGATTTTTATTTGGTACCCCAGGGTACCATTTATGTCATCAAATGCTAAATTGCTAATCCACCTACCATCAGGTGATTACTGAGGTATTATCACAGCTCCAGGATAAACAGGTTGCAACAGAAAGTACATTTACAGTAGGACTACATGTACATGTACATGTGTACCTATGGTTCTGGGAGTAGGAAATATACATGTATTATAATTAAACTTGGTCAAATGGTTTAAATTGTGTAAATGTCCATTAAAATGTATATGATTTTTTATTTATATACCTTTCCTAAATTAAACATGTAGTTTAAATAAAAATTATTATTTTTTCTGTTTATATTTCCACGAAAGTTTAGACAATCAGGTGTACTTGTAACCACAAAGCTAATAACAGTCAAGAATTGAACATTTGAACAAAATTTCTCACATTTTTAAAGGAAATGTACAACTTCTGAAAATACATGTATACTGAAAATCCATCCAAACCATGTTGGTAAACGGGAAGCCAGCTGCCAGCTGGGGTTCTTTTGAAAGTACCCATCTACATTTACATGCGAATGCCGTTAAAATGATATGATTAAAGGTTTAAATCTGTAATGTGGTACGGATAATGTAGACATCTCATTATTCTTATTGAAAATTAACCTTAACTTTCTCCTCCTAAACACATCATTTTTATTTGGAAAGTCAGGTGGTGGTGTTTTTTTTTTTCATACTAGCCAAACTAACATTTAACCTACACTCTATGTACATGTACATTTATGACCATAGTCACCTTTCAAAATTCACCTTCAAATCAAAACAAAGGTGCAGTAATTACAATGTAGATTTCTCCCCGAATGAACTTGTTAAATCTGTCATTTCTACTTCAGTTCTAATACTACTTTTGACTAGTTTTTAACCGTCATATGCAATAATTTTATCAAATTTGTAAGTCTAATCAATGATATCCATCTATTTACACACTTGCTCTAGGCATGAAAAGTCCAGGTGATGAAAATCCCATGGCTTTGGTCAGTCATCCTGAGTTAGGATTGTTGACCTTTAACACATATCATTACCCTCCTAAATTACAATGTAAATATTAAATCTCCAAGTGTAGAGTCCAATGCAAACAATACATGGTATGCCGTATAACAAATTCCAGCATTATTTCTTGACAAATTATCTACACCGTAAAGTAAGCCATTTATGATGAACCTGAGAAGTTCAGTTGCAATTGCATAATTCATGACAATGTACATGTAAATATCTTAAACCGAGAATTTAACCTTGAACTTTGTGATATCATTGTTTTTTTTAAACATTCTGAAACTTTCTGTCTCATAATATTTCCACACCTGATAATGATCACAGTGAATAATTCTACTCTTAATTAGTTTTATAATCAAAATATTTGATGAAATTATTTAGCCTTTTCACATTGATCAAAAGAGGTTAAATATCATGGGAGTCTCAACTAATGATAATTAATGCAAACATCTGGCACATTATGGCCTTGATTGTTTGTGTCGATGTCTGATGCCGCCCAAATAAACGGGAGAGATTTAGGGAGAATTCTAGCCTTTGAAGGTTTATGATGCGCAGTTAAATTCATAAATCAACGAACACAGAAAGTAAATGTGCCATTATAATATGAACTAGATTTTAATTCGTCATGGCGACGAATTAGGTGGTCTGTCTTTCAATTTGTATGATCATGATCGTAATCAGGATGATCATAATAATGCGGAAATACTAAACTGAAGATAGGAAGTCAAGAATGCCATGAATGGAGATGCTTCTTGAGGACAGGAATGTAGAAAAATGTGTGAAACGGTCATTGTAAAATGATTATGGTGATGATAAAGATGATATAATGATGATGGTTATAATGAGCATGATGATAATTATAATGGTGATGGTGATGATATAATAATAGCGATGATCATCATGACAGTGATGATAATAATGATGATGATGATGTAATGATGATTATGATGGTGATGATAATCATGATAATGAAGGGGATAATGATGAAGATTAATGATGTGATAATGGTGATGATTATGGTGATGGTGATTATGAAGATGATTGATGATATAATGATGATGATGGTGATAATGATGGGGATAATGGTGATGACCATGACTGCAATGACAGTGACCTTAATCATGCCAAATATGAAAGAGAAATCACATTTCGTTATGAAGATACGACAATAAGTTGATTTGTACAAAATGGCGCCTAGATGACGTCACGATAACCTGATGACCTTGAAAAAGATGTGGGAACTTGACGTTATTAGGACCGATGACTGACGAAAATTTAAAAATAATTGAGTAAGCCAATTTTGAGAAATTGTAATATCAAATAGGACTAATGATATTGCAGGATAGCTTTAATACACTTCAGGGAATCAGATTTTCCATAGGGTTATACATAACTACTTCACACTACTTTGTAATAGACATAACACGCAAAATAAGGCATTTTACTACCTGGTTTGTGATTGCTTATGTTATAATAGTCGAAGAAGATGGTAAAATGAAAGGCAAAAAGAAGCAAAAAAAAAAAAAAAATTTAATGGACCCACCGGGGATCGAACCTGGGTCACCGGAGTGAGAGGCAAGTGCTTTGACCAATATACCAAAATATTTCCCATAGAGATAACACGTAAACGAAAAACGGGATTCTCAAATCCCACTTTGTAGTGAAAAATTGGGCATGATCCCGACATCTGATCAAAAATTGGAGACAACATTCATAAAAGCTTATAGTCTCAGCTATAACATACTAAAATCTGGAAGAAAATAGACCAAAAACAACTGAGATACAGCTCAGAGAACAATGTCATGTAGATTCATGATTCGAAAAAAAATCATCTTCCATAGACATAACACGCAAATAGGGAAAATTCTGACATGGCATTTTTAATTGAAAATTTCACTGTGATGACATCATCGAAATGAAAAACCGTGGTGACTGATTTTGTAGGAAATTGCCTCAGCTACAACATATTAAAATCTGGGCGACAAACGACCAATAATTACGAATCTAGAGCCAAATTTGCATAAATGTGATGACGTCAGAACATAAAAAATGGAAATTTTGAATTCTGGCGCCATTTTGATGACGTCATAATGTTTATAAGGGTCAAATGATACATGAAATGAAATTTATGATTCATACCCTACCTGATGATGAAAAAAAAATTGGGGGTCAACGGACTATTTAAAGAGCTAGAGTTAATTTTGTATAGGCATGTTTTTGCACGTTTTTACGTTATTTTCGCCATAGACGCGCGCACGGATTTTGAACTTTGACGCGCCCGTACGACCTTATTATTGATTGAAATTGATTTCAAGTTGATGGAAATGATGAAGAACAGTGTCAGGATTGCAAATCAATCGAAAAAACAGTGTTTTAACGTTATTTACGACTTGCGCGCGCGGACGCTTACGCACGGACATTTTTGAAATGCTCAAAATGACCTGAAACGTGTGCAGACTTGATCCTACGTGATTTTGAGCAATTTTAAATTTTGACGCGCGCGTACGCGCACGTTCTGACCTCTAGATGACCTGTGAGGACATGACTTAATGACCCGTCAAGTGAAGTTTATGTGATGTGAATATAGTTGATTTTTGATGATCGATTATGAAGATATAATCGATCTTGTAAATTTACAAAATGGCGTCTTGATGACGTCACGATGACCTGATGACCTCCAAAAGCTTAATGGACCATGTCCATGATTGACCTCATACATGACATGAAACTCGATGATATTGACCTGACCGATTTTGAGATTTGGTGGCCACAAAATTTTGTAATAAAAATAAAGAAGAAAAATCTTGACAAAACTAATAGGTGATCTGTCGATACCGACAGACCACCTAATAATTGCAATTTATCATACTGAAATTCCCCTGCTTCAACATGAAGAATATTTTGTGAAATAGCCTTAAAAATGTCACAGATGTATGCCTCTTTAATGGCAATTTTAACACAAGTTCCACCTAACTTTGATTATTAAATTTCATATATTACTATCGTGAAAGATGGCTCTAAGAAATAAAACCAACCAAAATAGTGGGCACATACGGGCAGGCAAGAAATCGTAATCGTAAACGAAACTTTGGGTTTGGGGTACTAAATCTGTTCGCTTTTACCTTGTTATAACCATTCATGTGCACTTTCCCAGAGTTACATTTGGGTCTGTGAAAATTAATCATTTTTAACAGAATATCCTCCTTTGTATGTATCCCATAGTTATGAAATAAAAAGGAATTTGATTGTTCCTTCCTTTGAAACAAGGTTTTCGGAGAACGCATATTTCTCATGCTGGTGTGGCGGCATCAAAGTTCAGTTCAAAGGCAAGCTGTCTGTTATGACTCCTTCTGTTTAAACCTTCTTGCATTGATTGAATCCACTTCACATTTGCTGAATGCAGCCTGGCACCTGTTCAGCTTTTCAGAAAATACCCTGAAATATAAACCTATATACTGTATTTCTCTGTCTTGTAAAAATAGAATTTTCACTTAATGTATTAAGCCAACATACATGTATAGATCTGTAAGGACAAAAGTTCCCTCTTCTTTAGTCCACTGGAGGAAACACTTTGTGGCTTCTGTACATGTAAGTGCATAAGTATAGCAGGCAATCTACATGTATGTAATGTACAAAGCTATAACAATCAATCAATATACAATGTACAAGGACATGAAAGGATTTCACATTAAGAACACACATGGACACTAAATTCAATTTGAAGTACCAGCAACAAAGTCAGAGGTGTATAAATATTTTAAATATATTCATTCTTTCCTCACACAATTAAAGCATGGAACAATCTACATTCTACCTTGGTTACCCAACCTGATGCAACTAAATTTAAGGCAGCCCTGCTTCAAAGCCCCCCCCCCCCCCCCGTAAGTGTGGACACACTTTACCACCACCTTCAGTTTAAATTCCAGGAGTATTTTGGAGGACCATCTTCCAAGTACCACATGAACTGTTGTTACTCAAAGGTTAAATGGATGGGTTCCTGAAGGGCTAACAGTGATTTTTTCCCCCCTAACATTTGAGAAAGCTGAAAATAAAAAAGAAACCACTGTTGCAAGGTAAGTTCAGTAATGTGTAAAGCTGCTGAATGTGATAGTTTGACTTTTAAAGGTAATGCATGTATTTAAAATTTCAACACGGTTGTGAGTAGTTGCATTTTGAGTGTCATAGAGTGTAAGAAGAAACATCACTGAAATCTTCATGCAAAATGATCAACATTTAGAATTTTAAAAATGAAAAAAAAAGTAATACCGATTTTCAATTAGAATTATATTGTTACTATGGTACATGTGTATGTTGATCATTTTCACACAAAAAACTTTCAGAGATCTCATTTCTTATACACCTTTATAATACAAATAATTACCGGTAAGCATTCAAATACATTCAAGACCATGTTTGAATGTTACATTATTTACAAAATCTACCTTTAAACATAAACTTTGTACATAAAATTTCGTGTTTTTTATGCTGGTGTAATATTGTACACAGTGTTACCAAATACCAATATATTCTTAGTGAAATGTGACTTGCTGCATATACATGCTGTGTATACTAGTAAAATTCTAATTAAAAATTGAAAGAAGACACACCATATGGCCACCACTCTGTAAACATCAGGCCATCATAAAAACTTGAGCAATACAACCCTTTTCAAACACACCCATAACAAACACAGCCTGCCTGGGAGAGTTTGTTTGAAATTGTCACAGGCACAAATACAAAATTCTCACAATGCTAATGAAAAATGGCATCCCAAAACCACAGTGCCCATAATAGCAAATCTATGCAATACAGCACGAAGTGAGGACCAGATTGTTGTAGTGCAATTTACTGTAAATACCAGTTCAGCTGCTGCAATATAAATATTGTACTATTTTGATTATGGTACAAAGTATTTAAGAAGTTTCCAGTTTTCCAACTAGTTTTTAAAAAGACGATGAAAAAATGAACAATTTTTTTGGTGTGTGTTTCAATATGTAATTTTGAGGGGGGAGGGGTGTGCGGGGAGGGGTGTGCGGGGAGGGGTGTGCATGGATGGATGTAGTACCTCTACAATATCTACAATGTACATTTCTATGTTTCTTTGCTCTTCCACTTAAAATGATAAATACATGTACTGTACATGTATCTCTCACATTGTGTTGGTAGGAGCTTTGATAAAAGCTAATAATAAGCTTAGATGAAATCTTTGAAGATACATGTATAATGGAAATTTTCAAAATCAAAATATGAGATTGTAACTATATGGATTGTGTATAAATTACAATTAATTGAAAGTCAATTTTTCAACTAAAATAGAAAGAATATTTAAATCCAAGCTCCTAGCAATGACGAAAAATTAAAAAATAAAAAAGTCTGCACAGATTTTGGAGCATATCAAAAGAGCAGGCTATCGTTTAATAGCTGGATATGCAAAGGAAAAAAGGAAATAATAGTCCCATACTACATTAATAACTGGGTAAGAAGAATCATCCATTAATTTAAATTCAGAAGAAAATGATCTACAATTTTCAAGTTGAAATATTTAGCATCCAACAAATCATATATATACATGTACATGTAGTAGGCTATATCATGGGGGTGAATACACTGCATAGAAGTGAGCATCATCTCCTCTCTCAGCTGTTCACTACAAATTGCTTCTAAATTAAAGTGGGAGTGATGCTCAGATAATGCCTACACTCAAAATAGCATCAGTTCAATTTAAAGCTATTCTGCAGCAAGAAATTCCATGAGTGATATGACTGATTTAATCAAGACTGCCCATGCACTGAATGACACACAGTCACAGAGAGGCATGAATACTCTGAGTAACAAGAATTTACAAGATGCTATTCCTTTCCTTTTTATGTTCATCATGAAGTATGTAAGCACATTTTTAAATTTCCAACTAGAGGCACTGTCAAGACCTGAAAATCTTAATCCATTTGTGAAAAATATACATGAAAAGAGTGCTGCGAAAAACTAAATCTGCTTTTTAAAAATATTCTATGAAGTTTTAATTTCTCAATCCACTTCTAATAACTTGTGATCCATATTCATTATTTTTTTTTTTACAAAGATAACATAGTTTCAATCATTATTGTGCTAAAAATTGAAATGGCAATTGCAAAATCCTTTTTAATAATTAAGAACTTCATACCAAAATAAAGAAATATGAAATGTTTCAAATTTTAAAGCCAAGATATAAAAGGTGTACAATTTTGAATATAAATTTACTACTATCCATTTCAGTACCGGTAAGAGAATCATATATTTTTCTTCCATTGTACGTACGTATGTGACCTTTCCTCACACATCTATTTTTCATTGTTTTTCCGGAGTTCTTTCATATTATACACTCTCTACATGTATATTTTTCTACTGTCAGTATTTCAGAAATTGTCAGCAGTGATTATCTGTAAATTTCAGATGCAAAGTACAATCAAATTTGTAAGTTCAGGGTTTTTTTCTTCAAAAGGCCACTATAGAAAGGTGGACTTTACAGAGGTGTGACCTCTCTAACAACTTTAACCTCTGCTGCTCATTATTATCAAGTAATAATTAAAGAAAGGAGATAAACAATTCTTACCTGCTCCTGCATTTGAGGTGATTTCTTGCTCTGACTTACAGAACTCTTTCCCTTGCTCCTCTTTTCAGTACTGGTACTCGCTTTGATATTCCTTTCCAATTGTGTTCTCTCACTCACTACACTACTATCGCTCTCGGACTTCCAACTTTTCAACTCAAGCTCCACATTTGTGTTGTTGTCTTCATCATAGCTATTGCTCACGTGGGACAGTTTAGGATCCCCTTTGCTACCCCTGACATCATCCTGTATATTTTCACTACCGGTAGTCTTCCAGTCCCGGGATGACCCCTCCCCGCCAGGATGACCTCTGGAAAGGTCTTCCCTTTGGGAGGGGCCTTGTCCAGGAGGTGAAGATTCTTTGGGGTTCGATGGCATGTGAGCTTCGTTTATACTTTCCTGAGGTATGACCCGAATCATCTGATCTGGGGTAGAGGTCCGGCTTAAATCACTGTCACGCGGAGTTGTCCTTGAAGTTCTGTCCCTGCTTGATAAGCCAATACTGGTTCTTGGTGATGAAGATGTTGGTCTAGTCTTCTTACTCGTAGTGTTTGCTTGTTCATGAATGCTGTTCCCTCTTGGTGTTGAACTTTGACTGACACTACCATAAGCCTCGGAGTTTGGATGTTTCATTGTTCTTTTGGGTTTAGTGTCTGTAGCTGCAAGTGGGGAAGGACCAATACTGAATGATGATCTTGGGGATTGTGCAGGTAAACTAGCCTTTCGTTTACCTGTGATACTGCTTTTGATCAAGTTCCGCCTTGGGTCATTCTCGCTCATTCTTCGCACAAACAATGGAGTGCTGGTGTTCAAGGGTGTAGGTGTAGAATCAGGTGACTCGACCCTGTTATTATTACTACTTTCACCATTTCTACGTCCCCTGTCTCCAGTAGGACTCTGCACAGACGTGGATCCACTTTTGGGCTTAGCACCATTCTGAGTCTGAGAATTAGAGTTTTGCTTCAATCGCTCAAGTCGTCGCTTGAGGACCTCTCCTGTTTGAAGGGTTCCCTTACTACCTCCACTAACTCTTCTAGGTGGCCCATTGGCACTGGAAGCACTTTTCTTCGGTACTCTCTCCATGGGCGAGGCTGGAGAATTCCTCTCACCAGTGACTCTGCTAGGAGGAGCCCTAAATGCTGATTTTCTTGGAGGCGAAGACATGGTGATATGACGAGCACCACTTCCAATTAATACTGGTCAATCAATATTCATTATGAATTCCCCATCAGCATTGCATAAACATCCTGTGTTTCCTGAATGAAAATGGGGGGGGGGAGGAATGAAAAGAGAAGAAAATACAGGTTCATCACAATTCATTGACCAAAACTTGTACATCCAGACTCTAAATTTTTGCGTATGATCATTTGATATCACTTGATCTGATTTGATGTTTGGTTCCGGACGGAACGTTCAGCAGTATTCTGAAGAAGAATTAATATCATTTTCGTTTGAAAAAATGATGCTGGCATTGCTGAATACCATTATTACTAGGACTTCAAATTCATTGAGCATGTGCCTCAAAAGTTCGGCTATAATAGCTAATATGCCCAGTAATCCTTAAATTGGCAAAAATCCTACCTAGGATATCGAAAAAACAGTGAGCAGAAAAGAGGTACTGAATTTCTATAGAGTGGAAGTATAAAGCCTTAAGAGCAACGAACTGTACCGTCAACTGCTCGTGGTCTAGTGGTAAAGAAATCTGCATGGTCGAAGTATCCTTAATCTATACCACACGTTCTACATTGTTGCTGGTTCGAATTCCGCTCTTCTTGACTGATATTTTTTTCAGTTATGAATTAACAATAGCGTTATTCCGTTGAAAATGATCAGAATTTCAATAATAAAAACACAAGAAACTTGACTAAATATTCACTTGGTCAGGCGGATTTAATGGTGGCTGGGCATAATAACGACTTTGGCCAAAAGTTTGAGTTTGACAAAATTTAATTTTAAACTTTTAAAAGTCAGGATTTCTTGAAGTAACTTTATCTACAATACAAAAATAATGATCTCTAAGTCTAAACGTTAAAGTCCAAGACTACGTTATTAAGGCCAAGTAAAAAAATATACATGTTTAGCGTCCTGCCTTTTTTGAAAAAAGGAGGAGGCCCCCTTTTTTTTTTTCTTCTTTTTCAAAATGGCCGACCGACCCACCATTGTGGCCGCCATTTTTTTTTTTTAAATCACAATTCCACCGCCTTATAAATACAGTGACGACTGGGTATATAAAATCTACGACTTTTTAAAAATCATTTTCCAGGAAAAAAATCATGAAATTTACACTTTTTGGGGGTTTTACAAAAAAAAAAAAAGAAGAAAAACAGGCGTCCTCCAAAAAGGAAGTGGGCGGGGACGCTAAACATGTATATTTTTTTACTTGGCCTAATAATTAATAATGCTGAGAGCTTGTCAAGAGTCTCCCAAAAAAATTGCGCAAAATGAATGCAGCACTGTATGTGGAATACATAAAACAAATTTTCTTTTTCTTTTTCTTTTTCCGGTGTAAATATTCAAATTTGAATGAAGAGCGCCGCTAAACCTAAAACAACAACAACAACATATTTATTTTTTGTTGCATGCTAGCCTCACATTCACAAACATGACATGAGTCATGACAAAATATGGCCAAAGTCGTTATTATGCCCAGCCGCCATTAAATCCGCCTGAACAAGTGAATAATTAGTCAAGTTTCTTGGTTTTCATTGTTGAAATTCAGTTATTTATAACGTAATAAACGCTATCGTTATCGATTCATAACTGCACGAAAGAGCGGGATTCGAACCCGGGACCTTAAACGCAAGTGCAGTGTAGAAAGAGAATACTCTAACAGTCTGACCAGACGCCTTTACCACTAGACCACGAGCAATTGACAGCGAATCTGATCTTGCTGCACTATATACCTCCGCTCCATACAAATCCTATCTATACCTCCGTTAAAGACAGCAGTGTTGCCATCCTCTGATTGGTCCGTTAAGGAGGGTCTTCCTGTGTGTACAATGTGTGTGCGCCAGTGTTAGCCGCCCCGAACATTCCAGTACAGCAATATGAGACAGCCGTGTTGCCATTTTTATGACATATAGCCAGTATAGCAATATGAGACAGCCGTGTTGCCATTTTTATGACATATAGCCTGTATAGCAATATGAGACAGCCGTGCTGCCATTTCTATGACATATATTTATGAATCCGGGACAACCCGACCACCGGACAGCTCGACCCAATACCCTGGACAACTCGACCAGGTCGAGTTGTCCAGGGTGGGCTGCGTTTTCGGACAACTCGACCTACTTTTTTTCTTCTAACAAATTTCATGAACAGAGTTTCACAGCATGGCTACAAAAGACATTTTCTGCATCAAATATGTTGATATGATATTGATACATACATGACATGAAACAAGGAATTTTAAGCTTTTCAGTTCTATGATTTTCCTTGCAGTGAGAATAACGGTGTTCCCCGCGATCGGGCCCCACCATAGAGATACATACTAATATAGTATGTATCTCTATGGGCCCCACGTACCAATTAATGAGAAGCAACCGGTTGCTTCTCATTGATCGGTGCGTAATGCCCGATCGGGGGGGGGGGGGGGGTGATTGTTTTGTCTGGCAACCAGTCAGATTTGACTATTTTTGCCATATTAAATTCTGGTATAAGTTATTCTATCTATTGGATTTACAAGTTCAAGAGGTCTTTCTCTAATTCGTATTAGCTTAAGAGAAAGAAAAAGAAAAGGAAAAGAAAAATGGGAAAGCAAAAGAAAGGAAGAGCTCCAGTCCCGCACCCGTTCCACAGTGCGGGGATACGTCTGTCCCGTTGATGTAGAACATCGGTCAAGCTCACGGGGAAGAAAAAAAGTAGGTCGAGTTGTCCGAAAACGCAGCCCACCCTGGACAACTCGACCCGGTCGAGTTGTCCAGGGTATTGGGTCGAGTTGTCTTGGGTCGGGCTGTCCGGTGGTCGGGTTGTCCGGACTCGATATTTATTGCCAATATGAGACAGTCGTGTTGCCATTTTGATCACATACCGTATAGCCAAATTGCCAATACTACAAGAATTCTGGGGAATATTCTGTCGTTTAACCTTTAGCCACGGCCTACGCACACATCGTACACACAGGAAGACCGTCCTTAACAGACCAATCAGAGAATGGCAACACCGCTGTCTTTGGGACGTCAAAATATGATGATCGACCTCTAAAGAGTCTAGGCTAAGTCTAACAATAACATGTCTAACATTAATCCTATTGTTTTGATGGTCCAGCGTTTTCTTTTTCAAATGATGATTCAAATTTTATGACACAAACATAAGCAAGTCGGGATGACATTTTGGGCTGAGGGCGAACGCAGGCCAAGAGTCGAGTTTCTTGCGGATCGGCGCCGTGTGCATAGCCATAGTGACGAGCGACGCCGAAGCTTGGGGCTGCTGGGGGTCTGGTAAACGTAACATTACATTACAACGCCGCAGCTCAGATAGACAATCCCGTCATATAGAGACATCAGTTCAAAGTCGAGAATTGCATAGTTAACATTCTTATAACATCATATTACAAATATTACGGAGCATATGATTCTAATGAACACAATCTATGTAGTATTGTGCAAATCCTTACCATGGAAGAAGCAAAATTTGAGAATTATTTCCGTTATGTTCGAGCGTTCTCACACACTACCTGCACGTACGGTACTTAGCTACACAATCAAATCAATCAACAATATAAAAGCTGACGGTGTCCTCAAACAGTCATACAAAAACAAAATACTTATACAGTCATGTATGCACCCTTTGTTTGTATTATTTTACATGCATGGTTATTTATCCTTTTGTATTTTGGATATGAATTTCAGTAACAAAAAGAATAAATGGAATGAAATGACCCGTTCAATCAAAGAATATCAGATAATTCATGAAATATAGGCTCCCTCAAACACAAGATAGGCCTGGTAAACCAAGTGTTGCAATAGCGAGGGAATGCCATATTATTTTGTTAATCTTTTTTCACAAAGAATATAGCCATTTCTGTACCAATAAAGCACACATGGACTGTTGCTAAATTAGGCGGATCCAGGATTTTTTTTCATTCTTTCTTGGATTCTGGATTATAAGAACATGACAAGCAAAGTACATTTGTCTGTGATAGATACAGTTTCAAATTCTATAAAATTTGAAAACTTCAAGTTTGGTATTTATTATGAAACCTCATTGACATTTTCATCAGTATTTTGTTTTATAATACAAAGCATTACGTATAAAGAACATTGACAATCATATGAAAAAAAATATATATAAACAATTTTGGTTGACACTGCGTCAACAATATACAAAGTTGTAATATACAAGTTTGTAAAGTCGCTGAAAATGCGTTCTCTTTTCAATCTTACCTGCTGAATTCAAAACTTTAAAGTTGTATTTCATAAGTTCCTCACCATCAGAAAATGACAATGTGTATGACATGAGGGAGTTTGGAAAGGGGCCAGTATATATAGCCTCTCCGAGCTTTAATCGACTAAAAGGCTGAAAAGACTACAGTGGCGGATCTACGGGGGGGGGGGGGGGGGGGGGGGGGGGGGGGGGGGGGTTAACCCCCCCCCCCCCCCTTAGGCTGCAATTTTTTTTTTTTTTTTTTTTTTTTTTGCTTGTCAGGGAATTATGGAGGGAAACTGGAACCCCCATACCCCCCCCCCCCCCACTGAGCGAAGCTGGCGATACCAACAAAATACGGGTCTATACCTTTTCCAAAAGTTGGGTCAACCCCCCCCCCCCCCCCCCTTGCAAAAAAGCTAGATCCGCCCCTGGACTAATACAAAACTATACACTGGACATTACTAAAGAAACTGTCAGTCAGGAAGACGCTTGGTACCAAGTTTTCCCGTTCCATCTTCAGACATTATTACCTTTGTAGGCCTACATTCGATAAATAAACATTGTCGAGGAGAGTGTAATGCTCTTCTTTTTTTAGAAGATTTGACAGATTAGTGGACAGTCTTCATTTCAGAAAGTTCCTAAATATGCCTACTGTGGCAATGATGGAATGGTGTAATCCTGAAATTCGTTAAGCCCCAGTCCCATATAGGCCCCGGATAACCCCGGATTAGTCCGTAGCGATCCGGGGTCCGATCCGTTACTTGGCCGGAATGGTCCGGAATGGTCCTTGTATGTCCGGGATGATCCTTGGGCATCCGCCAACGTCCTGGGGGTAGTCCCGGAAGTTTCTGACTGTCAAAAACTTCCGGGATGATCCGTGACGAGCGTTCATCCGTAGTCATCCTGGACAAAACCGGGACACATCCTGGAATCCGCCGGGTAGGTCCGTATCGGTCCTGGAAGGTCCGTGAAGCCGCCTGCATGGTCCTGGACGATCCTAGACAGTCCGGGAAGGAAAAATACATGCCGGATCATCCCGTTTGACATACGGACTGTTACGGAATGTTCAGGACCATGCCGGCGGCTTCACGGACCTTCCAGGACTTTTGGCGAAAGGTTTCATGAGCCAGGTCTTTAATGCGAAGGCGTCGTCACCAGCAAGGAAGTATGGTATTGGCTGATCGTCGTTGGGCAGAGGATCAGCATCAGGTAGACCGAGAACGTTCTTGTCAAGTGCCTCTTTCAGTTCGCCGGGGCTGTCCGGGACCATCCGGGACTATCCGTAACTCTGCCTGGATGGTCCTGGACTCTGCCTGGAAGGTCCGTTACTCTACCGGGACTATCCGGGCCGGTATGCAACTGAGAGGAAATCTTGCATTTTTTCGTGGTCCGGGATGAAAATCATCCCGGATTAGGTCCCGGCAGTCCGTGATAGATCCGGTGCTTCAGATCCGGGGTGTCCCCATATGGGACTGTAGCTTTAATTATAATTTGGAATAACCCTTTTTGACCACATCTTACATGTCAATTGGAATAAAATCCACAAAAGTGCAAGAAGATTTTTCTGTTTTCAACAAAATGTTTGGATGTGAAGAAGGCAAATTCTTAACTGTCATATTTCTTATATTTAAATATCATATTTATAATTGCAAATTCCAAAGTATATCCCCCGCCTAACAGGGTTTTAAAGCTTATATTTATAGCAGAAAAGAGTTAGAATATCATATAGAAAAAAAGAAGGGTTAACTCAATTCACATTTTCGTAAATTGGAATCTGATTTGTAATTGTTGTGCCTGCCTGCCTACCTGCCTATACATGAGAAAAAAGAAATATGTTGCTCATTTTTCTTCTATTCTTTGTGATTCTGTGATTTTTGTTAATATTTATTTGTTTTTAATCATATCTTGATGATATTTATTGTTGTTTTGTCAGTTTACTTTCAATAAAAACGGGGGGAAAAACGTTGATGATAATGTTATAGCCTTTTTGATGACTGAAAAAATGAATGATATAGGACGCTGCCCCTGGAAGGGAAATGTCTCCTGAAGATTGGACATACTTTAGGGGATTTTTTAGGGGATGCGTATATGCAGCCGCCCCAAAAGGAAAGTGATTTATCATTAACATGAAAACGGCATATTTGCAGCATCCCTACAGCTATCACCCCACAACCCCCCCCCCCCCCCCCAAAAAAGGGGGGATGGTGGCGGAGAAAATTGCAAAAGAGTCAGAAGCCATAAAGCCATAAAACATCTTTGAAAGATGAATAATATAGAGCGGAATGAGTCGTGACAGAATGGGTAGGACAGTTCGTCCCCCCCCCCCCAAAAAAAAAGAGTGAAACCCGAAAACAAAGGGATACTTTTGTGCAACTATGTAATGGAAGTTAGATGCTTTCAAAAGATACATAAATGGCATACATTCATGCACACATCATTTTGTTTGGGAAATAGCATGCTGAAACTGCTTGTGCCAAATTTTGTTAAACCCATGAAAACATTAAATAGGATGACATCCAAACATGACTTTAAAAAACCCTGTAAATTTCAGAAGATAAAATATAAACTTTTTGTCATGTCACGGTATTTTTTTCCAGTTACCAGTAACAATTTTATGAAAAAGTTCACGAATAATCATTGGAGGGAGGGAGCCATGTGACTGGCAGATACCCCAAATGTTCACAACACAAGAACGTCCCTCTTGCGATGCAAAGACTATCCGTAACTCTGCCTGGATGGTCCTGGACTCTGCCGGGATGATCCTGGACTCTGCCTGGAAGGTCCGTTACTCTACCGGGACTATCCGGGCCGGTATGCAACTGAGAGGAAATCTTGCATTTTTTCGTGGTCCGGGATGAAAATCATCCCGGATTAGGTCCCGGCAGTCCGTGATAGATCCGGTGCTTCAGATCCGGGGTGTCCCCATATGGGACTGTAGCTTTAATTATAATTTGGAATAACCCTTTTTGACCACATCTTACATGTCAATTGGAATAAAATCCACAAAAGTGCAAGAAGATTTTTCTGTTTTCAACAAAATGTTTGGATGTGAAGAAGGCAAATTCTTAACTGTCATATTTCTTATATTTAAATATCATATTTATAATTGCAAATTCCAAAGTATATCCCCCGCCTAACAGGGTTTTAAAGCTTATATTTATAGCAGAAAAGAGTTAGAATATCATATAGAAAAAAAGGAGGGTTAACTCAATTCACATTTTCGTAAATTGGAATCTGATTTGTAATTGTTGTGCCTGCCTGCCTACCTGCCTATACATGAGAAAAAAGAATATGTTGCTCATTTTTCTTCTATTCTTTGTGATTCTGTGATTTTTGTTAATATTTATTTGTTTTTAATCATATCTTGATGATATTTATTGTTGTTTTGTCAGTTTACTTTCAATAAAAACGGGGGGAAAAACGTTGATGATAATGTTATAGCCTTTTTGATGACTGAAAAAATGAATGATATAGGACGCTGCCCCTGGAAGGGAAATGTCTCCTGAAGATTGGACATACTTTAGGGGATTTTTTAGGGGATGCGTATATGCAGCCGCCCCAAAAGGAAAGTGATTTATCAATTAACATGAAAACGGCATATTTGCAGCATCCCTACAGCTATCACCCCACAACCCCCCCCCCCCCCCCAAAAAAAAAGGGGGGATGGTGGCGGGAGAAAATTGCAAAAGAGTCAGAAGCCATAAAGCCATAAAACGTCTTTGAAAGATGAATAATATAGAGCGGAATGAGTCGTGACTGAATGGGTAGGACAGTTCGTCCCCCCCCCCCCAAAAAAAAAAAGAGTGAAACCCGAAAACAAAGGGATACTTTTGTGCAACTATGTAATGGAAGTTAGATGCTTTCAAAAGATACATAAATGGCATACATTCATGCACACATCATTTTGTTTGGGAAATAGCATGCTGAAACTGCTTGTGCCAAATTTTGTTAAACCCATGAAAACATTAAATAGGATGACATCCAAACATGACTAAAAAAAAAACCCTGTAAATTTCAGAAGATAAAATACAAACTTTTTGTCATGTCACGGTATATTTTTTTTCCAGTTACCAGTAACAATTTTATGAAAAAGTTCACAAATAATCATTGGAGGGAGGGAGCCATGTGACTGGCAGATACCCCAAATGTTCACAACACAAGAACGTCCCTCTTGCGATGCAAACGTTCCCCTCTGGCGATGAAAACAGAGCCTCTGCCAAGGTGATGACTTTCCAAAAATCTTGTTGATATCGTGTTTTAAAGGGGAAGTCCAACCTGATGGTATCATTTAAGAACAGAAAGAATTGAGAGAAATAGATTAGTGACAGTTTTAGGAAAATCCGGAAATCCGATAAGAAATAAAAGGGTAACCTCGCTAGTCATAAGAACCGCTATTCATAAGGACCACTAATTCATAAGGCCCGCTATCCATAACGCGTGACTAAATGAATAGCGGTTTTGTATGAATAGCGGTCCTTATATGAATAGCGAGCGGACCCGGAAATAAGAAAGTTGTGACTTTTTTTGAAGTTGTATTCCAAACACAAATTGGCAACTCGGTGACGTATCTTGTGAGCTCCCACTGATCTCTATACTAGGTAGAGATCAGTGCGAGCTCCTCTCCCAATTTTTCTGTACAGAAAATTTCTTAAATTTTCATTTTTCGTAGTTGTTGATGAAGGAATACATTGTTTCATATACAGATTTTGTGTAAAACACATGTGCAATAATTATATTTAGGTTGCATGTATGATTAAAAGTGGAAATTTATGATTTTTTAGTACAGGGCAAATGGGATAGTTGGCCTATACCTCTCAAGATACGTCACGGAGTTGCCAATTTGTCTTTGATTGATTACAACTTCAAACATTCGTAACTTTCTTATTTCTTATCAGATTTTGCTCAAACTTTCACTGATCTGTTTTTTTAATTTTCTCCTTCTTTTTATAACCAACTTGATATCAGGGTGCACTTTCCCTTTGAATGTTCAATTTCCATAGGGTCGTATTCGGACGTGATCCTTTTAACGTTTTTTTAACCAAAATTTTAAGTAAATCACAATATTTAAATCACACATAACCATTTTTTCCGATCTAACTCTATAGGGTTTCGTTTTCTTTTCTGAGACGCACTTTATAACTATACAAACGTCACTAAAATAAACAGATATTAGCTTAAATATGCAGGAAGATATTCAAGCTTTTGCCAAATTACCGGGAGACAGACATGCATCAAGTTAAGAAACTTTGTGATTAGGGTCCTATATGATTTTTTTTATGTTCAAGGGCACTCAAAGCTAATAATTAGTATGGTAATTATACTGACTCTTGATTTCAATTTACTCAAGTACATGCTCGAAAATCATTGAGAATATTAGTAGACTGTGTCTGTCATTATGTTGATTTCTACACGTACGGTATAGGGAAGGGTGGGAGAATGTGTCCCGAATCTTCTATATTTTAGAACTCCATATGCGGACGTTCTTATCATTATTATTACTTTTGTTTATTAATTGGTGTTTTCACCGTATATCTCACTGTACAAAAAAATAAAAAATAAAGATATACCGTTAGGACTTTTGGATGGGTGGTGTTGCATCCTCCCCCCCCCCCCCCCCACCTCCATCTAAGCCCATGGCCACGAACAGTCACTGCCATGCACTTCACTCTTCACATTCATGTTGTTATTATAATTTGTCATCGTGCTTCATTATTATTCCATTGTACCTGCTTTGAATCTTCTTTTGCAATTTCCTGTTTATTTAATGATGTTCTAAACACTCACTTTGGATCATCTTATTCAGTATAAACTGATTCGATTTCATCTTATTCCTGTACATACTGTTCTCACGTCGCGACGAGTCGGATCCTGGCGCGGCCAGCGCAGGCCTATTATGGAGGTCCTGCCCACAATAACAGCTGATCACTCAGATCGGGAGTTTCCCCTTTCTCATTTTCGCGCATCATTATCGTATTGCGGCAACTTCGTCGAAGGCGACACTACATCAGTTGAATCGTACAGTTGAGTATGGCTTCATTATTGTTTGCCTGTATGTTAGGAGGGTGTATCTTCTTCCCATCTGTCTTTTCAATTATACGCAAATGTTCATATTCACTGTTTTCAAAGGATCAACAGAATGTGGAAGCATCGTGCGCGGCAATTGCTTTAAGGTAAATATTGGTTATTGATATTGGCAATGTTCAGTTGTTATTGTGATATTTATTAGCGTACAAAATCAATACTACTTTAGCTTAGTCCCATTAACTGCCATGACATGCATGACATGGACATATTTTAAATCTGTTTAGTTCAATTTAATTTTGCTTAATATTATTGATATCACTCATAGATATAGTCTTCAACGATGCCTAAGCGAGGTTATTTTCTTCTTTTCCTTTTTATTTTTCTTCTTCTTCTTCTTCTTTTTCTTCTCCTTCTCTTTCTTCTTCTCCTCCACTCCCGGGTACATTTCTGTAAAATAGTTGGTATTTTCTGTCGCATGTACTAAAGGTATGGGGGAAAAAATAAGATAAATATTTTAAATACTTGCTTTCAAATTCAGCCCTTAAAAATCTCACTCCTACCTCAAATGGCCGTTAGGAAGAACTTTTGATATTTTCAGCAAAATCCAAAGTCAAAATCTTGTCCAAAACCGGAGAAATCCCCGCCGATTTGTTTCGCGATCGCGTGTTGTTTACAAACTGCCGATGTCTTAGACTAAAATCGGCCAATACAATTTTTGTCCACGAAGAAACTCGGGATCGCAAGCGCACATCGATCTTTACGATCGCGCACACAGAAAATCAGAACTTTTCCGTGTACGCCATAGGGACCGAATTTTTGAGGACAAAACTCTTTTGGGGAGATGTCAGCGCCCGCGGCGACCAGGAAATGTACACAATGACTCCGATAGCTCGTTTCGCGAGAATCAACAGTAAATTACGGATTTGATTTTTGAAAATATCTTTTCCAACATTGGTGAGTTGAATTTATTGTATTTCTTGGATATTTTGGGGTCGGTTTTTGAAAATTAAATGCCGATTTTGAGTGAATATTGGTGACTTTTGTGCAGTGGTGTTTTAAAAAGTTGAGGTGTATGACTGCCTACATTATACACACGAAGTATAGGAATGTAGCTATGAGTGTTCTCCTCCTCCTTCCTTTTAGTTTTAGTTTTCCGCTGTTCTTCTTTCTCTTCTTCTCTTCCTTTTGTTTTTGTCTCAAGACTTTTTTTGTGGGGGGGGGGGGGTATTATGTTTTTAATGCTATTACATTTAGACCCCATTTACACCAAGCTTTTAGGCCGGCCTTGGGCCGGCCTAAACTTAAAGCTTGGTGTAAATGCAAAGCCGGCCCGAGGCCCTCCCAAATTTGGGACTACCTCTGGAGGTAGTCTCGGGCTGGCCCGAGGCCGGCCTAAATTTGGTGTAAATGGAAAGGAGGCCTCGGGCCCCCAATTTTGCGCACAATGCGACGCTGTTACGTATACGGAACAACAAACAAAACGCGCAAAGTATTTCCGGAGTATCTGGCTTGCAAGCATCAAGTTCAATTGAACTAACCTCCTCCAACATATTATAAATTTGATAAAGATATCAGAACAGACGATAATTGTATCCTCTTTTGAATTTCCTGATGCTGGTAAGAGTTTTCTTGTTTTGTTCCTGAACGGACTGCATTTTTGTAGATCATCATCGACGAAACGGAGTCGGAGATCGAGAGTATGAAAAGGCAACGAATCGCGCACGCGAAAGAAAAAAATTGTTTTGTTTACATGTAGGGCGACACGTGCGGTGAGTTTGGGAAAGGAGGCCTTAAAATGCCGGCCCAATATTCGGTGTAAAAGCAAAAAATTGCGGGCCTCGGGCCGGCCCTTTGGTGTAAATCGGGTCTTAGTCTATTTGTGGGTATGTGTGTGATTGGTCCCCTAGAATTTATAATGTAGTCCTTTCTGTTATTGATAGCCTTTCGCAATATTCTGTTTTTTAATAGATGTACATCTATCATACAAGCGCTCCTTGCTATAGTTATGGGCTTCTGCATTATCAGGGAAACTTACGAAGATGTTATTTTTCGCAGGTAAGTGAAGTTTTAGATATATAGATTATAGGTCTAGATATACATGTAGATCTATACACCTGCATGTTTAAAGATATGAAGAGTGAATTACATTGTTAATAATAATAATAATAATAATAATAATAATAATAATAATAATAATAATAATAAAATAATATAATGATAGCAGTAGTAGTAAATGATGATAAGAATGATAATGATAATAATAAGGACAATACAATAATGATGATAATAATGATAATGATAATTATAATAATATAGAAAATAATAATAATTTTACATGTGACATTAAGGCAAATCCTTTTATCTCAGCTTATTGTTCAGATTCGCCTTAACCCATGTTTGCTATTGCCTTAACGTTGAATTTCTGTTGTAACAGAATAAACCGCATTGTTAGGATTCACCTTAAGTCGCAGATAAGCGTATAGGCCCTAATAATAATAATAATAATAATAATAATATAACAGTATAAGATTTGTAATTGTCAAATCCACTTGAAATAAAATCCTCAAAATGCACAAAATTGTATGGATCAGAAAATAGGCATTCAAAACAGCCAGTTAGCAACTCTCACCTCAATGCAACATACTATGGAACCTGTATTAGATGCCACTTCTCTCTATAAAAAATATAGGCCACCTATCTACATTGGTATCTTATTTCATTTTTTTCTTTAAGAGAAGTGTGTGTTATCGAACCTGTCTGGAATGGCCAACTGACATTACTGATTAGATTTTTTTTCTGGGTTTCTTTGGGCTGCCACAGTAATGCTGTAGTAAGCTTTAATTGTAATTATTTTTCTGTAACAACTTTCAATATTGTTGACTTTGTTTTCCTTTCCTAACCTCTGGAGACTGAACCCCTTTTTAACTTGCCAAATTGCCTGAGAGGATGATACCATGGTTTACATGTGGGAGGGGTGTAAGGTGGGCAGGGGGGGGGGGGGGGGGAACCCTGTTTCAGCCCTAAGGCCCTGATAAATTTAATTTAGATCAGCTGCCCAAGTCATCTTTTCTTATCTCTAGCTATGCTGTGGACTGTTTCCATTATTGATAATTGATATTCCACCACATAGTGTAGAATCCATAAAATAAACCCCCCCCCCCCCAAAAAAAAAAAAAACAACAACAACCTGGGTTTGATATCTTAGAACTCCTTCCTTTGATTTTTGTTTTATTTTCCAGATGCATGCTAGTTGATGTCTATTCAAGCTTTGCGGTTCCCTACATGATCTATGACATTGGTGCTATGTACATTGTTCATCGGGAGGAAAAGCAGTTGAATGATGCCCCCACCAGAACGACGGTATCATCTTTCTTGAGGAAGCAGTTTGTACTGGTATCCCATCATCTTGGAATTGCATTAGTGTTCTACCCTCTTGTAATGGTAAGGAGAGATGTGATTATTTACCAGTCTGTCAGCTGTTTGAATTGTCATTGTTATATACCGTTCTTAAAGATAAAGTTGAGTTCTAATCATGCGATAACTTTGTGAAAGAAACTGTCTCAAAGCGATTGGAAAGGTTGATTATATAGTACATAAGAATTGGTGTAAGCTGTATCGTTTTGGAATCACCAAAACAAGAAGAAATTGACTAAATCTTACTGAGAGTCACATGCACTGCACACAGAAATATGTATATGGGACTACATACACATTTTCGGCCGGAACATTTCAGCTGCTTCTCGTCATATTTTGAATATGAGGGCATTTGAAGAGCAATCCTTTTCAGTGGACATTTGTACTATAATATTCTTCCAAACTGACATAAAAGGAATGAGAAAGCTCACAAATTATTTTTTTCCTTTCCCAGAACTCAAGCTTCCCTTTAATTATTTTTTCAGATGGGCAGTAATATTTTTGATACTGTATTGCTAGCCACCGAGTATCGCACTTACAAAAAGCTGGGGTAATAATGTCTGAAGTCATTTGGAAGTCCATAGAGACGTTACGTCATAATGTGATATATGCTATACAAAAACGGAATATGTTACTATTATTTAGGGACGTCAGAGCATCGAGAAACAAACTCCTCCCTTCCTGCTAAATACATTACCACATATCATTTTGATCCTAAATTGTTCCTCTTGATTAGTACATGTAATTAATACTATTTTTGCATTGTGCCAACTTCCAAGTATATGTAGTGTATTTGCCATTTTGCCAAATACATCATATAGGAAATTGAGCTGTGTCTTTGACATTTGTAAAGGTCTGAGCAATAAAGTTCTGTATGATATACAAAAATGTTCCCAATCTTCTCAGTCACAATACTGATAAAAATAAAATTTTGCTAAACTTCAGAACTGAAAATATTTGGATTTAGAACAAGTTATCAAGCATAAGATGAAAAGCAGGATGTATTTTGTTGATAATTAAGAAGTGATTATTAAGCATGTGTGTATAGTTTGGCAGCTGGCAATGGGATGGGTACATATTCAAGCTTTACCCCCCCCCCCCCCAAGTTTTACTTTTCTCTTCTCATGCTCATTTTCTTTCAACATAAAATGTATGCTTAGCAGCGTCACAATATGTGACCCTCCGCCTCAAAACCTACAATAAGTCGCACGGACCACAACGTAGCAAACAGCCCAAATTAGTAAATTTGCTTGGATCAGTCGATTTTCTGTTTTTGATAGAAATGGGTAGTTTCATTATCATTCTATCATGTTTCAAGTTTGTGATTCGTAATTTGACTTAGAAATAGGTTTTTGGGGCATTTTAAAATGACTCCTTTTTTTCACCTGTCGAGCTAATGAATGTTTGGAGAGCTTTTGTAATACTTTCATTCAATGCCAAATTACTACTTTACCTCCAAAGGTATTAAATTGATTTTTGGAGTGAGTAATGAATAGGTCCTCCTGGAGCAGCATGCCAAAATTCAGCCTAATCTGATAATCCCTTCATACCGGTTGCTATGGTCATTTGAATACCCAGTTTTACTTGGGCGCACACAGAGGGCGAAAGCACTCATTTGTTCCTTAAAGACCTCAGCCTGACCCAAAACAACCATATATTGACGTAAAGCTTAGTAAACAAAGAATATAATTACCCTGGGTATTCATAAATTTTCGTCTCCGTTTATCCATAAAAAATAAAAAAGATAATTTTTTTTGGTCCGCCCCCTCCCTATTGCGTAACAAGAGAGGAAACTGCAGGGGGTCGCTAGACGTGTGACGACATGTCATGTATACAGCTCCGAGTGCGTCTACACGATACATGTATGTCGTCATCAAATTTTCACCCCCCGCAAAGTAGCGTTCCTCAGAGACGGGGGCCCTCTTCAGAAAAACCACCGGGGCTCAACATTCGGGACGCTGTTACTCATTCCACAGGAAACGGAATCTCATGAAGTTGGTTTCAATTTGTTCAGAAAATGTATAGCTCCCCGTGGATGAATAAAGTGTATATTTCAAAATTCGGTCAGGCTGAGGTCTTTAAAGGGCCATTTTCTCTGAATAGGAGTTATTGATTGCTGGTTACATACTGATTCTAAATGTGATATTTAAAGATATTATCATTGAGTAAACTAGGCAAGTGGTATACCATTGGAAAGCTGAGAATCTCTACTTTCAGAAAATGTATAAAACAAAAAAAAATAATTTTGGCGACTTATTGTAGGTTTTGAGGCGTCGGGTCACATATTAATTGTCAATGTTCTTATTGTGAAACATTTATAAAGCAAGGAACTCCTAAAACTTACTTTGAAGAATGAGAGCTAATGTGAAATGATAACATACCCACCTGCTGCTGAAATGATAAACAAGAAGGTTGCCAAGAAGAAGCCGGCAACACACCCACCTGCTGCCGAAAGGTTCTACGAGACATCCAAGGCATCACCAAGCCTGCCATCTGTCGACTAGCTCGAAGGGGTGGCGTCAAGAGCATCTCTGGTCATCATTTCGGCAGCAGGTGGGTGTGTTGCCGGCTTCTTCTTGGTGACCTTCTTGGTGCTATCCTTCTCAGCGATCTTGCTAAAAGTTGCGTAGAAGTTAGCATTTCGGCAGCAGGTGGGTGTGTTGCCGGCTTCTTCTTGGCGACCTTCTTGCTAAATATAGCATGAGCAGTTGGGGTTTTATCAAAACCGTATACCATATTATTCTGCAATTTTAGATGATACCTCCAGGAAATCTTCTATATTGAACAAAACAAATAAAAACTTTGGTTATCTTTAACGTCAAATGTTGAGTTTTAAAAAAAATGTTAATTTGATAATTGAATTTCGCAAATTATGTTTTTTTTACTTTAGTAATTCATCTAAGTTTCATTTTTATTTTTGCTGTTCCAACACCTAAGATGCCAAGTTTTAGATTTGTGAAATACCTTTTTATTTATTCAATTTGTTTTACTAGTTTCTACGAAATGGAAAGGGAGATTTTGTCATAGGCTGTTTCTTCTTGGCAGAGCTAAGTACCCCTGCAATGAACCTAAGAACCATCCTTATAAAGGTATGTCATAAATTACCATTATGTTAATATTTTCATTATTTCAATGGTATTTTCTAACCCTAATGGTAGTTTAATGAAGATATTGGTATTAGAAACCTCATGGGAGTGAAAGAACGACAACACAAGAAACAGTAGCTGTGTGTACATATACACTCGAGTTGTCTGTTATAAGATATGTGAAGATACGAAATGTGAAGTGCACTATGTTTCGATTTCATTTTACTGCTGCAGGGTTTTCTTTAAAGCCTATTTGCCACCTATGTCTGAATGGGCAATTAGTTTGAAAACAATGGTTTTTATGACAACGAAATTATGATTTCTTACTGCAGCTTGAGCTCGGAGACACTCTTTTCTACAGACTCAACAATGTCGTCTTTCTCGTTAGTTTCTTCGTCTGCAGAATCTTACTCTTTCCATTCTTGTACTGGGCATACAGCCGCAATAAGCAACTCTCCATCTACGACACAGTGTCGTCCATGAGGGCGGTGTGCCACGTGGGTTGCGTCGTCCTCTTAGCCTTGCAGATCATGTGGTATGTCAAGTTCTTGAAAGTAGTGCGTCGTGAGAGGAAGGTCAAGGATTCAAGTCCATCAAAACAGCTAGGAAATACTATGCAAGATAATAATCATGCTGCTCCGTTGGTACATAGTAATGGTAAAGCTGATTAATTTTGATTGTTTTTGTTTGGTGCTAAATCAGCTCAAAATAAAACGAATGGTAAGATAACAAAGAAATACATTGCAATATTTCTTATTAAAAAAAGTTTTACTGTATTTAAAATTAATGCCATTCTTGTCTTTGGGTGTTTCCTCGATGCTCGTAGAAAACAATGGAAGCAAAAGGTGAATATTTCTTTTAGTACACTATCATATATAATAATTTTGGTTGAAATTTTCAATTTGGTTTTTGAAGAGTACTTTGCCTAGAGGTTATCTATTCGAACAGCATGGAAATATATGCAAGCTAACAACCTTGTTGCTCTATCGTTTCTAAAAATGAATATGATTGAAAAGGTAAAGATTTACTGCACTCTATGGTAATAATTTCTGAATGAAATTTAATCTGTATCTAGTCTGTATTTTTCTGTATCACCCACCAGTTATTTAGTTATTTAAACGCTATTTCTGTATCACCCACCAGTCATTTAAAAAGAAATTACTTGAATGTCAATATATATGTATATATAGGGGCCTACAGTGCTGGTCAAAAGTTTCGGTACACCCTGGATTTTATGACGAGTTTTTATATCAGTTTTTATTTTCCACGTAATGCCCTCCTCTAGACTCACAAAAGCATTTTTACTGGTTTGGATACTACATAAAGATGATCTGTATATAATGTTCCGATACAGACGTTTTTTTTTCTTTCTGCATTTTGATTTAAAACATTAAACTGGCAAGAAGCAGCCTGATGATACTTTTTAAGACACTATTTAGTCCAAAATTGATAGAAAACTGACTCATATAGAGTTCCCCATACCGTAATTTACCACAAGTTGCTTTGGTTATAGCCTTGTAAATAAAATAGATTTTCTATGTCCACATGATTACGTCCATTAGTAATTGACTTTAAATATCCATTCAGTATTCTTGCAGCAACTGTCCAAAATGTCTCTGCGCCACTTCTTTTCAACTCGTCCCACTTATGCTATTTAGGGTTCATGTACAGAAACTAAGCTCACTATTAAAGGCTGTTATTCCACGTTATAAAACGGGTTCAAGAATGTAGCCATCCTCTTGGCGTTTCTATGGGGTTCGTAACCATTTTTATAGACTTCATAATCATATTGCCGATCCGTTTTATAAAACTATTAATACATGGTTGTGAGTTCGTGCATTAGTGCGATCCGGCAACATGGCGGTTTTTATCGTGGTGTCCAACACACTCGGCTTGCGCCTCGTGCATATAGTACACCACGATTAAAACCTTTGTGTTGCCAGATCGCACCAACGCACTCCCAACATGTATTAACAGTATATTATATATCTAATCATTTTTTCATCCATAGATCCTGCATATTATGTAGCTTGAATATACATATGTTTTATGGGTTGTTACTGTGATGTTATGAGAAAAGTAAACATGTAATGTATAACCAAAATTTATCATGGCCTAGACAGGCTCACGCTGAAGTAAAAAGTCTTCTCAAACTCCAGGGTGTACTGATACTTTTGACCAGCACTGCACAAATACATGTACACATGTATTTATATAAAATTTGTTTTTATGTATTTTAGCATCAAGAAATCATAGAGTATGTTGGACCAAAGATAATTTTTTAGATCAAATACCGGTATATGTTTCAAGAATAAGTGTACCTATATGAAATTTCATATTTATGTAAAATTTATTATCCTTGTTCTTGTCCCTCGTCTGTGAAATATGCTGCAGCTTCGTTCTATTCACAGGATAGTACTGTATTAGAGGATTATATGAATATAAATCAGCCTAACTGTGTATCAGCAATACATAAATCTTAGTAAAGAATACTTCACGAGCAATAAAAAAGAATATGTACATGCAGGAGCAGTGGGTGATTTAGCTCCAGTAAACCCAAAGAGACCTCTCGTGAAAAAAACCCAAAAATGAGCTCTGGTTAAAAAAACCCATAAAAAAGCTCGGGTAAAAGACCCAAAGAATTGATGCAACAAAATCACATTTAAGCTGTTTACAGGGTTCTATTCCTACCATAGTGGTAGCTGTCATATTTATTGTCGTGTACAAACTACAGTTAACTTTTCACAAGTCAAATCTGTTGGGACCACAAAAGATACATGTAGTTAAACTTATGCAAAATTTGACTTAGGAGATGTAAATAACTTTACTTTGTTATGCAAGGTTAACTGTATACCTACTATTAAACCTATACCTATGCCTATATTTTACAGAAATCCATATTTGTTACTGAAGAACATTGGGCCCTGTCTAACAGACCTGACCCCCCCCCCAAAAAAAAAAAAAAGAAAAAAAAGAAAAAAAGGCATGTCTTGGGAAAGTGTCATAATCTATAATTAGTCTCAAATGTATAATGAAGTCTCAAATGTATAATGAACTCTCAAAGTGATTCCACCGATAACTGAAGTTTGTCCTCGAAGTTCGTCATCGTAATCAACCTCTTTGTCCATGCGGTTTGACCTCCAACCACCTCGAGTTATGTGGATGAGAATCGCAGGGCACCGATTAACTAAATAGTTACAGGTATAGATTATAGATTTGGTTGTTGCTATGTTGGGACTAGGTCCTTAGGCATGAAAAGGTGACTTTGATCCTCATGATGCACTGTACATACAGAGGAGATAATAGCGTCCATTGAAAGTGAAATTTGCCAAATTACAACAGTGCAAAACAGTATTCTTCTGTGTATGGCAGTGCTATGACAAATCCAGAGGGTAGCACATGGGGAAAGACTCCCCTTCCCCCCCCCCCCGAAATTGAGAATTGTTATAATTTCTTGCGTGTTAGAGGCTTTTTGACATTTGTTGGTGACCCAAGGGTCAAAGTATTCTGGATCTGCCGTTGTGGTGTATCACCAGATTGTAAAGTCATAAATTGATATAATAAGAAACTACATGTAATGTATGTGGATATCTTTGCCATGAATTGGGCTTAAATAAGTGCAGTATTCTGTGCAATGATGCATTCAGTAAATTGATGTAATCATCATGTAATTAATGTAGACAAGTATTGTTAAGACACTCACACTACCTCCTCTTTAATTGTCTTTTGTCCACTAGAGCACATGTAAAAATGTCATGGGGTCAGTCATTTTTTTAAAGTAGTACCATAGCCAGTTTGTAGTAGATGGCAAAAATTCCCCACTTGTACGTGCACGCGCATCTGTTTTGGTGGATACGTTCCTTGTTTAACAACTAAACCTGCATCGGTGCGCGCATCATGGGGCGCATTCTTTTGACAGTGTACAGAGGTCATTGGTAGGTGGTATAACTGACCTTTATCTGCACATGTGCATGTTGTAATTACGAACTGGCTTATTTGCTTGAGCATGACCTTGAAACTGTAAAGCTGACTAAAGGTATCGTCATGTCATTTTTGTTATAAATTTTATTGATTTACTGCCAAATCAAAGCTTCTGTAATGTTGAACATGATTTTTAATGAGTCCTAGCACCGGCTATTCATGGCTCCCCAAATTCTGTTCAATTAACCAAGTTGAAATCTTATCAAGGTTGTAGAGAGTGAACTAAGCTTGTTTTATTTAAGTTGCACAAAGGTTTGTCTTCTTGTTGATATGTTGGGGATACCAGTTGGTTTTCCAAATTGAGTCTTGAAGAATCCTGAAATAAGAGCATGCCGAAGCCTGAAATCGGGCAATTGCCTGTAAAGTGGCATTCCTCATGGTTCAAATCATGCATTATATGTTCTTGAAGTGCATCATAACAACTGTAGATTAGTAAAGTATCAGCAATACTTTTTATATCAGTGATATTTTCATGGTGGAGAAACTGACTTGTAGGTTTGATTTTTCAAGGTTACACCATGTAGTCTTCCAAGGAATAAGAGCCCTGAAAAGGGCTGGTGACGATCAGAGTATACTGACCTTTTCAGGGCTCTTATTCCTTGATAGATTACATGGTGTAACCTTGAAAAACTAAACCTACAACTGTAGATTACTGTAAAACCACAACTTTTTGCGTGCATGAAACTTTCGCGAGTGGTCGAGATTCGCGAAATTTTCATGCCGCAAAACAATCAAATTACAATTGAAACAGCATAGAATCATTGCAATTCGCGAAAGTTTCTTGCAGCAAAATTGGCTATCCTTAACAATTCGCAAAAGTTTTATGTCGCAGAGGTTTCTTGTTTTACTGTACTGTTTTTACCAAGAGCATGAGCAGAACATGTCAAGACATGTCAAGAGATGTCAAGAGTGGGCTCATTGTAGAGGCCCATTCTCTTTCAAGAACTCTGTGACACTCAAATCCGCCTCAAGTTGGAGCCTCCAAAACCATTACAGGAAATCAACACGGATTAAGTCAAGTTCATATCTAAAACAATACACAAATACATTTTTGTTCACCATTCCGGAGCCCTTCAGCTATGGCAGACACCAGGTGACAGCATTTAAACTCAGTCGGTGTGCAATAGTTAAGCGCAAATTCAGAATGTTTTATCTCGGATTCTAGGGTCCTCAGCATGAGGAATAGGCTTAGTGCGTTATGAATTTAGTTTTCTTTCTGATTTTTTGAAAGATCTCCTCTTTATACCTTTATTAGCATATATTGTACATGTACAAAAGATTTTACAGCATGTGTGTGTGAGTTACCATGGTAAAAAGTTGGCAGTTTTTAAAGACTTTGATCATTTATTGTATTTCAGATTTATATTTACCAGTATGTGTTATTATATACATGTACCAGTAGTTTATCAGGTAAATTGAAATTTTTGAAGAAAAAAAAAATTATTTGTGAAACAGTGAAATGACTTATTTATATGGTATTACCGATGGTATTACCGAGGTATTTATAATGCTAAATTGTTTTGAAATTATTTGTGAGAGATTTCCATACTATCAAATTTTCTGCTGCATAAACACTCGGTATGTTCCAACATCCTATGTTCTTACACTCACATGTGCGGCTACTGGTGTGTGTGTGTGTGTGTGTGTGTGTGTGCGTTTGTTTAGCATTATGTCCGAGGACATTTTCGGACAGAGAACAAAAAAAAAATCATGACAACAATGGTCCTCGGAAGGCGGACAATAGTCCTCGAACGTCAAACAATGAATTTATGCCTTATTCCGTCGACTGTCCGAGGACGAGTAACAAAAGAGGAACAATAGTCGTCCTCGGAAGTAAAGCCATGTAAACGTGTGTGTGTGTGTGTGTGTGTGGGGGGGGGGGGGGGGTGGGTTGTGTTAGCCTATACCAATGGATGAAATTTAAGCCCCGTTTTAATAGACCGCGTCTGGACGGAGTTGGGACTGATGCCGGGTTAAAAAAGCGGGGCAGCAGGTGATAAAACCATGGGTGGTCCACCCCGGCACGCCGTTTTAACAGACGTTCGCTGAAAACCTAACCGGGTAGGTTCCCATATTAACGTATAGAACTGCATGACTTCCTGTCGCGCGCCCGCGATGAGTCATTGCGCAATGTCGAGCTGTCCGGTCAGAAACTACCCCGAGAGCGGCTTAATAGAACGGCTGTCCGGAATTAGGTAGAGTCGTGATTTTACCCTCGTTGGACCTAGTCAAATTTTGGCAAAATTATAGATTCCGGTCAACACCTCAGTAGGAGCGGCTTAACAGGAAGGGGTAAAGAAATCAAACCCGGTATCACCCGGTCTAGGCGTTTTAAAAAGTGTCTGTTAAGACGGGGCTTCAGTTTTGAAAGAAGTAGAAATATCATTACTTTTTTTAGCTGATGTATCTTGTACTCCATTGTGTAGGTATGTTTTAGCCCACACTAATGGATGGAGCATAGTTGTAAAAAAGAAAAATCAGGACTTTCAAGGAGCAGAAGCCAAATGAATGTTTCAAGTTGTGCAAGGCTGACTTCTGCAGGTTTGACTGTAGTTGATTATTGCAATGTAAGCAATCATTAAACAATTATATGATCTATGCAAATGGCACAGCCATGCACTTCACAAAAGAAGTGAACATGTAATATTTTTCATCTATGCATATTCATAAAGCCCACCGCACACTATACGACCAGTCTGCAATCTATTTTGGAAAAAGATGTAATAGCATTTGATGTAAACACTTAAACAGATAAAATATTTTTGATTGAACTTGTGAAAGTCATATAGATAGTAAAATCGAAGATAGGGCTATTGCGAAATTTCTAGTCGGAGGAAAGACCAAATCGGCTCCAAGTCATAGAGACGCCAGAGCAGTCCTACGTTTGTCTACGATTTGAAACTGATTTGGGCCTTATTCTGGGTATAAGACCGACAATGCTCAAAAGTCCTCTGTATAGTATTCATATATTAGTTTAGAACCTGAATCAGGTAGATTTTATTAAAATGCCTGTATTTATGCTACTGCGATTTATTTCCAAATCTGATCCCAGTCGATCGTATAGTGTGTGGTACTGTGGGCTTAAGACATTCCAGCAAAATAAAAATATGCATTTACACTGCCACATGCAGCATTGATTGATGACAGATGTACGAAATATTGGAAAGTCTCCAAGTAAGAAATTGGAGTATTTTGAGTTTCCAAGTAAGACGGGGAAACATGCGATCGTTGTCGATTATATATTAAGAACTGTTGACCTTGGCCAGATATAATGTTCAATATATGTCCTGCACAATGACATGTAATTTCTGATATACATTGTAATAAACTTATAAGTGCATATTCCTATATGGAGATTAATCAGGTTGTTCATTATGTGTATAAGTCTACAGAATTTTTCGCAATGGCCGAGAGTGGGAGAACGTGAATTCGTGAAATCAGAAAAATATGAAACATTTTTATGGGGAAATAAACAAGGCTTACTAATTTAAGAGAATGCAAGTTGTACTGGTTGGAATCACCAACTTGATTTTCTAATATTGCTTAGCTCATTACTCAGTGGAACCTTGTTATAAAAAACTCCTTGGGACCAAGGAAATTACCTCTTTATATCGAAACCTTGTTATATCAGGGCTAAAACAATAGAATACAAAGATGTGGGACAGGCAAAATCACCGTGTTAAAAAGAGTTTGTTGTAATGATGTTCTTAATAAAGAGGTTCCACTGTATGTTGGAGAGATATGATTTATTTGAAGCCTTCAACATAAGTGTCAATTTTATTTGATTTGTATGGGAATTTTATTTCTGTCATTACCAAGCCTCCAGTTTTCAAAACTTTTAGATTACTTTGAATAAGTTTCAAGTCTAAGTCATTATCAGTCAATGAAATATACATGTACTATGATTGGATGATTGGTGATCAATTGAAATAGTTCATAAAATGGGGCCTATATAATAATTTTTAATGTTAGAAGAATAATGACCTTTGATTTCATTGCTAAAAAGATACCCTGAAACAATCGATACACTGAAATAAACAAACATACAAAGCATTGTATAAAAGAAGCTACTGTCATGTTTTTAACAGCTGCTATTTCTTTACATTCTACAGAGTATGTTCCAAAAGATAAAATGTAATCAACCTTCCTGAATGTCCTTACTTCATTTCAGAAAGAGTAACCCCCCCCCCCCAAATGAAATAATTTTGCCCTCATTGACACACAGACCAGTCTGATATTATTGGTGAACAGAAAGGGATCAACATCTCACTCTCCGCAACCAAAAACTGTAAGCAGATCATTGCACACACAAGGAAAGCAGACAGGTTGAAATTCAGATTGTGTGTATTTTCATGAAATACCAGCTTGTAATGTTGACGTCTGAGCAAGATCTAAGTTACAGCTAGACTCGCCACATTCCACATTCATTAAATCAAGAGCAAATAATGGGACACCCGAGAGCTGGAATCGGACGTTGTCGATGATAATCATGTAGAATGCATAGGAAGAAACACTTTCAAATTTCAGCATCCATGTAAGATCTACATTCCAGCAAGATTTCTTTGCAAACTCTTCTTTGAACAGGTAAGGAAAACATATAAGACGGATTTCATTATTGTCTGCAATATCACAAAGGGAGGATAGAATTTTGTTTTTTTGGATATTGCTGCTATGTGTATAAAGCGATGACGTTCCAGCTAGGCTTTCAACAACTTCCCACACTTGCTCACATCATGAATGGATCTTGGTGAGGGCAGTAGACCAGTTTCAAATCAAGTCTGTTGATGATATTGTATAGGGCATATAAAAAAGAACAGTTTCAAAAAGTTGGAAATCTGTGCAGGCTCTACGTTGCAGCAAGACTTTCAACATTCCAAGCTTCTTCAAAACCTGAGCAGATCTTGGCACACGTGAGGGCAGCGGACAAGGGGTACTGACTTATGGCTACATCACCTTCCGTGTAGTCCGTCTCCACCTGTGGATTAAAATCAACAAATTTGTTCGGTTGAGTGTTTATTTGAATTGACAGGCTCATAAATAAAGGACCTCAGAATTTTTGTGTGCCTTTCATTTCCAAACTTCTCTCTAAGGTTAGAACATTTTTACGGATGCCCTTGGCAGCAAAAATTGGAAAAAAGGGGAGGGGGCACATTTTGTGGATTGTGTATTCAAGTTATGCCACTTGGGTTTCAAAAGGGAGAGGGGGTCACAGGCCAATTGTGCCTCCCTAAACCTGCCCGTGAATAAAGGAGATGCACTCTTGAATTGTACATTATACATTTTGTTTAAAGTATATCCTAATGCACTGACAAGGGTTATGTCCTACCTTCCCATGGGCCATTGAACCAATCACTATGACAATAGGCTCCTCTGACTCTGCCAGCTCTCTGGGGTGAACGCACTTCTCAGCGCTGAAGGAAGTACAGAGTTTGCGGCAGCCCACCGGAAGATGGTCAGTGATGGGATTCTTGATGACCTTGAGAAGCTTCTGAGGACCATCAGCAGCATGGATGCTTAGCTTGTGAAGGAGTTGGACTGCAGGGGGGAACACGTGGAGGTATACTAAGCATTAAATCTTTGCAATGAATGAATGCAAAAATAAACCAAAACAATATCACTGAAGGTGATTACATTTAATACCCCTGCCCCAAAATGCACATTGACACTCAAAGATCAATGTGTGTGCCAAAGTTCCTGAGCATTGCTCCAAAAATGAGGAAGTGGTTTGATCTGCAATCTTTTCCCATTTTATTGCCATATGTCATTACCATGGCAACACAGTTTGCCACACAATGAAACAATATGTCTTGCACATCTTTACCACCAGAACAATGCGTGTGCGTAATTTCACAAGCATTGCTTGAAAAAGTGAGGAAGTTATTTGATCCGCAATATTATCCCGATTTATTGCCATAATATGTCGTTACCATGGCAACGCAGTTTCTGATGCATTAAAAAAAATGTCTTGCACATCTCTATCCCAAGACAAATGTGTGTTCCAAATTTCATGAGCAGTGCTCGAAAAATGAGGAAATAGTTCGATCCACAATATTTTCCTGATTTATTGCCATAATATGCCCTTACCTTGGCAACGCAGATTCCGACAAATCAAAAAAATATGCCTTGCACATTTTTATCCCAAGACCAATGTGTGTGACGAATTTCACAAGCATTGCTCGAAAAATGAGGAAGTAGTTCGATGCGCAAGATTTGCAACGGACCGACAGAACGCCCGCCCGCCCGCTCGACTGACTGCCAACCGCCTGACCGTACACTGATTCCTGTATACCCCCTTCAAACTTTGTTTGGCAGGGGTATCAGTATAATAGAAATAGCCACACACGGAACCATCAGTAGGTGAGGATGCGTCAATTTGGGCAGCGGTTGACCTCTTAGATGAAGTGGTAAAAACACCAGAAAAATGTCAAAGATAAAGGAAAACTACTTCCTTCTTATGTTTTAGGATGAAACTAGAAATATCACTGAAGATGATGATTAATACCCCCGCCCCGTGACAACAGCCTTTCTTGACTTTTGGTCGAAAACTGACGAAGTAGTTCGATCCGCAAGATTTTTCCCTGATTTACTGCCATAGATATGCCGTTTCCATGGCAACGCAGCTTCCGACACATCAAAAAAATATGTCTTGCACATCTTCCCACCAAGACCAATGTGTGTACCAAATTTCATGACTTTCGGTAAAAAACTGAGGAAGTAGTTTGATCCGCAATGTGTTTCCTTGATTTTCTGCCATAAATATGCCGTTACCATGGCAACGCAGATTCCGACTCATCCGAAAAATATGTCTTGCACATCCTTCCATCAAGACCAATGTGTGTACCAAATTTCATGACTTTCGGTCAAAAACTGAGGAAGTAGTTCGATCCGCAAGATTTGCAACGGACCGACCGACCGCCCGCCCGACCGACCGCCCAACCATCGACTGATTCCTATATATCCCCTTCAAACTTCGTTTGGCAGGGGTATAAAAGATCTGTTTCCATACAATACCTTCACTTGGATCATATCACCTTAATCAAATGAAATTTTCAGGCTCTTTTTTGCTAGCGTTTTTTACTCCCTTGAAACTCACACACGAATTTGAGAATACACACTCTTCTATTGCAGGCAATTTCAGCAGTACAGACATGTGTGTGTGTGTGTGTGAGGTTATCTATAATAACCTCGCATAAGTGTGAGAGAGAAATGGCGAGTCTTTTTGCTAGACTTTTCTCCATCAAATCATTTATATGTAACCTCAAAGAAAGGATGCATGCAAACAGGGATATGAAACTAATACAGTGGAACCTTGTTAAAACAAACTCCTTGGGACCAAGCAACAACAAGACAAGGCATTAGCGATAATGTGTCTCGCCCACATGCGATAACTAGAAATATCGTGATCTCTGTTGCCATGCAACAGGTCCCCCAAGTGCATAAATCTGCATAAGTTATGCTTGCATATATCTACATTACTGTTTGGAAAGTGACGTTTACAAAGCTATGTTAAAGAGAGTCTTGCGGGTAAACTATAATGTTTGATCTGAAATGACCTTTGACCTTAGCATGTGACCTCTGATGGCAGCATAACATGCAGGTCCCCTCAGTGCATCTGCAACCCAAGTTTGGTTGAAAAGAGAGTTATGGTTGCAAAGTTATCTGTCATAAGAGTCTTAAAGGTAAACTTTAACGTATGACCTTTGACCTTATCATGTGACCTCCAACGGCACCATAACATGCAGGTCCCGTTAGTGCATCTACAACCCAAGTTTGGTTGAAAAGTGAGTGACGGTTGCAAAGTTATCTATCATAAGAGAGTCTTGCAGGTAAACTTTAACGTTTGACCTGAAATGACCTTTGACCTTAGCATGTGACCTCTGATGGCAGCATAACATGCAGGTCCCCTCAGTGCATCTACAACCCAAGTTTGGTCGAAAAGTGAGTGACGGTTGCAAAGTTATCTATCATAAGAGTCTTGCAGGTAAACTTTAACGTATGACCTTTGACCCTATCATGTGACCTCCAACGGCACCATAACATGCAGGTCCCGTTAGTGCATCTACAACCCAAGTTTGGTTGAAAAGTGAGTGACGGTTGCAAAGTTATCTGTCATAAGAGAGTCTTGCAGGTAAACTTTAACGTTTGACCTGAAATGACCTTTGACCCTATCATGTGACCTCCAACGGCACCATAACATGCAAGTCCCCTCAGTGCATCTGCAACCCAAGTTTGGTTTAAAAGTGAGTGACGGTTGCAAAGTTATCTGTCATAAGAGAGTCTTGCAGGTAAACTTTAACATTTGACCTTTGACCTTATCATGTGACCTCCAACGGCACCATAACATGCAGGTCCCCTCAGTGCATCTACAACCCAAGTTTGGTTGAAAAGTGAGTGACGGTTGCAAAGTTATCTGTCATAAGAGAGTCTTGCAGGTAAACTTTAACGTTTGACCTGAAATGACCTTTGACCTTATCATGTGACCTCCAACGGCACCATAACATGCAGGTCCCCTCAGTGCATCTACAACCCAAGTTTGGTTGAAAAGTGAGTGACGGTTGCAAAGTTATCTGTCATAACGTTTGTGACAGACGGACGGACGACGGACGCCATTTGGATCCCTTAGTCTCGCCTTCACCTCCGGTGGGCGAGACAAAAAGTGGGACAGGCAAAATTACCTTGTAATAAGGATATGTTTTTCATAACCGTGTCCTTCATAATGAGGTGTACGTTTTGAAAATGTTTTCATTTCTTACCCATCAAACCGCAGAATCTATCAAACGTTCTCGGAATCCTGGTCTGAGGACTAATCTGAATCAGAACATTGCGCTGCGTGTGCATGAAGACTTGAAGGAGACCGGCTCGATTGAGAGGACTGTCAAACAGCATCAGCAAACACTGGCAGAAGATGGAAAGATAAGAGTATTAGTGAGAGATAGAAAAGAAGAGAGAGGGGAGAGAAAGAGAGAGGGGAGAAAGAGAGAGGGGGAGAAAGAGAGAGGGGGAGAAAGAGAGAGGGGGAGAAAGAGAGAGAGGGGGAGAAAGAGAGAGGGGGAGAAAGAGAGAGAGGGGGAGAAAGAGAGAGAGGGGGAGAAAGAGAGAGAGGGGAGAAAGAGAGAGAGGGGGAGAAAGAGAGGGGGAGAAAGAGAGAGAGGGGAGAAAGAGAGAGGGGGAGAAAGAGAGAGGGGGGAGAGGAGGAGAGAGAGGGGGAGAGGAGGAGAGAGAGGGTGGGGAGGGCAATAGGAGGAATTTTGATTTGACATTTGCTCTGGGCTTTATTTCATCATAGTGTTAGGGTTGGTTTAGGATTTAGGTTATGTAAAGTAATTGGTCCAGGGTAGAAGTTAAAGGGAAAGTCCACCCTGGTATTAAGTTGATTTGAATAAAAGAAGAAAAATGAGAGAAACAGATCAGTGAAAGTTTGAGCAAAATCCAATAAGAAAAATGAAAGTTATGAATTTTTGAAGATGTAATCAATCAAACACAAATTGGCAACTCTGTGACATATCTTGCGAGCTCTTCTCCCATATGCTCAGAACAGAAAATTTCATTTAGGAAGGAATACGTTTGTTTCATACAGGTTTTGTGTCAAAACATAGTGGCAATGATGATGTCTACGGTGCATGTATGATTGAATAATTTCTTCAGAGAAAATGGAAATTAATGATTTTATTTGTACAGTGGAAACTCACTATCACAAGGACCTTGGGACCATAAAAATTACATTATGGCACGAAAAAGAGACATGATAATAAAGCTTTTCGACCTGCACTCATAAGGTTATCATGCAAATTACTTGAAATCAACTATATTATACTCGATGAACCCGGACGCCGTAATTTCAGAAAAATCGCAAAGCTTGGACGAAATCCTTTTCCTTTTGTCTACACAAAAGGGGTTCATGCGATTGAATGTAGGCGGCTTCCAGAAAGCGTAAATGCGCTACGCTTGTGACCCGGGACATAATTGAGAATTGATCGTCTGCATAGTTTTGTGCGCAAGCTGGATTGTTCAGTAAATGGAGACCGATCGCTGAATCGCATTTGGTTGTCTTTGGTTGTCTTTGGTCTGTTAGCGTGCTTTTCTAATTTGCAGGCACGGACTGGCTGCGTGTGCGCTGATTGGTTGTACAGTTCCGAGTAATTTGTTACATACCTGCGTGATAACCTGATGAGTGCAGGTCGAAAAGCTTCGTTATCATGTCTCTTTTTCGTGCCATATTGAAATTTTGTAGTACCAGGTAATTATTTGAAAAATTACATTGTTATATCAGGAATCTCCTTATATCAGGTTAAAAAACAAAGGAACTTCAAGACCTGGGACCAGCAAAATTTCCTTGTTACATCAGGAATCTTGTTTTATCGGAGCTCTTTATAGTGAGTTTACTTTGTGCAAATGGCAGAGGAGCTCGCAAGATACGTCATGGAGTTGCCAATTTGTGTTTGATTGATTACAACTTCAAAAATTCATAACTTTCTATTTATCATCGTATTTCGCTCAAACCTTCACCGATCTGTTTCTTTATTTTTTCTGCTTCTTTTAAAACCATCGTGTAATCAGGGTGGACTTCCCCTTTAAGAATTTGCTAAATGTGGGGAAACATTGTCAATCGAGGGAAAGAGAGAGAGAGAGAAAGAGAAAGGGTGTGGAACATAAAGAGAGAGAGGGAGAGAGTGAGAGAAAAAGACAGACAAATTGACAGAAAGAGAGGGAATGTGTGGTAGGGGAGAGGTGGAGGGAAATGTACCTGATGAGTAATATCTGGTCTGCAGTCCGACGGTTCCCTTTTATGCTTCTTCATCAGATGCTTGTGGTGATCACAGTTCATCAGCTCATAGCCCTTAGATGTCTACAGGAGAATTGAAAGAGTAGGAAACAGTTTTTGCTGGGACAAGATATGAAACTCATACGGTATTCACCATTACAATAAAATTAAAAGATACACGATAAATATAGGCCCTACAGGATGAGGCTACCCTGGGTAAAAAAAAAAGAACATATTACCACTAGACCTACTATTTATTATTATCATATAGAAAACTTATCCTTAACTGCAAAACCAGGCTTACGTGCAGACGCTACAACACATGAAACAAGCTCTAAACCAGGCATTTTTGTCACATAATGCGTCATAACTTTTGAACCATAGAATCAGTTGAATTCTGGTGCCCGATTGAAAAATACATTTTTTGGGATTACTTTTACTGGTATGTATATCGTCATACGCACAACAGTCACACACTTTTGAAGAGAATTAAGCTACGTTGCTCCGTTTTAACTTGTAATTAAACATTTTAGGGCCTATGCTCACATCAAATTTCCATCTTAAATTGCAATGAATTTCATCATTTTATGCCAATTACTCGTTTTTTTTATTTTATCACGTTCTCTCTTTATTTCAGATTATCCTCCCCGCGGAGTCTCGTCCCTCAGAATCAATGTGGAGTTGACTTGTATTTTTACATTTTAAATGGCACATCGACCTGCAAGAAGTTCTATAGTTGACTACAAGGCATTGGAAAATGGGCCAAAGTTGCCTAGGAAGAACCAATCATTGAAGAAAGAGAAGTGGTCAACTTATGTGTTGTGTCATATTTCAAATAGAGTACCGAAGTGCTGACGTCATATTCGCTCGTCGTCCAGGATACTGGTTCTAAACAACAGAGCCTGCGCGTGAGGTTCACTGCAAAATCATTGAAGCAACGGGCTGCAGCAGGGCAAGCTCAGTGTACGGCGCTGGTGTGATCACCTCGCCATTGTTTAGCACAAAATTGTTTAGAACCAGCTACCTTGACAACTTGGCCGCTATGACGTCACACTTCGGTACTCTATACTAATGTAAATACAAATACAATGACTGCATGCCTTTCATAGCATATATTATATAGGGTAAGACGGTCGAGTATTTCTTTTGATGCCTGAATGATTTTCTTGTAGTACATGTACTTGTATACTTGTTATTTTTCTTGCAGTAAGTTTAATGCCAAGATGGCAAGTTGTTGTTAACTTGCTCTTCTTTCATTTTCCTTGTGCATTTTCCATACAAATGCAGTTCCAGAATCATATTTTAATGAATATCCGCACACTATAAATTGGGAAATTAACAATCTGTTTATTTACACTCCTTCCACTAAGGCTTCAGAACCTGTCACTGTTCAACATGCAGAAACTGTGCTTGATACTATATTGTCAAAGTACCATATCGAACAGGATCAAATCAACTTTGAGCAAGTTTTGAAAATCCTATTAGAAAAGATCAGATGGATGTTTTGGCAATTAAAAATTGCCTCAGGGTAAAGAAACCCAAAAGTACCTGAAAAAAATGGCAAGAATCATGTTATACTATGGTTCTGCCACATCAGAGTGGGTCTCCCACTAAAAGGAAATTAGAAGATGTAAATAATAAACTGCAGGAAAAAAAAGATGAACTTGACAATACCAAAGAGATGAATAATGAGCTTGAAAGAAAGCTAAACCGATTTCGAAATCCAGAGAAACGTAGACGGGGTGAAAGAGGGAAGACCAAAGGAAAGCGTAATTATAGTGACTTGCAGAAGCTTAGGCACAAGAAACAAAAGATCGAACAAGTTCAGTCAATATTTGAAGAGCTTTCCTCGGAAGGGCTGAAAACAATTGACGGTTGTATTTTCAGAAGAGTTTAGTGACAAGGTTACTGTTTGTATTGTAAGGTAGCATTATTATGACATGTAAATTTGTGTCCATGATCACTTCACCTTCTTATTTACATTTTCTCTCTATTCAACCTTCCACCTGTTTTCTTGAGGACATTGCTCCACTTAACTACATTCCTTTCCTGTCATCCCTATTCACCTTAAATCGTTTGTTCTCTCCCAGGCCCATTGAACCTTGCCTGCCATACCATCTACTATGACTATGACTCACTGACCATCCAACCCTGACTTATCACATGACCCATTCTATCTTTTCTTATTGGTATTTCTTGTAGACTTCTGATTGGTTAGTTTTGTTTATGTACTTGTCAGCCATTTTGAGTTTATATTAAAAATATACTTCAGTGCATCTCCAAAACTTCAAGCCTGCAAGACCTGTTTTGTAGTGTCTGCTACAGTATGGAGAAAGATCAGGAATTAATCTAAGGACAAAGTACTGTCAAGATGACATTGATGAAATATTACATTTGTACAACATCCCTAATAAAGGTTACCATGACTTATCAATGAGAAAGCAGTTTGTAGTGCCAAAGTCCTATTATGTCATAAACAGATGTCATGTTTCAAATATAGGTGTTAATTTTAAAAAATACTAATAATAATTGGCCTGGTGTGTTTACTTCTATTACTGAGTCCCAATCTTCAAAACTGACAGATCTGAAAAGGGTCAACTTGATTCAAGATGGAAAGGTGAGCATTAAATTGAGTGGGGATGGCACTAAGTTGAGTTGTAAACAACATGTTGTAAATGTGTCATACCTTGGTTGATGAGAGTACATGTACAAGCATGTCAGAACATGGAAATTATCTTCTTACAGTAGTCAAGAGCGATGAGACAAATGCCTCCATAAAATATGCCCTTCATGACTTGATTCTGGAATTTGAAAAATTGTCTTCAATTGTTGTCAATGGCATTAGTACTATTACTATTATTATCACTCATAGCTACATTCCTATACTTCGTGTGTAGAATCTAGGCAGTCATACACCTCAACTTTTTCAAACACCACTGTACAAAAGTCACCAACAATCACTCAAAATCGGCATTTAATATACAAAAACTGACCCCAACATATCCAAGAAATACAATAAATTCAACTCACCGATGTTGGAAAAGATAATTCCAAAAATGAAATCCGTTATTTACTGTTGATTCTCGCGAAACGAGCTATCAGAGTCATAGTGTACATTTCCTGGTCGCCGCAGGTGCTGACATCTCCCCAAAAGAGTTTTGTCGTTAAAAATTTGGTCCCTATGGCGTACACGGAAAAGTCCTGATTTTCTGTGTGCGCGATCGTAGAGATCGATGTGCGCTTGCAATCCCAAGTTTCTTCGTGGACAAAAATTTTATTGGCTGATTTTAGTCTAAGACATCAGCGGTATGTAAACAACACGCGATCGCGAAACAAATCGGCGGGGATTTCTCCGGTTTTGGACATGATTTTGACTTTGGATTTTGCTGGAAATATCAAAAGTTCTTCCTAACGGCCATTTGAGGTAGGAGTGAGATTTTTAAGGGCTGAATTTGAAAGTCAGTATTTGAAATATTTATCTTATTTTCCCCCCATACCTTTAGTACATGCGACAGAAAATACCAACTATTTTTGCAAGCATATATCGTAGTGGTCAATATGACCACTATTCGTGGTCTGATTATTATCAGTATTACACCCATGCATCTCATTCATATGATTTTCATTTTTGTGTGATGAACAGGCCACAGGACTCTGGGGGCGCTGACATTTGCTCCTGCGACATTTGCTCCATAGTCCATATATATTTTGAAAGGTCAAAAATTAAGGTCAAGGTCATGACTTGTTTTTTTGTTCAGGACAATGTGAAGATTAAGATTAGGAATAGGGTTAGGTTTAAGTTTAGGATTAGCATGGGAAAGTTAGACCGGAGCAATTGTCGCAGGAGCAAATGTCAGGCCAAATTCGTTATTAATTTTATGCCCAGCCACCATTAAATCCGCCTGACCAAGTGAATATTTAGTCAAGTTTCTTATGTTTTTATTATTGAAATTCTGATCATTTTCAATGGAATAAACACTATTGAGTATTGTTAATTCATAACTGAAAAAATATCAGTCAAGAAGAGTGGGATTCAAACAAAGGCTTTATTAAATATCATAATTGAATGATAGGATTGAAGTAAATTGAATATATCACATGTAACTTAGGTATCATAATGACATAAAGAAAGTAAAAATTTCTCACATTTACTTTCTTTATGATCTATACAAAGGCTTTATTATACCTCCACTCTATAGAAATTCAGTACCTCTGTTCTGCTCACTGTTTTTTCGATATCCTAGGTAGGATTTTTGCCAATTTGAGGATTACTGGGGATGGGCATATTATTAGCTAATATAGCCAAATGTCATACATATTCCAATCCGTGGTTGCTGTCGAGCTGCGCACAGAATTTTGAATATGTGGGCATATGAGAAAACCTGGAAACTTGCACTGCACATTTCATGATATTGATATGCAAACCGACATACATTACCTTGATAGTTTCAAGGGAAGCCTTTTCAAGGACTACAATGAGACGTTTCTTCTGTTTCTTGTCATGAATGGTTTTAATGATTTTCTGCTTCTTTCTTACGCCTTCATCATTATCCTCGTGCTTTCGTGATGCCATGCTGACTTTTTATGAATTAAATTTCAAGCACATGCCCGGTACACGTACGGTACGGGCATAGCTTACGCAATGAGCAAAGCCATTTGTAGTCTGCAGACTCAGACTGTAAAATGAAACTCCCATCTCAGCTCCCTGCTTAAAGGAGAATTAACCTCAAACAATAAAGACGATAGTGTTCAAAGGTGTTATTTATTCCTGCTTGTTAGACTATATGGCTTCGCGTCAAAATATACGAGATCGATACGAATTAAGATTTTCTGAGCAAAATTTATCATCTGCTAGCAATATGTATCGTCTGCTAGCAGCACATGCGGGGCTGCCATTTTTTTATGAGTACAAGAAGATTTTCTTAATCCAAATGCCCAGTTGCTTTTTTCAAAATTAAAAACCCATTTGAGATTAAAAATATAGAACATATATGTCAATTTATTTTTAAACTGAAGATTTCCTTATATATTGCTGTTGAAAATCGATATTCGCTTAATAGAAATCTATTTTCTCGATACTGGACGTATGGGACGGAGCAAATTAATTCAAATTTTATGGATGCTTCTTCCCTGAGCATCTATAGCGGCAAACTATGCATTCACCTGCTTTCGGATAATGGACTTGAAAAGTCAGAATGCATGCTGCATATATTATGTTCTGCTCTGTTTGGCAAACCCAAGAAAATAGATTTTTGTTAAGCAAAAGCAGACAATTTAAAAGTATCATTATAAAGATTTAATTTTTATAATACATGTACACACCCACTTTATATTTTTCGTCACATATGGGATTTTAGGTAATGAAGAAAATCAATTTAGGTTTTGGATTTAAAATATCTTCATGACTGGAACATTTCTCAATGGTTCATGTACAACTCCAAATCAGCAAGAAAATGGCAGCCCCCGTGTAAATGAGTAGGAGACGACACCGGGTGTTGGAATATCTTTATTTATACCCTTTTCTGATATCTTATTAGAAAATGATTTAGGCCAATAAGTAGGAATATATTACACCTTCCAATATAAGTAAATTTGATCAGGGGTTAATTCTCCTTTAAATCTACATCAAGATGGTTCATTCTGAAAGTCTAAAACTATATCATAGTCTATACTTGTGAGGGGTAGACCTATGTTAAGTTGCATTAGTATATAAATAAGGGCAAAATATGAGATAATTTCTACGTAATGGTATACAGTAGCTCATGAAAAAGATCGATGAGAGACAGAGAGAGAGGAAGCGAGAGAGGGAGAGAGGGAGAGAGAGAGACGGGGGGTGAAACATTAAGAGTCAAACGGTTACAAAAAACAACAACCAAAAACCAACAACCCCCTAACAAGAAAAAAAAAAAAACCAACAACAAAAAAACAACAACTAACAAACAAACATACACACAAAAAACACACACAACACAACAACAAACAAACAGGGTAGGTTGTATAGGGGTAGGGTTTGGGCAGTCAAGTCAAGGTCTTACCCACAATAAGTTCATTCTGAGTTTTTCTTTTGTATTTAATATGTACTACACGTATATGCCAGATTGATTTTTGTGTGTGGGCACGTATACCCATTGTGCCTTTCCTCCCTGATCTACAACTGAATAGGCCTACACTACTTATTTCTTTGAAGTTTAGTATGCCGGGAGGAGACTGAGTTACCGGCCACAATTATATTTTTCTTTTTGTGGTGGGTGAGCGTCACCGTCAATAGGATTTCATTTTAAAAAATCTGACCATAAGCCAACGAAAACGCTATAGGTTTAGCAAACTGGAAAAAGGGCATTTTCTGCCATCCAAAGAATATTTTGAAGTTTAAAATACAAAAACGATGCTTACAAGGAGACGTGATAACCCCTTTTATTTCTTTCTTTCTTTCTTCTTCTTCTTCGTCAATATCACTCAACAGAAACAGCGTTATTACGAGTGCAGAATGATATATTACTTGCTCTAGACCAAGGATCGGAAGCGGTCCTAATTCTTTTAGACTTTTCGGCTGCCTTTGATACGATAAACCACAACACTCTCATTCGTCGTTTTAAGTTCAAGTATGGTATAGGAGGTACTGTTCTTACATGGTTAATATCATATCTTCAAAATCGTAAACAGTGTATTGCAGTTAATGATGCTGTATCGGATTCTTTTTCACTTTCACAGGGTGTGCCGCAGGGCTCAGTAATGGGCCCTCTGGAATATATCTTATACACAGGCCCACTGAGCGACATTATTATGTCCCACTCAGGAATCCATCATATGTTGTATGCTGATGATAGTCAGTTATATGTTATTTTCAAAAGTAAAGATAGGCAATCTTCTCTTGATGAAATTATAAAATGTGTTGATGAAGTTAAGTCTTGGGCTAATCAAAACCAACTTATGCTTAATATGTCCAAGACTGAGGTAATTCACTTTTCTTCTAGATTCCGTAGAACCAACCCAGTCTTGAATTGTGAAATGAATGAAAGTGTTGTCAATGTATCAAACTCTGTTAAGGATCTTGGAGTGATTCTTGATGGGAGACTGCAGATGGATTTACAAATTCGGAATGTTTGTAGGAATGCCTCTTATGGCCTGTACAGGATAGGCAGATTAAGACGATACCTAGACCAATCCTCTACTGTACGTCTTATCCATGCTTTTGTGTCATCTCACCTAGATTACTGTAACAGTCTCCTTTCTGGAATACCATCAATGTATTTACTCCCCCTCCAACGCATCCAAAATAGTGCTGCACGGTTGACTGTGGGAGCAAAACTGCGGGACCATATAACTCCTATTCTTCATTCCCTACATTGGTTACCCATTGAAAAAAGGATACAATTCAAAATTCTCCTTCTTGTTTTTAAAATAAGAAATAATCTTGCTCCTACTTACCTCCAGAATCTAATTTCTAATAAATCTCCAACATCACGCAATCTCAGATCTTCTTCTTCTACACATCTATTCCTGTCTCCTCCACGTCGTACTTTTACTCGCTATGGCCAACGTGCATTTGCAGTCAGTGCCCCCACTCATTGGAATAATCTTCCCCTACATATCCGTCAGTCCACTTCTCTTGAATCCTTCAAATCTCTTCTAAAGACACATCTTTTCGTATTATAATTATTAATTAGTTATGTATTATTTCATTTGTCCTAGGATTTTTCATATTATAACTTTTCTTTGATTACTGTCATATATATGTTTAATAAGTCTCTATTATGCCATTGTAAAGCGCTTTGAAACCATTGTAAAAAGCGCTATATAAATTCAATTATTATTAATTATTATTATTCTTCTTCTTCCTCCACCTCGGCCCCTCCTCCTCCTTGGCGTACCGAGGGGGGGGGGGGGGGGGGGGTGTTTTGGGTGCTCAAACAGTTTGGCACAAATGACACAAAGGCTTGTGTTTGAACCCTTTTACTTCCTTGTTTTGTTTCGCCTTGGTCTAATAATTATACATTGACCTATATATATTTGCTTGTCAGAGAATTTAGGAGTCAGAATAAGACACCCCAAAAATGCTGATGACATTTTTCTTCTTTTTTTTTTTGCTGGTCAGAAAATTTTCAGAATATTAGGCTCCCTCCCTCACAAAATCCTGGATCCACCACTGATTAAATTATTAAGTTAAAAAGAAGAATAATCTTTAACACCCCCTTTAAACAATCCTGGGTACGCCTATATTCTTCTGGGGTTCTCGGGTTTAAATCCGCTACTGCTGTATGGGCTGACATTTTTGTGTGAATGACTTATAAACTTTAAAGGGTTAAATCTTATGGACTTCACACTTTCGGGACAGGCTCTTGGCCAAAGTACAGCAGCATTGATCAAGAGGAGATGGATATCTGTATTACTATAACTAAAAGGGGTTGATAAAAATAGACCAATTTATAGTCGTTTACTGATATTAGCTGCCCAAACCTTATTTCACACACATCAGTGTATGGTGGCGTGACAGTTACATGGAGTGCCATATAGGAAGGTATCATTGAACTCTATGTACACTACGACACGTGGAAGGGTTCGCACATGGAAGGGTTCAGTTTTCTCTCTCAAAATGTTTTCAAATCTGAAATCTCATAACAAAATACTATAGATACCAAATGCGAAGTTTCACCAAAATAATCAAATGTAAATATGTTGACTTGCATGGTAAGCCTATTTCACTGCTAAAGGATAATAAAAGAAAATCCTGCTTTTAAACAAATATTCTAGAGGTGCACAAATAATGGTCTGCTATATCATTATATATGGTGATATGCGCTGTTCAATACGGTTTTATATCATAAAACCAACACCATAGTTGTATAAATGTATACTTCATTATGTTGAAATGTCGAAAGTTTAATTTAGAGCAGGCGCCGCGGAACGTCTTGGAAAGTGGAGGGGCTTAGTGGGGGGGGGGGGGGGCCGCGTGTATACCACATTTTTGCACTGCCATACGTTTGCACGTGTTTACTGAAAAAAAAAGTGGGGGGGGGGGAGTACAGCCCCCAGCCCCCCCCCCCCCGGTTCCGCGGTCCCTGTAGAGTACCATCATAAATTAGAAATTTTACACATCTTCATACTAAAGATCTCTGTGTGTTGGTGAGTGTGTGCGTGTGCATGTTTTGGTGGGGCCGGGGGGGGGGGGGGGTGCTTGATAGAGGGAGCTTTCCATGCCCTGCTCTCTTCTGTCACCGCTGGGATACAGGATGGTTGTTCGATCGATACAATGCTAATTTTGTGTGAGGAAGTGAAGCGACCAAGTGAGAAAATCTATGAATCAGAATTTCAAATGGTAAAACTAGATGCATCATAGAAAGCTGACACATTGTTTATACATTACTGCAAAATCGTTATAATTGTGCTGAAGCAGGGGGCCGAGGGAAACGATTTGCCCCTCCACCTCGACGGGGAAGAGTCTGCTCCCCGAGCGCATTGACGGGGTTTCTACGCTACTGATAAACACTGCATCTTTTAAAGGGCAAGTCCACCTCAATATCAAGTTGATTTGAATAAACAGAGTAAAATTAAACAAGCATAACAGTAAAAATTTCACTGAAATCGGATGTAAAATAAGAAAGTTATGGCATTTTGAAGTTTTGCATTATTTCATGAAACAGTGATATGCACAGCATTGGCGGTATGCAAAATTTCAAATATTTCAATTTTTATAGATATGATAATAAAGAATCCCTTCCTTGTATGAAAATAAGTTACAATAATGATGATTTTACATGTTCCATATGGAGTCAAACCATGTTTTACATTATTGAAGCAAAAAAAATTCATATACCATAAGGAAAAGTGAGTGCATGACATCATCGGTTCACTCATTTGCATACCGCCCATGTTATGCATATCACTGTTTCATGAAATAATGCAAAACTTCAAAATGCCATAACTTTCTTATTTTACATCCGATTTCATTGAAATTTTTACTGTTATGCTTGTTTAATTTTACTCTGTTTATTCAAATCAACTCGATATTGAGGTGGACTTGGCCTTTAATGTGAGCGTTGTCACCAAGTGAGAATAGTAGTGCACTAGAAAGTTTACATCTCTACAATGCAAAATTACCACACACAATTTTCTTTTTTGCGAGGGGAAGCCACGGTAGCAAAAACAGATTTGCCCCAAACTAAGGCTTGTAAATTGTAATTGGGGGAATCTGCACCCTATAGTCTAGCGCATGGGAGAGGTCCGATACGGATACTTCCTATTATAAGAGATTCTCTTGACAATATCAAGCTTTGGTGTATTTTAATCAGTCGTTAGCTATTCAATTATTCAGAATTCTGAAAGTTAAATTTCTCGTTTGAGATGATAACAGTTTTTAGGGCGCTTGTCATTCAATTTTGAATATTTACGCAAGCTGCGTATTTGCCTTCTTACTAGTACCATAGAAAATGATTTTTTATTGCTGCGTTGTTAGGTCGTTTATTTCAGCCCTCTTCTGACGTCATCATCAACAGTGCTTTTATTTCATGCAGAAAAATATGGCGTTACGATTTCTGCGCTATCTTTGTGGATACATAAGTAAAGCAGTTTTTAAGTAGTAAAGCAGGACGTATTTTCTTTGAAATGGCTAGAGACGATTTCCCCATGCTTCAAAGTACCAGTGGAATGGCTCAGTTTGATGGAACAAGATGGAGGGATCCTGCTACTTCGAGGGATAATCAGCTCTTCAACCAAGCAGGATCAGCAGCTGGCGCGTCTCGTCCCGATGCCTCGCCCAGGAGCCCGTCGAGTGAGCCAATTCACTCTGGTCATTTTATGGTCAGCAACCCGCATAAAGTGAAGAAGAACAGCGGCTACAATTTTGAGGATGCGGCGAAGGAAACAACGGAGAGTTACTCTTTTTCGATGGAAGACAGGCAGCTGGAAATCGATTCTTCTTTTGCCAAGCTATTCGAATGCATGAGTTTGGCTTATCATGAGTAAGGCAACTAAGATATTATAGGCCTAACGTTAGAAGTCTTAGTTAATTATTGAAACATGTTTTTTTTGCAGATCTTAATCGGCACTTTTTTGACTCATATCTCATGAATTTTATTTTTACACAGTGTTAGAATTATAGAAACCAAACTGAATTTGACTTATGCTAACATTCTCATTTATGTCTCTAGTCTACTTCTAGTTCAATGTCAATTACTGGCTGAGTTAAGAGAGAGGTAGATCTACAGCCTTGGCTTGGGCAAAATGTTGGCAGGTTGGGGAAGTTTCAATTTCAGAACATTTTTTGTTTTGGCTCTTGAGACTCTCCCATATCTGAAATAATACAGCTCAACACACGGAAAGACCACTCTACTCTAAATCTAATGTACTCTTCCTCTCTCTCGAATTATCATCGTTAACTGTTTATTATTATAAAATAATAGTCGTCAATCAAGATTCAAGTCAAGATTTTTTACTTACCATTTTTTGTCTTGTCTGCTGTGGGAATCGAACCCGGTACCTCACAATCTGCAGACCAGCATAATATCAATCGCGCCACAAAGACGAGTTGGCAGCTGACTGTATTTCTGGTTTTAAAAATGAAAACGACAAAGAAAACATAAGTTTTGAAACGGAACATGTTTCGGAGTCATACTCTTGTCTGTATATATAGCACTGTCTCTGTTGTAAAATAATCAGGCTGATGATGGAGTATGACTCCGAAATAGTTCCGTTTCAAAACTGTTTCCTTTGTCGTTTTCATTTTTAAGTTACTATCGTGTCATTCTTTTGGAAATTTCTGGTTTTAAATATATTAAAATAACCCTAAACGGAGTAAACCCTAACTCTGATTCCTAAACCTATGGCCTAACCTTATATAGAGGTCTAAAATTGGAAGCTAAATATATTTAACTTCCTATTGTAGACCGCTAACTTGTTATATGTATTTTTTTTTCATTTTGTGTGGCAGTCGCAAAAGGAAGTCTTCCCCTACACTCCTGCAGGGTAAAGCATGTCATTATATTATTATTATTATTATTAAAAGGGGAACGAAAGGCAACAAACATTAGCCTATAATCATGTAAATAATTGTCAGCCTATTACAGATATCTTGAAATTAATCCTATTGATTATTGAAGAAGGAGAACAGTGTCTCAAAATGTTGCAGTTTCCTTGATAGACAGTAGGGAGCTTACGAAACGGGACGGGAGAGCAACAAGACGGGGAGAGTTAACCACCTCGCAGTCCTCGCACTCTCCTGTCTGTTTTTCTATCAAGTTACGAAAAAGTAGACGGCGACGCATTGCAGTGTTCACGCCCACAATAACGAGCTTACGATTTCAGGACGGGAGCCTTTGAAGACGGGCGAAAAATCGGTGTGCGCCTGCGCCAGTTCGAGTATCTCTCCGTCCTGTTTAATTTCAGGACGGTTCTCTTGCGAAATAACGTCCGGTCTACAGAGGGGACGGGAAGCCGTATTGTTGTTGTATAACTGACGATTAAGGGCGTGAACACTGTGCAGTGCGTTGCCGTCCACTTTTACGTAATGATTTGAAAACAAGATTCTCCCGTCCTGTTAATCTCCCGTCCCGTTTCGTAAGCTCCCTAGTATCCCATGGGGGCTGCCATTTCCTTTCCAAAGTAATGTCAGAACAGTTCTAGTTGTGAGATACTCACTGACCTATACACCAGCTACAATGACACTCATGATCACTTGTGGAATGCAAGACACTGGATTTTCTCATAATTAAACCATTTTTGTCATCATGTACATTCAAACTTTTATCCTGCTGTATAATGTTTTGTGTCGAGATATCTGTTTCAGCTATTTCTTTTGTTTAGCAGGATTTGGTGTGCACAAGTTGTTGCTTGGTCAGACAAAGGTTTGTCAATTCTTCAAAGAAATGACAAAGACCTAGACAACTGCTCTTAGACCCGATTTACACCAAGCTTTTAGGCCGGCCATGGGCCGGCCTAAAGCTTGGTGTAATGGAAAGCCGGCCCGAGGCCCTCCCAAATTTGGGACTACCTCTGGAGGTAGTCTCGGGCTGGTGTAAATGGAAAGGAGGCCTTGGGGCCCCCAATTTTGCATGCGATGCGACGCTGTTACGTAACAACAAACAAAACGACGTTGTAAACACAGCAACCACCGATGACACGGAGTCGGAGAGTATGAAAAGACAAATTGCGCGCTTGCGCGAAAGATAAAAAATCTTTTGTTTACATGTAAGGCGACACGTGTGGTGAGTTTGGGAAAGGAGGCCTTAAAATGCCGGCCCAATATTCGATGTAAACGCAAAAAATTGCGGGCCTCGGGCCGGCCTTTTGGTGTAAATCGGGTATTAGATATCACCTGTGCTAGACAATGGGGGTACCAAGATGGCTGCCATTTTGCATGGTTGGCTTTAGTTGTACAATAGCTATTCATTATGCAACATCATATCCATTGTGTACAGGTAAATGGACATGTACTCTTATGATATCACAGTTTTACAAAATGGCAGCCCCCATGGGATAATAACTGACAAGGAATCTGCAAAATTTAGAGAGATGTTCTCCTTACTGAGTAATCAAATCAAAGTATTTTCAAGATATTTTGAACAGGCTGACAATTTTCCACATGATTATCAGCTAATGTATATAGAGTTTCATTCTCCTTTAGGTATTTGGTGTCACCTGTGCCTTGATATAACAAGGCCGTCGGGACCGAAGGATTTTCCTCATTATAGCCGTTATCTCGTTATATCAGAACATACATGAAAATGCACATATGGGACTAGATTCTACATGTACATTAATAATGAATGTACCTACATGTAGTTCTTCTGCCGCCGCTTATGTACTCATTTGAAAGCTATGAGGCATTAATAATAATTTAAATTCTCGAATTAGCTAATTAAATATCGGATCATGTCGGAAAATGCTTTAAAAGACCAAGACCAAGAGTCAAGTCCATCACACTTCCGCATTGAATATCGGGACTGCGTCTGTACTGTCAGCATAGCGCATAGTGATATGAAAAAAAAGACGCTCCCTGCGTTGTGATACGGATAAACAAGATGCTGCCTGCACTGTGATACAAATAAAAAGATGCACCCCGCTATTCGTACATATTCGTCCGCTGAATCATGATTTTTGTCCATTTTGAGGCGCAGTAAAATTTGCTTGCTCATTATAACGGGAATGATTACCAATCTGTTTCTCTGTTTTAGAGGCACGATATTTAGCTCGTTACAGCAGATATCTCGTTATAGCTGACCTCGCTATAAAGCCAAGGTTTGTGCCGCAATAGAATTACTTGCAAGTAAAGTTGGGACCGTGCCTATATTCTCGTTATAGCTGACCTCGTTATGTCAAGTTTCCCCTGTATGTCCTTATGACATCCCAGGGAGGTGGTTTGGGAGGACTAAAACAACTTTGGAGATCGAAAGTAGGCACTGACTTATTCTGACTTATTTATTACCCTTTGTCGTGCTCTTGTTGAGTGAATCTACACAGTTTTTATTTTCTGAAATTTTTTGCCCTTGGTATCAACACCAAGGGTATTATGTACTGGCGAGAAGGCTGGGTGAACTCATGCGCACGTACATGTACATGTCCTAGCTACATGTAGGTCCCAGCCATATACCGTTAAGTGCATAACGAAAGACCCAGATGAGAATGTGCGGGGCAGACCCCCGTCTATGTAGGAGAGGGCTTCCAAGAAGCCAGACGTCTCAGCGAAGCATATCCGCGAACGAAATAAGACTGATTATCCGGTCTGAGAGAGAGGCTGACTTTCAAACCACTAATTCAGCTTAAATCTGAATCTGTTCTGTCCCAAAAAATGTTAGCACTCAAGAGAGAGTGTGTTTGCATATTAGATTTTGGAGTTTAGTCCCATAGTCTGGTTTGGAGGTTTCAGTTGACTAGCAATTTTCGCGTCGAGAGAAAAATCAATTCCAGATTAACTTGACCAATACTAAAGATAAAGTGTGTTAGCTTTAGTGACAAATTTTCTTCTATTAAAGTTCTGTCATTGAAAATTACATTATTCACTTAAAAAGAAAAAAAATCACTTTAATTAAGATGCAAAATAACTGAAATAGAGAGTTCAAAATTTGCTTCCATGGTACAAAACACATTCTTTCTACTTACAATGTACATGTAGATCTAGAGTAAAGTGCCCTGGATTCGTACAGCACCATGATTCATACAAAATCTAATATGTTCAAATTTGGACCACCAAGACAATAAGACATCAAAACACACATGAACCAACTGAGCCTAGAATCGACTCATTACACACACAGATACAGTCACTAAACTACAGCAAAACTCAGTAAAAAAAACTCTTCAAAAATCATTCTCGAAACCTAAACTCTGCCACCAAAAATGCGATATCAATTTGTTTTGAAAAATTTAAAAGCCCTCTGTGCTTACGCCCGGAGATAAGAAAGGGGGGTCAGCAAAAATGTGCCAAAAATCTGAAAATATGTTGTTGAGGTATTATGACAAGGTTTTTTTGGTAGTGAAAAGGTGTGGTGACACATACAGTGTACATGTATCACATGATAGGTATGTGTTAAATGAGTCAGATGACCCCCTAATTTGTTATTGGTTGTTTTTACGGTGTAGCATGATTCCTACAGGCTGCAAGCCCTGATCTCTTGGTGTGGCGATGTTTTGAGCAGCACGGCAATATTTCTGGATCTCGCACATGTGCTGACTTTCGTGTGCGTGTACGAATCGTGGTACTTATGGTACATGTACAATGTAGGTGTTGCAAATTTGTGATTTACAAAGCACATCCTTACGTTTTGACATAGGCGGTGCTCCTATTCGTTGACCTACATGTGCAGTGTACCTATATAAATTCAATCTTGATCGGTATTAAAGGGAGCGACAAGTCGTAATCTATGGGAGCTTTTACAGTTGGCTGCTCCTTTCTCTGGATCAAAGTTCAAAGCGACTTCAATTTATCATGCGCAGCTAATAAAAGTTCGTACATTGACCCAAATTTGAGTAAACAAGATCGCGCCTTCTTTATTCCAGTATTTGAATCTCATTGGTCGGTTGCGTATGGAGGGATTCGAATTAACGATCGCGCGAGGAATCCGGCAATAACATTCCTTCGGTAGCGCACGATTGGACCTGACTGTATCCGAATTTCCCCGAGTCAGGCCAACTGGTCAGGCCCATGGATTACGACTTGCCACTCCCTTTAAAAGTGTCAACAAATGGGCATGTCAAAGGTAAGATAAAGGCAGTCCTTAGAGAGATAATATCCTGCTAAAACAATTTTCAGAATACCAACTTACGACAATATTAGCATTGTATTATCTTCGGAAGATACAACAACAAATGTTACAACAAAAGTTAAAAGAATTTTCAGAATACCACCCCAGGTTTGGTTCATTAAATTCTAAAAATCCTTACCGGGTTCTGGACCAGTCCAGTAACTATTTAAGGGACACATTTAAACCTATCATCAGAATTTTTACACCAATAAATGTCTGTTCTTTTCTTTGGAGGGTTTTGTAACACACTAAAATACACCCCAGGCAGATATGTTCGTATACATGTACCACAAATATATTTGAAAAATACATTTTTTGAGTGATAAAAGATGACAAAAAGTGAGCTTTTTCACAACTCTTTTCTTGTAGACCTCTGTTACCGAGTTGACCCAATTTGAATTTTAGTCTCAGCTCAAAACCTTCCATCTGGCGAGTTTGAGACCGGTTCTGGTACCAAGCTACAGCACTACCCTAAAGAAAACATACTATTAGACTAAACCTATTATAAATGAAAGAAATGTGTGCATGTTTGGCAGGAAGGATTATAAAAAGAGAGAAAAAGAAAGACAGGAAAAGCTGATATATAGAGATAGGAAGGTGATAAGAGAAGATAACTTACAAGGGCGTTGTAAATTGTCAATGTTGTGTCACATTAGTATGTTCGAATGAGTTTGTGAGCCTGCTCAAAGATAAGAATTTATGGCTGATTAATTTCAACTACACCTGAAGTACAGTGGATCATGGATGTGTGTAAAGGGGGCAATGCTATTTGCTCGGCTATTTGTGTTTTTTACCCCATTAATTTAGTATATAATTCCCCTTAACCTACATGTAGGGAGTGTTTCATCAAGTGTCTAGTCAGTGATTTTTACTAAAAAAAAACTAGCCAATTAGATGCAAGGATTTCCGTAGCTTATAACAGTTGTCGGTAAAAATCACTGATTTAAATCTATGATTCAACAGGATCATACATCATGTGTTCATGTAAAACAAATAAATGCAGCCAAAGGTTGAATTTATTTTACACAAATTTGTTTCTTTTAGTATGAGGCAGGTCATTGCAAATTTAATCAGATGCACTTGTACATGTACGTATCTTCCCATCGTTATTTGGGACAATAATTTTAGGTCAGATTTTTCTGATTAACCATTATTTGTAGGCTACATGTACATTGTTACATCTTGTACATACATGTATGCTTGCATTCTGACAATGACTTGTCCCATGGTAAAAATGTGAAGGTTTCGGCGACCTTCAGCAATTCATCTGTTATTTCACATGGCAGGGCTTAAACCTGAATTTATCATTAGCTCGCTTTTTACCTGGAAATTCAGCGATTTCAGGCTCTGTTGGTTTGTTAGGTCTCTATCTTGTCTCCTTCATATTTGCCCACAGCATGCAAAACAACGTGCCTCCCAGGTTAAGGTGCTAAAGTTCGTAGGTCAAACTGATCACTCACTCAGCGCGTGTTCAAAAGTGCATTGCATCATGATGTAACTGTAGGCCTATATCAATTTACATACATGTATGACAATCTGGGTGCAATATTGGGTGCAGTAGTGGGTGGACACAATGATGGCATAAAAGTCAAGGGGATATGAATATCGAGTCTCACTTTATTGAAGAATTCACTGAGATATAACGTAATGTGCATGCATTGTAATATAGTGGATAGTGGATTTTGTACATGTAGTACATGTACATGTGCGTACAATCTGTTCAGTGCGAATACACATTCTGCATACATGTGTGTATAATGTAGGTGTACTTGTTCGGCATGTAAAATGACTCTTTATTTTAAAATTTCTATGATGACTGTAAATACCATGGTTATTGTATATGTACATGTAGGCCCTCATGGAGAACAGTATTGAATGGGATATCATGTTGGTTTTAAAAGTCCTAAGCAGAAAAAAATAGAGAAATAAATACTGAAAGTTTGAGAAAAATATTATAAGTTGCTGATTTTTGAAGTTGTAATCAATCAAACAAAAATTGGGAACCCTGTGATTTATCTTCCGAGGTCCCTTCCTATTTCCGCTGTACTAAAGTAAAATCATAATTTTCTCTTTTCAGGATAGAAAATATTTAATCATACATCATGATGCACCCTACATGTAGATATAATCATTGCATATGTCTTTACAGAAAACCTCCATGAAACAAATATATTCCTTTATCAGCAACCAAGAAAATGAAAATTTATAAATTTTCTAAACACCAGAGTGGACTTCGCCTTTAATACTGATTTTAGGCTACCCTGGGTAGAATGTAACACTTTTTTGGTGGTATTGTTTCAGGTATAGGATGGGATGCACACTAATGTAATCTGTAATGATGGCCAGTACTACACAGTGTACATTTGCAGGTACTAATGCACATCAGACAATGTGTTATCAATATTATAGCAGATTGACTTTGCCTTTCATTATCTGCAGCTATAACGAATTTGCAAATTCGGCACTGCGCGACGATTATTGTTTCTAGGTTGAAGTCCACTGTTTTTTTAGCCTTAAATTTCATGTTTTCATGTATAAGTTTACTTCTTAAAATTTTCAACATTGCTTTTTTGCTAATCATTTACACATTGACGTCAAATAATTTTGAATTTAAGTGTTTTGAAATATGTAATTAATGCGAAATTCAACACAAGTATTTGCGACCAATTCACAATTTTCTGCCAAGTCCAAGTTCACCCTAGTGCCGAGTTAGCCCGGATCCTCTACATGTACATTGTAGCAGTTTTTGTGAATCGTCTAATACACTGTACACCTGTTTATTTGGGGTTTTTTGTTAGTGAGAGGTCATTTAATTGTCTTGACGGTTTTAATCGCTTTAAATACTTTTCATCATATTGTGCACATGTCTTTGTGAACAGTGCTTGTACGTAGCCACTGAGGCTTACGTGTTCATCATTTTCCGCCCAGTGTAGATTTTCTCAAACAGGTCTGAAATATACAGCACATATCTGTTTTGACATTAGAAGTAAGACAGCCTTTGTCTTTTCTGGCATTGGGGGAAAAAAAAGTGATGGGGCCTGAGGGCATTATAGCCCCTTAAACTCCTACATGTACAACAACATACAATATACGTGTACCTGTAAGACCTATTGTAAATTAACAAATGACCACCCCCCCCCAAAAAAAAAACCCCCAAAACAACAACAAAAAACAAAACAACAAACAAAACAACAACAACAAACAAAACAACAACAACAAACAAAACAACAACAAACAAAACAACAACAAACAAAACAAAAACAAAAAATAAAACAAAAAATCCCAACAACAACAACAAAAAATGCTTTAAAAAATAATTAACAAATAAAGCAATCATTTACATACATGTATAATGATAGACAGTCTATTTTAAAAGCCCTGGCCCCTTTTTTTCTGTTTTGTACTTGTATGGCAGCATTTACATACATATACATGGGTGGATGGGTGGGTGGACAGCTTTATACTCTGATTCATTTACAAGCTATACTTAGATCAGGGCCCCCGTTGCATAAAACTTTAAAACCATTAACAGTAACTTTGCCATCAATGGTAACTCCCATGGAAACCTTGATTTTGATTGGCTGTTATTACCATGGTAGTTACCATTGATAGCAGAGTTACCATTAATGGTAAGTTTTATGCAACGTGACCCTGCTCTCTAAAGACAGTGGAAGTCATTAATGAATGAATGCTATGGAACTGTAACAGATTGTTTCAAGGTTCAAGTGTATACTGGCATGCACAGCATGATACGGAGCTCATATTTGCCTACTTCAAGATCCTCGTTATGTTTACTACATACATGTAATTGAGAGATAATTTGGCACTTGATAATCATGTGTTAAAGGGATACGCCACCAGGCCGCCGTGGGGAAAGTCTGGATTGTGTGAGCCCCATTCACTCGTACACAAACGTGCGTCGAACGCGTCCGTTGGACTAAGTGGGGTTACATTTCGACTGCACGAAGCTGCCCGAATCTCGCACGAGAGCTTGAGCTCAGGCGGAGCGTGCATGTTGTGCGGCGACCAGTCTGTCCGAAGTTTGCGCCCCGCGGGGCAACCTGCATAATCAGGTAACGAACACGGTCCCCTCTCGCGGCGTAAAAACGTCCACAATCTGCGGTTGAGTATCCCTTTAACAGGCCATAGCAGTATGACATAACTTACATACGGTAAATGTGAAGCAACGCTAATAAACCATTAATAGGCTTTTTACACTTGCAAAATTTTGCTTAGTCCTGTACGATCGGTGGGGCTAAACAAGGATTTAGCCTCACTGATAATACGGGACTAAGCTTACCCCATTTTCTGTTCACATTGTATTTTACTAAAGTGGGCTAACTCTACGATAGTATGAGATTATTTTAGCCCTGGAAAAAAGCATGGTTAGCCCCACCAAAGTTGGGGTTAAATGTAAATAGTTGGGGTTAAGCGCTCTGGCTGGGGAGATAGTAAATCTAAAACTGCAAATGAAAACAGAAAAAAAACAAAAAATAGTCAGGGGTTAAAGATAGTACGGGGTAACCCGGGTTAAAAATTCAAGTGTAAAAAGCCTATAAAGGGATTCCTCCATTACAGTGATTTGAATTTTGAAACTACATGTACGTGTACGTGTAAATGTAAATGTAGAAGTATGCAATTATGTCTACATGTCGATGACAAAGTACATTCTGACAATTAAAAACATTTGGTCACTTGGATTATACATGTAGATACTTGTGAAGCAGGAATGAATAATTTTGAAAGCTTTTGCAGTCAGCCCTGCATGTACATGCAGTAGTACAGTAGATTATCTAGAATAACTGCAACATAATTCGGAAGATCAAAAGAGATGTTGTGGATTATATTTTGTTAAAAAATTGAACAGTTGCTCAATTCCAAACTATGTTCACAAAGTTAATTCTGTATTTATTTATTTGATTTATTTAATTTTCAGAGGGAAGGGATGGATCAATGATCATGAATATCTTTTGGTGCGTTTCCACGAGCACGAGCAAGCTTGAGGTTGGGGTATTAGACCGTTCAGCTCTTCTCAAGAAAAATATTCTGAGATTGAAGTTCCGTGAACTCATTAGCCGGAGTCCAGCGATTCTCGTTCACTTTAATAAGAGCATGAGCATCCAGGTCATACATGTAGTCTGTGTGCTTCTTCACCCGCTAATTGGCCAAATCTTGAGCTAATTTACATACTAGACAAGTTTCGATGTAATATCCCAGGCATGACGGGTGAAATCACCCTCAATTTTGCATTCTCACTGCAAACTAGTCCAAGCTTCGTCAGGCTAATTTCCCCACATCAGCATTTACAGGCTTTTTTAAAGGCAAAACAGTGGCCAATGAGGACAGGCCTCTTGATACTAAGTGTGAGAAACTGAGAAAGTACAGTTGTTGTAAAATGGCAATAAAATATCTTTATTACATTGTATGTCCTACACGTATTAAAATTAACTGTCACATACTTGTACATGTAGGCGTATATAAACAAACAAAGACACTGGCAGGAATCCAAGTTGATGGTGACTCAAGAAATTTGCATGAAGCTTGTTGTGCACAGCTTAAACAATTTTTAATTTTTTTTATTGTAGACACCTCTTCTTCTCTTTCTTGCTAGTGGAATTTCTGGAGTTCCAAGAACATTAATAACGGATTATATTATAGAATTCAGAATAGATTCCTGTCTATTTTTCTCATACAACTCTGAAAAAATTATCTGTCTGAATACTTACATTGCCAAATGGAGTCTTAATCAGAATCAATGGCATAATTTTGTGAAATTGTTGAAGATATGTTGAGACAAGTTTGTTTCTTGAAATACATACATATACACATGTACATGTACATGTGTAGGGTGTAAAGATGTGTATAGAGATGGAGTTTTAAGGTAATGTACTGAGATACATGTACATGTGTACACGTGGTCCATGTACAAACATGTACATGTAGCGTACATGTATATTCAGTGCGCACTTGTACTTCTAGGCCTACTACACACATGTATGCAGATTTACTGTACACTATGCATGCAAGTGTAGGCCTGCCAAATTCATGATAAATGCAAAATACATCCAGCATGGACATAATCTGACATAATTAATACATGTACATGTATGTAAAGAAGGGCAGAGAGAGAGAGAGAGAGAATCAGAGGCAGACGCAGACACTTCCCTCCTTGGCTTGCCGATTTCCAAGGGTCCTATGACCTTTGATGAATTCAGGTCAGAAAAATACAGGTCGTCAAAATCATGGATTTTAACTGTAAGCAGTGCTATAAATAGTACAATAATGTATGCGTGTTATTTGAGAAGACTGATGTTATCAACTGGAACAAACAGTTTGATTGAGTGTATTTCAGTACTGAGATACATGTAAAGTACTTGTAGCCGGTTGATACGTGCACATAGAATGTGTACATGCTGTATTGTACTTATTTTGTCGGATCTGAATTACATTTGCAGAAGCGGGGATGCTCAAAGTGAGCAAAGTCGGTGCCTAACGACACAGCAGTTATGCATACAGTGTAGTAGGCTGACATAGGAATTAATCATTTTTTAGATGTCCATGTCAAGCCCCTGAAGCCTCGTTCTGTGGGCCCTGATCTACATGTTTATGTACATGTAAATTTGTAGACTCGCATTGTACATGGAGGCTATTACATGTACGCTTCATATACAAAAAAATTCTTCAAGAGATCTTTGAATATGTTCATTGTGACATGTACATGTACGTGTACACTGCAGGCCCACATATAAGTTAGACCCCGTTTACAGTGAGAGTAAGCCCGGGCCGAGGCCGCGCTAAATTTCACTGTAAACGCTCAAAAGGCCAAATGCGGTACCAAAAGCGGCCGCGCATTTGGACCACCTCTGGAGGTAGTCTCGGCCCGGCCTTCTTTCACTGTACACGCACGCGGGGCCAAATGCGGTACCAAATGCGATCCCGGAAGTGCAGCGATCATGACATCATTGGATATGATGTCATGATCCCGCGGTTGCTTTGAGCATTGCATGCATTGTACGGCCTGAGCTGCTTTGTTGTCTTTTCTGCTGAGATTTCCAAAGTTTGTCCGTGTAAATAAAAGTCGACATACTAGTGTTTTTAATTCATTTATCATCGTTCATCTCTTGTGCTGTTTCGTTCGAAAGAGCAGGCCATTCCTCCTGCGACGATTCTCCTCACATTGCTCTCTCCTCATCCTCCTGTCACGATTATACCTTTGAATTCTACGAATACGACCTTCCTCATCCATCCTCTTGTCTTCTCGATCGTACAAAGATATTAAAATTGCGTAGAGAATATGAAATTATCCGATAAGTTAAGCGAGCACCTGTGGTGTTCGATCGTTCGCCGTATGCATGCGAGCTAAAAAAAATATCGGTACAAATAACCCGCGCCAGACACCCCACCAAACTACCCACCAAAATAAACGTTTGTTTACATTCAGAGCGCCACTACGACAAAATATTGAAAGGTTATAATTTAGGCCGGCCCGAGGCCCGCACTGTAAACGCACAAAATTGAGGGGCCGAGTACTGCAATTAGGGCCGGGCCGAGGCCGGGCTCGGCCCGGCCCTGCACTGTAAACGGGGTCTTAGTTATCTATCTGCATGTTTACAAATAATGGGTTTACTCCACAAGTAGGTCAAGTTTGATTGAGGGTCGCGTTGTGTTTTGGGTTGGGTATACATGTACTTGTGAGATGCAGTACTATGCATGGAGACAGCATGCATACCATTGCGTTCAGTCAGAAGCATTTAGGAACATGGGGGTTACTCATTTTTTCTGAAGGCTCATAATTCTAAAACACAAATTTCTCATAGCAGGGGGTTCATAATTCCAAAAATGAAATAGGGTTCATAATTCTGAACACTTGATGCATTATTCAGAAGGTTCATAATTCTGAAAATGAGTTGGGTTAACTTGTAATTCCGAAAATGAAAAAGGGTTCATAATTCTGAAGGTTAGTAAATCTGAAAATGCAGTAGAGCCCTACATAAATTTTTCGGAATTACGAACCTTCGGAAAGATGTACCCTTTTTCATTTTTGGAATTATGAACCCTATTTCATTTTCGGAATTATGAACCCTATTTCATTTTCGGAATTACGAACTGTTGGAGTAATGCACGTTCAGAAATTTGAATCTTCGAAAAAACAACATATAACCAGAACATGTGTCTAAGCTAACATTAGTCTAATACATAATGTTAACACTAGGTCTGTCTTAGGCCTGGCTTACACGAGGCGTCATTCGCTGACATTAGGACAGCGTCGGTGACTAGTACGGACTTTTGTGCGTCATTAAAGAGTTTTATCGTTTCAAAAGTGATTACAAACTGAACAGCGCAAACAATAACTTTGATAACTGCTGTATGGGTTGATTTAATTGCCTTCACATGCATGTAGGTAATACCGCATGTTAAATGATGCCTCGTGTGAGCTGGGCTTAGTGACAGTAGTAGGCCTGTCTACCATTGTACATTTGCACGTAATGTAGCTTTTACATTTACTTTTAACAATTTCACTTGTACATAGAGATGTAGTATTGTGTGTTATTATGTCAGAGCTCCGGCCTACCTTTTTGTACAGGGGTTCCTGAATCCTGATTTTTAAATTGATAGTTGTATTTTATGATGACTTGTATGAAGGATTCAGTAATCCTGTATTGTTCATTCTTAGACATATTATCACATCACCAAGGTGGAAGACTATCATGGGACTGATGTTGTTTTGGAAGGATAAGATTAAGATATGACAACTATGTTGCCCTTCCCCCAATATATTTTTTCTTTTAAAGAACTCATCACAATTTAGGTGTTGTACCAACATTACTCATTAGAGCATGCAGCTCTCAGCATCTTCGCTTCTTAGAGACGTTGTTTATTCAGTCGAGAGATCCGCTATTGTGCCGACAAAAGGAGTTTGTACAGGCTCGATTATTTTAGCGTGCCGGATCATATCCGGGTCGCTGTACACACCCTTCCTTGACTTTCGTATTTTCTTGTATTCTCTCATTCGTGCGTTGTGTTGGTCGAAAAGCTTTGTCACTATGAATTTGTTAAATGTTATCATTACTTATTATATGTGTTTAACATCATAACAGCAACAGCAAACCAATTTGATTGGCATATTTAGGACTCTTCTGAAAGGGACTGCTGGTATGACCGGCTGTCATCAACTGTAAAACCAGAAGCATGTATAATGTTCACGAATTTTGCGAGTGATTCAAATTCGCGAAAGTTTCATGCCGCAAAATCATTGAATCATAATTGACATAACACTAAATTTTTGCAAATTGTGAAAGTTTCTTGCTGTGAAAATGGCTGTCATTTACAATTCTTGAAAGTTTCATGTCGCAAACGTTGCTGGTTTTACAGCATCTCTTGATACGAAAGGCAGGTAATGTTCATGATTACATAAGAATATATATGGACAAGTCCAAGCTATTTTGTCCTCAATTACCTAACCGACCACATGTAAGATTTCTGTACACAAACACTGTATCTGATGACTGTATCAAGCTGAGAGCCCAGATTTGAATCTGGCAGAAAATCTCAAATAAAATGACATTTTTATGTCAATTTGTATTCATAATTCCATTAAAAATACTTCCATATAACAATTCCATTCCTTTCCATAATAATTGGCAATGTATTGGACATATACATTTGATTTGCCCACATACAAAAAAAAAAAATTATATTGTTAGATTTTGAAGACTGAGTGTAAACTGATCAGCAATCATATTGTTTTATTTTCCAGATGTGTCATAGTGTCACCTAAGTGGAGGACTTTCAAGGGACTAAAATTGACTTGGAAGGACAAGATTCGACTGAACAATGCCATCTGGAGAGAGTGGCATAACCAATGTAAGTGTCAATGGAATTTTTAAAAATCTGTAAAACAGGAAACTTCCATAAATTCGTGAGTCGGCCAGATTCGCAACATAATTTTGTTACGACATGAAATTATTGTGTGAATGCTTCTTGCTACAGAAGTGGCCCCTTGTTGACAATACCTGACGGTTGTGAGGTCACAATTTTTTGCTTGTTTTACGGTACCTAGGTACATGTAAGTGGTAAACAATATAAATTTAGTGATATAAGTGTTTCTATGTGTGTTGGGGTTAGGGGTTACAACCAGTGCATATATATACTGACATACATTGATGCTCTTAACAGCATATTGCACAAATATAGATGCTTAAAGGAATATTTGAGAGGCAAGCAAAGTTTAGGGATATGTTTATTATGTTTCACATTTTATATTGGTGTCAATCACAGTGGTACAATCTAATTTGTACATTTTCATCATCATGAACAACAAGTCTACGAAGGCATATGTAGGCATGTATGTACTTTATGTCAAGGACTCAGTGTTCAATTGAATGAATATACATGTATGTACAATCATACCACCTGTCCAATATTGATGTAAGAGCATTTTATTTGAGTGACGAAGGTGTGTGTTATGCTCCCATTTTTCAGGCTAGAATGAGCCTTTTGTTACACGTTTAGTTCAAAACACGGTTGCGTCCGCAGTCATTTTCCTATAGTTGCTGATTTAAAACACCGATATAAAACTCACAAAAGGGTGCGTTTTGAATGGGCGTTTCTTCAAAAACATGATTTCTGGGGAAGCAAATTTAAATGCATATTCACTTGTAAACGCATATAAACTACATGTAGAAGCATGTGCAGGGAGGTTTGTGAAACCAGCTGCAGAGCCCAAATTTTCCTGGAGAAAAGAAGTATAAACAGTACCCTGTGAAGCTGCGTTCTACCTCCTCAAAGCAAGTATAAACGCACTCTGATTCTAAACTTGACAATGGGACGAACAATAATGCTATCCAAATATGTGGTTGACTGTAATATACCCACTCTATTACGACAATGTAAACAAGAGGCCCACTGAACAAGGCTACTAGACTGGAAGCATTTCATGCTTTGGTAAATGTTGTAGACCTACAAGACGGTCAAGGCTAGTATGATAATGATAGAAGGGTGTTCCCCCTGATGTGGTTTTAGACAATAGGAAGTGAGACAATGGGTGCGTTCATACTCTCATTCTTTAGGCCAGAAAGAGCCTTTTGTTACATGTCTAGTTCAAAATACATTTGTGTCCACAGTCATTTTCGGATAATTGCTGATTTAAAACGCCGATGTAAAACGCTGATGTAAAACTCACAAAATGTTGTGTTTTGAATACATACATGTAAGCGTTTCTCGAAACACACTGTTTCTGTGAAACCAGCTGCAGAGCTGGAATACGCCTGGAAAAAAGAAGTATAAACACCACCCCGTGGAAATTCATTTTTGGATGAGCGTTTTGAAACGCTCATTCAGCCTTCGTAAAGAAAGGATAAACGCACCCGTTGTGTGAAAGAGAATTGTGTCAGAGCTTTATTGATAGCAACCGTCTGTTATGATAGGCAGCGGGCATTGTCTTCTATTTTAAGTAAATAATTAAGTTTTCTGTATTGCGTTGAAGCTTTTTGTATTCAGTTAAAATTTCTTGAATTGATTTGTGTGCAGTTTTTTTACTACATTTAGATTTTATGCACATGTATACACATGGGGTTCAAAAGAGAGCACTGTAGTACGTTAAGCATTAGATTCATTTCACTACCTCGATCAGTGATCACATTATCTTTACTTTAGATAAATTCAAATGGTCAGTTTCAGTTTCATTTCAGTAATCATATATGGGCTACAGTACTTTCATGCTCTTAGAAATACAGCAAATCACTGCAGCTTCTTAAAGCCTTTTTGCTGTATACATACATGTACATACTGGTAGTCAGTTGTGCCATTTGAATGTATGGCTGCCTTGAACATAAATCCTTGAACTTACACGTACCTAATTCATTTATACATGTAGGTTTGTAGAATACATGTAACTGCACTGCCAGTAACACAAAGCTGGGTTAATAGCCTGTCATGCTCTGAATTTTTTTGGAGTTAGGATATATTTTAATGCCCATATCCGAAACCACAATCTCCCAGGTCCCTGTCCCAAACACACATGTCTGAGATACATGTAGTATAAACATGTAAATTCCAAAGTACACAATTGCTACATGTACATGTGTATAAGCCAACACATTCATGAATTGAATACCAATATTGTGTGTCCTGGTTATCTCAAGCACATATGATACATGTATTCCATGGCATGTAATGTACATGGATGCCTCTCCTATTATTGGTACTAATATTTCAGGGAGAAACAACATTTTTAAGGGGTTATTGAAGGCTGTGCAGGTTATTTTTTTCATTGTCATTGATCAGTAGGCTTTAAAGGGAAAGTCTACCGTGATTACAAGTTGATTTAAAAAAACAGAAAAATTAAAGAAACAGATCAGTGAAAGTTTGAGTAGTATACAATAAGAAATAAGAAAGTTATAATTTTTGAAGTTGTAATCCATCAAACACAAATTGGCAGCTTCGTGATGTATCTTCTGAGCTCCTCTCCCATTTGCCCTGTACACCAAAAATCATTAATTTCCATTTCTCTAAAGAAAATATTAAATCATACACTGTACATGCACCTTGAGTAGATATAAACATTGCTCATATATTTTTACACAAAACCTGTATGAAACAAATTTATTCCTTCCTCAAAAACTGAGAAAATGAAAATTTATGAGATTTTCTGTACTAAGCAAATGGGAGAGGATCTCGCAAGATACGTCACAGAGTTGCCAATTTGTGTTTGATTGATTACAACTTAAAAACTTCATAATTTTCATATTTCTTATCGGATTTTGCTCAAACTTTCACTTATCTGTTTCTTTTATTTTTCTTGTTTTATTCAAATCAACTTAATAATACCAAGGTGGACTTTCCCTTTAATGTAGCACTACATGTACATGTACATGTATATGTATTCATTGAGAAAGAGAGTCATTTAGGGCATGGGTGCATTCATGAAAAGGACTGTATTCAATGGTCACATGGAAATAATCCAATTATTTGGGAAGAAAAGCTTTGTCTGCCTTTGCCTTTGTTACCACACCACAAAAATCCCATACATGTACCTTGTGTAGGCTTGAATTGAAAAAAATCCTAAATAAAAAAAAAAAAAAAAAATTATCGTACATGCACCCTAGATATTTATCATTTCAAATGCTTTTACACAAAACTTGTATTATCATTCCCTGATCAAAAACAAAGAAAATTAAAATTTATGAATTTTTGTGTGTACGGAGCTGCCAAATATGCTTGATTGATTACGACTTCAAAATTCTTAACGTGCTTAACGTATGTTATCGGATTTTGCTCAGACTTTCATTGATCTGTTTATCAAATTCTTATTCTTCTTTTAATACCAACTTAATATCAGGGTGGACTTTTCCTTTTAATGTTTGAGGAAGAAGAAAGATGGGAATGATCCAAATTCTGTTTTTCCTCACCCAAAACATTTAGAAACTTGTATTTGCATTAAACTGAATATCAATTTTACTAGCCCCTCGCCTGGTTGCTTTTATAGGCCTGCATGTGATATCAATATTGCAATTCAACACCTGGGTTATTGCTTTAAAAACATTTACTTGCCATGATTGAAGAAATATAAAATATGGTTTCCCTGAGCTAATTGGCTACATTCCAACTTTGGGACTCTATCGCACAGCTTTGCTTTATAATGTGCAATCAGCAAAATATTCTTTGTATTCATCGTGTTTGCATAATAGTAGCTCAGAAATTATCACCAACATTTCCGACAGCATGACGATATTATGTAAACAGCACTGTAAAAGTACCTACATGTACATGTAGTGAACTGATTTTGGGCGTACCAGGTACATGTGTCACTAAACATGTCTTATTCCATTTGTTTCTAGGGTAAAACGAATATTTTTGATAGCTTGCCAAGTTTATCTGTTGTCATGTCTTCTGAAAACTAGGTCATCTTGTAGGCCTACATGCACGAAACTTAATAGCAAACTCTGTTGTATCTATGGTAATTGAATTTTAACAATTTATGGAAGTTTCTTGCCAGTGTCAAAAGTCTTTTTCGTTCACGGGAGCTCTCTTTGATAAAAATGTGATTTCCATTTGTAAATTCCCATGTATTTCTTTGTTATTTACCAGAGCTCGTTAAGAACTTGCCAGAGCTAAATCGCTCCCTGCTCCCGTGTATTGTTTTCACTGTTTCTTGCCATGACAATGGCTGTAATTTACAATTAATGAAAGTTTCTATAATATTTTACAGTATTTGACATGTACATCTATGGGTCAATCCACGTCAAATCAACCAATGCTTGTCATCCAACCCCCTTCGATTTTCTTATTGCCCAAGTCAAAGTCTTTAACTGTACAAAATTCTAGTTCCTGATCTCATACAGTATTTAATAGAGATATGAGGCTCTAAACATGCATCCAAAATTTCAAAAATTTTGAAACGAAAGGTCAGTTTTGCGTCACAATTGATTTTTCTTTTAAAGAGCATAAAGTTCTTCCAATTTACAGATAATGAGCTGTACTGGATACAAATTCTGGCTTCAATGGTCAATTAAAAAACCATAATTTTCATAAAGCTCATTTCTTGGAATGCGCAATGGTTGCTATGCGAGGCTGTATCTTAGCAACCACTTGACCTTGGGGCAAAATATTTGGGGGTTTTCCGTCAGACACTCTGAGGAACATTTGGTGAGAGTTTAAAAAAAATTGAAGGGGGTCGGGTGACAAATTGTCAACAAAATTGGTTGATTTGTTGTTTTTGGTTTTTACGGCGCTGTCATTCAAAATATGAATGTGGACTGACCCTTATGTTGTCTTTTGAATTCAAGTTTTTGTTTTGATTGTTCAGCTCTTTTCTTTGGTACTAATAAACATAGTCTTCATAGAATTCTGAAAATAAATGTATGTGAACAGTGTTGGGCCTATATCTCATCAGCAGTAAGCATATGTACATGTACATGGTCAGCCTTGGAGGATGTACATGTACATGTATATCTTGTCAATGTACAGGGGAGCGTTTCATCAAGCGTTTTGTCAGTGACTTTTACGGACAACTGTTATAAGCTACTGAAATCCTTGCATCTAATTGGCTGAGAGCAAATTTGTCAATAAAAATCACTGACAAGACACTTGATGAAACCTCCCCTGGTATATGTTTTTTTTTTGTGTGTGTATGCATGCCACATACAGGCGCGGCTCTACACCCCAATTAACGTCTTTGTAAAGTCGTCAAAGCTTTTGAATTCCTAACGGCTATCGAAGCCCTCCGCTGAGCGAGGAGCAGAAATCCTCGAAAATTCACATTCTCGTATCTCCCCCATTCGGGCCTTAAATATCATGAAAATTCCAGAGTAGATAGGAAGTGAGGATATTATGCTTCATATTAATTTTCACTGAAAACGGATGAGTATTTTTTGAGATACGAGTATTTTTCTGTTTCAGAGGGCCGAGAAATGAGGTTTTGTTTTTTTCCCCGACACAAGTCTGGGACGAAATGAATATGGAAACAAATAACATATTGCTAAACTTGAAACTCCAGTCTCACTCCCTGGGCAGTTTCAAGTTTGCGCAGTTAGTAGTTTTGTGTAAAACTGCCATCAAAAATCGAAGACTTAACGTGAAAAATACTGAAATCCTTGCAATCTGATTGGCTGAGAACAAATTTGTCTGTAACAATCACTGATGAGACACGCCCCCTGTTTAGCATACACTCGAGTTGAAACCAGCCTGCATGCACCGCTATACGTGGGACTACACGCGAAGAATGGAGGATTCATGAATGCATTGCCTTCGATTTTTTCCCGACATAACCGTTCGACGGATGATTATGAAAAGATATTTCGAGGATCCCCTCAATATACTTTGATTTTTCATATGTGAAAGTTTTGATCTTGCGCAATGAGAGCAAATATGAAAAATAATGCTACATTTTCAGACTTAAAAAAAAAAATATGGCTCCTCATTTCTCCAAGTTTTCACAAATTAAAAAATGATTTGACTACGAGTGATACTAATTATGGGTTAGAGCAACTCTTATTGTGGAATTTGACGTTTAGTTCATTTCATTTGGTTGTTTCTTGGGCGAGATTTCACAGTTTAGCTGAGACTCTTCGGTAGCGGTTTTACGTAAACAACTTGTTTATTTTATGCAAATTAAGCAGGAAGGAGCGAAAGCTTTTGGGCAGTTAATCGCAGTGTAGTGCCGTGACTGCATATACTGAACACACCTTGATCCAACAAAGGGACTTCCCAGCTGTTATGAAACTGGCTGTTGTCCTCAAGGACATGTGAGCTGATGGTCATAGCAGTCATAGCATATATATGTGTGTGTGTGTGTGTGTGTATGCTGTGTACCATAGATGTGGACACAAGTTATGTAATGTCTATGCTGATCTGTGTGTGTGTTTGTGTGTTCGTAGAGCTCATTCTGTGCAAGGCCTGATAATGTTTGGGAGTGATGGGGGTGTGTCCACTCTGCAACAAGGCTTGTGTTGAGATGCCTACGCTCAGTCATTGCATACATGTGTATTATACTCTATATTAGAAGATGAAGCCCCTTGTTTGTTATGACTGTAAAGTCTGAATAGCTCTATAGAAGGTTCTCATGGCAGCCATGCTGGCCATGCTGGAGGACATAATATTACAAACCTCTGCATTAGACTATGAAAAGCCATTGTTGTCATGGTCTAGCGCACAGGTTTTTATTGTTATTTTTAAGGTAGCAGAATTTGCAGCTTAGGCCTACTCAAAGTCACACCCAGCTATGCATCGTATTTGTAGTAGATCTGTTCAAATGTAGACTTACATACAGTTGTATGTTAATGATTATACAACTATAACTTAAACAAATCTAATGGTGTGTTCTTTTTAAAATCTATTGGATTGATTGATCTAAAGCTCCTAATTGTACCTTCCACAATTGCTCTGGTAGACAAAAGAATATCCCTTCATTACTGTTATGTGAAATAAGTAGAACAGGTGAATACATGTATGCATGTGACACCTGTTCTACATATTTTTACATAATAGCAATGAATGGATGTTCTTTTGTCTACCTGGGCAATTGTGGAAGGTACAATTAGGAGCTGTATATTTTGTCCGTTTTCTTTGTTCGCCATGTTCATAGTGTGTATAGCAGTAGTATTGTATTCATTGTACTGTAGTAAATGCATACATGTTGGAGTCTCTTGTAATTCTCTTATGAAGAATCCGTTACTCAATACCTCAAGCATTGTTCAGTTGGAGGTAATTTTAGGAATGACAAAATGGTCTAATCTTAGATGTATTTCTAATCAGTTTATGGTGATAAAATCACCATAGAAAAAAAAGCAGAGTACATGTATTTAGTTTGTTGCAAAGTTTACCTAGTATGTATGTAGATCCATGTATTTAACCAAATCATGGAGATACGTTGCAGAGTCTGTGAAGAAGTGGATTTAGAAAACTAGGGGGAAAATCTCTTCATGGTGATTACTGATCATTTTCTTGAAACTTTCCATCATGTTTTTTTTCTAGCCTTTTATGATAAATGTATGCTCATAATTCAATTTCATTTGAAAATATTGTCATTGGCATTGTAGATGTAATGTACATGTACCTTACCTTTAATTTAAAAAAGAAATTAAACATTTTGGCTGTACGAATCACATTACTACAAAGTATCTTTTAAAAAGCTGTGCCCTTATATGTATAATATGTACACGTACCTGTGCCTGTTGACCTGCGGATTGTGCCACAGATATAGCCCAGAGGAAAGCCTTATGATTTTTAGTCACAGGGAAGTTTTCAGGAAACACCCTGTTATCACAGGCAGACTAACATCTCAGTCAAATCTAAACCTCAATGTCACTTTCACCTAGTACAGGGGAGTACAAGTGCAAGGCCCTTTGCATATTATGACAGTTATTATTCAACATTTTGATATGGTTAAAAAGTAGTTACTGGTAATCATCATCAGTTAACTCCTTAATTATTAATATATTCCATGATTTGCAATAGAGCGCTTCGGTAATGTATGCAAATTTTATACATACCTTTCAAACAAAAGTTGTTCTTGACAACCTGAAAGCTTGCCGGACATAGCAACAAATCAGGGAAACACTATGTATCTTGAAGATGTTAAGTTTCTTTTTTTCAGATCTTTCTCAAACTTTTACCAACCTACAATGTATTTGCTACTAAGTAAATATTTGCATTTGTTGTTAGTCCTAAAAAACAAACAAAAACACAAACAACAAAACAAAGGTACAAGCAAACAAATATTCCTTGGGAAGAATGTTCTTTCAATAACATGTCACATTGCTAAGCATGAATTTGGTAACCATACATCCAAGCAGCAGCATGATTTATGCACCTGTTATTAAAGCATTAAACATGTCAGGTTAGGTCATGTTAAAGAAGTCAGTAATCTGCCATTATTTACATCCAAATGGTACACTTCAAAGGCAAGGCAAATTACAAGCTGAAATGTGTGAAAACAGAAAAATGAGAGAAATAGATTAATGGATTGTCAAAAAAATGTGGGTGGATAATAAGAAAGTTATGAATATATTTGAAGTCCGAGATCACTACTGGAATATTTAACTAATGGATTTGTCATTTGGAAGTGATTGAATGGGAGATATCTCTTTCATTTGTTGACTGGTACTCTAAAATATTAGAAATTTCTATTTTCTTCCAGACTTTTTCCCAGGCTATACTCAAGATACACTGTATTATGGATAACATGATATCACATCCTCTAATAAAGAAAAGATCCTACATGTACTCAGTAAGACTTTTAAAAATACATTCTCATTACATTATGTAGTGGTGTGAATGGTAGAGTTGTCCAAAATTACATCACAGTGACATTAGTTATTCACCAATGTACATTTGTGCTATGATCTCAAATTTCAATAATTCATAACCTTATTGTTTTTCCAATTCTGTTTAAATTCTCTCCAATAGGTTTTTCTAAATGTTGTGCTTTTCTTCACAGCAAATTGCTCTCAAGGTTTGATATCCCTTTAAATACAGGTTGTGGTATTGCTTTCAAAATTTGCAAAGCTGTCCATGAGAAAGTTTAACAAGTTGCCTTTAAACTCCAACTTAATTAAACAGCCTTGAACTTAGCTAGGTTTCCAGACTGACCTTTGTTATTGGGTTATAATGACAGATGTTTACTAAAGATACTGACATGTACATGTATGTACATGTATTTTTGTCTAATTATGTAAACTAATATTTGGAGATGAGTACAAAGGGTCACACACATATTAAGAGAATAAACTTGTGAGTTTAATATGTGACTTGTTATTAGTGGAAATTTCATGCTATTAACAAAACAAAAAAAAACTCTTGTAATTAAAAGAGTAGATACAAAATATTCTTGTTACATTTTTCTTGTTACATGTGTATGCAATGTTTGTTTTGTTTTTTTTTTTTACCAGGGACCTATGTGTACATACAGGATTCTCCATTAATACATGGATCATATAAACAGAAATTAAAAACCAATTATGTAAGGTCATAACATATATGCAGAAGTCATATTGTAACCCTTTTTAAATGCAATGTTATAAACTTCACAGTACTCTGTTTGACCCCAGAAGTGACCCAATATTGATTGTTTATCTCTTTGTTTTGTCTACAGTTATCTTGGGAAGGAGACCGCTTATCTGTCAGTTTTCCTCTCCACTGATTGACAACTACACTGCCCCTCAGGTAAGCTTCAGGTCGTATATGTAGGTCATGGCAGAGGTATTAACATATTCTGAGAGTATTTTGAGGTAAAAAATAAAGCATGAATGGGGATGATGGTCAGTTGGGGGGGGGGGGGGTAGGCTAACTGATTATCGTAAAAGAGTTTAGGGATGAGACTATGTTGTATGTTAACAGAGATTTGACCTGCAAAGGCTTCAATGAACCTGAAGACCACAAAGGTTAGAAAGGTGACCTGGTTAACCAAAAGAGATTTGTTTTTCACCTGGTCACCTTCATACATGTACATTATGTAGGTTGCATACATTTTTGTAATACTTTCAGACTCTGTCATACATTTTCTAAAACTGCAGTACAGGATTTGGCCTACACATACATGTTTCCTCATGTGTTCATGTGATTTTGAATGGAAAAGTGCTTCAGATATATAAAACAAAGATAATGATATCTAGTGAATCTTGTAATGCCACAATTATTTGCACATCTCTATCAATCTGTTTTGTGCGCAGTAACCACATAAATTCTTTTCTCAACAAAGGAAAACTGTTGACATTGCTACAATAACTTTTTGTTGACATAAATGTTAAAAAAGGGTGTGTTGACAAAAGCAAATAAAAGCCCCCCAAGTAAATTTGAGTTATATGAAGTAGTTTTTTGGTACTAGTAATTAGTCTTTCATGCTAAGAGTGATGATCTTAAATAGCTCATTTGTTTGCAGAACTGTTTGAGAGCTTTCCAGAGCTTATTCTCTCACTGCTCCTGTGAGTTATTTTCAATAGAGTACAGAAGTGCTGACGTCATATTCGCTTGTTGTCCAGGATACTGGTTCCAAACAACAGAGCCTTGAGGTTCACCGCAAAATCATTCAAGCAATGGGCCGGAACAGGGCAATATCAGTGTTTGGCGCTGGTGTGATCACCATGCCAAAATTGTTTGGAACCAGCAATCTTGACAACTTGGCCGGTATGACGTCACACTTCGGTACTCTATAAATCTGTGCCCCATTCCTTAGAATGTTTTTTTAATTTTAATTTTTTATTCCTCCACAAGGCTGTGATTCTAGAAGGCAAGTACTGGAAGCGGACTCTGTGTGCTGTCGTCAAGGAATACCAAAAATGGCGGGTTTTCTACAAGAAGAAGCTCTCTCATGCAGGTCTCCTGGAAGAAAACCTGAAGGACTGGTTGAATCGGGAGGTAATTAAAATCTCAAGGACCTCGAGACCTTGAGAACAACTTGCTCTGAAGAAAAGCAAAAAGTCGGATAAACCAAATGGGTGAAAATTTGTACAAAACGGCATAGACAGTGTGACAGTGTTAAAATGAGGACCACAATGGAACTTTTCACTTCTCTCTTTCCACTTCTCTCTTTCCAAGAGGGATATTTGCAAGTATATATGTTAATTAGATAAGCCTCCAATGCAGAAATTAAGCAATCCTTTTTGAACATGCAGTGTTATACATGTAGTACTGATGCAGTGTTACAGATGTTACTGATTAAAAAGGGATTCTGTAACTGTACTTGTCTTTCTTAGAACAGATGCTCATTGCACTGTTTAATGGGTTCATCTGTCATCCCTAATGTGTAATTTTTATAGGGATCATTTCTAATCATTATCTCTTCCTTTGCCACTCTCTCTATTTACCCCCACCCCCCTCTCTCTCTCTCTCTCTACTATAACTTCACACCTCTCCCTGTCTCTCTCATTCTCTCTCTCCCTCTCTCATTCTCTCCCTCCCTCTCTCTCTCTCTCTACCTCTCCTTTTCTCTCTCTATCTTTCTCTCTTTCTCCCTCTGTCTTTCTCTCTTTCTCTCTTTCTCCCTTTGGGTTCTCTCTATCTCTCTTTCTCTCTCCAATCTATATCACCACATCTCTTCCTTTCTCTCCTTTTTTTCTCACTCTCTCTGTCAATTCTGATGATAAAAGGAGCGGCAATTCCAGAACCTGAGCAAAGCTTTTCTGGACACCAGCTCCAGCGAAGGGACCCCTATGATGCTGGATGAGGAAACACTGCTCTCGGAATTCTCAGACACTCTCTTCACCAGCCTCAACCCAGGCTTTCCCTTCCCGAACCCTAAGGAAATAGGTAAACGATAGTCAAAGTGGCCAGCTGACCTGACAACCTGATAGAAGCAAAATTGCGGTTACGAGTTTGATGTTACATAATGATGTCACTAGTTAGTCCAAGATATTTTTTAAGTGATTAGATGCACCAAAACTAATTCATGCAGAAGCAAGAGTATTGGTTAAAATTCTTCAATTTAAATAAAATTGCTGGTTAGTATCGATACCCCATTCATAAATTGTCATTGTTTTAGTTGGGGGTGTTTATTTCCGTGATTTTAGTTTTTCATAGTCCATTCCTTTGTTCAAAATTGTTCATTTCTCTATGGATATTTTGTAAAAATGTTGTTTATTCAGTTGGGATCATACTTAAGATTGATGAGATTGGTGAGATCAGGACTGAATCAACAATAGATATCTATTTTAGCATTGGATTCATGAATGGTCACATGTAGCTGTGTCTTTTATTTTGTTTTGTTTTGTTTTTGTTTTGTATGTAAAATTAACACCCTGATTTGTCCTTGGAGAGGATATGTGAAAATGAGCACACAACTGCCAATTTCCACTTTCTAGTTGGAAGGTGATATGTATGCAGTGCCACTTCACTCTCGTATTTCTCTGAAAACAAGTAGTGGCAATTTACCAAATATATAATAATTCCTTCCTCAACTATAATATGCTTTGTAGAGTATATGCAGTGCATGAGACACATGAAAAATATTTTTTTATGTTCAGTTCTTTGAAAATAAATGTTTTATATTATAAAGAATATTTCTCAAGCAGAATATGACCTAATGCTATGTCAGCTGCATTTATCCAGTGAGATGTTAACCTGTTAATTAAAAATCCCAAAGTAGCTTGGGATTAAACTCATTTGAAATGCATTTTTTAAAGGAGAATTTTATTGTTTGCAACAGGTTAAGAGCTTTAGTTAATGTTATTAAGACGGCAAGAGAGAGTTGTCATTTATATTCATGAGTTTCAAAAAATTATTCAAAAAGCCAAACTGATATACATGTAAATATTAGAAGATAAAAAGGTGTGTCCTATGGCTGATTTCTTTCCTTTACTGTTTCCCAGTTTGATGCATTTTAAAAATTATATATTGATATGTTTAATTCATATGTTTGTGTTGCTTATCTCCTCTATTTTTGTTTTTCTCCTATGAACCACCATAGCTCATGCTGGTATGAATGCAGACATTATTCAGCCAGGCTTAATTCAGCTTCAGCCGTCGCTGGATGATATGATGGATACATTTGAACCTTTACCAGGTACAAATCATTAATTTCAAGTTAACACAGCTTTTGTTGGCTCCTAAGCAGTGTTGTAGTCAAGTCCCAAAACCTCAAGGCCAAGGCTAAGGCCCAGGCGAGAAACCGCGAGGCCAAGGCCAAGGCATTAATAAAGAAAGGAGGGGAAATGGAACATATTAAGACAGAGGTTCACACGCACAAAAAGAAAGTAATCTGCCTTCAAGAACCAAATGACAGCAGGGGTGAACATTTTTCAAAGTGGGGGGGGGGGGGGGGGGGAGGGGATGGTCATTGCAAAAAGGCAACTTTTGGGAAAAGGGGGCACGTACAAAGACCTGGTGGACAATATATATCTACAAATATATTTTATTATGATTCTAACGGGAGATATATCACTGCTCTCAAAAAACACAATGCCCTTTTTCTCCAGTTGATTTTCCTGTTAGGCCCAATTCACAGTTTTAGACCTCTTGCCAAGATAGTGAATGTCAGGTCAAAGCTGCAAAGCTACTATAGTGCTCTAGTGGTGTATCTTGGGATTATAGCGCTAAGAGCAAACAATGACCCCCCCCCCCCACAAAAAATAAATGTACATTATGTAACTTTTCGGGTGAGGGAACAAAGCAACTGCGCGGTAGATATTTAATGAACATTGATTAACGGTTTTCTCAAATGGGGCGTCAAATTGATGAAATTGTAGTAGTCGCATTCATCTTGTTTATAATGTTGAACCCTTTAAAAAGTCATTTTTTTAACTATATCATAATTATACTAGGGCATGAAAATACAAGTTCCTAACGCGATGTTATGTGAGGGAGCAAAACGAACGAGCTTTAGAAAATCATTCGCAATTTATACCCTAAGAAGACTAATTCCTAAATTAGGAATTATTAAGTGCAATCATTAAATGCAATTTACCCTGTGTATTTGTGCGAATATAATCCCCAATATACAGCCCTGGATATATTATTAGACCAAGCTCCAATTATAGGGATGATGTATTATGCATAAAAATGAGCAGAAATGGCATTTTCATTTTACCTCCTTGAATAAATAATACATCATAGAAATTTTAAGTTCCTATTGTGGTATTTTTGTTTCACTCTCACCACAGAAATAATATCATTAGCCTTGGTCTGTTCATTTTTTCCTTGACTTTTGATGACGAATTTTCCAGACTGGTGATATCGAAAGTTTCCATTTCGGTATCACCAGCCTGGTAAATATGTTCTGCTTTAATGCATTCAATCTTACATATATATTATTAACGTTCTGGAAACAGATTCTATTTTGAGAGAAAATGGCTTAAATTCTGCATTGTTCATCTTGGAACAGACTAGTTGTTGGATGAAATAAAATGTTGTTTTACAAGTTAAAGTATGAAACATGCTAAATGATATAAGTAATCCCCTTACTGATGCTATTGATCTTGAAACCTTCTATGTTCAAGAAATAGTCATTTTTTAATTGTAACGTGGCATCTATTGATTCACAGACTTTGCAAGAGATACATCTATTAGTTGGAACTTAACACTTATCACTGCCTTTCAAAAGTGTGGTGAAAAAGGATATGTAATTTAATTAATGTTCATTTGAAACTGCCCAGCAGTCTAAGAGTAGAGTGGATGCAGAACTTTGTTTACTCTTGATTCAAATTGAGTGAAATATGGTGTCATAGAATCTCAGGGGGAGGTTTGGAAAGCCCAAAGCAATTTGAACATTGAAAGTATGCATACTTATTTTTCTGTTAGTACATTTGTCGTACCTGTCCCCAGGGAGAATTTTACTTGTGTTCTTTGTTTTGATTTAATCCCTGACGGTTGGTATGAGCTCCAAGAAATGTCATGTACTGGTGAGAACCCCATATTTTATTAGAAACCTGGCTAAAATACTCTTTGTTCCCTATCTCTCTCTCTCAGAGATGATTAAGACTGTTGCTCCTCCCTCAGCTCCAGCAAACACCTACATATTCACCGGTCAACAAACACAAACACAGCTACTACAACAGGTATGTAACCAGGAAATTGTCATTTGGATGGTTTTCAAATTTGCCCAACCTCCAGTTAGGTTAATCCCATTTAGTCTACACCCAGTTTGCCTTCTGTCCATATGATATAATGTATAATGATAATTTTGTCTAATTTTCAATTAGTCCACTCATTAGTTAATTTTTTTTTAAATTCATGTCTGTATTCAGTTATCCATTTGGTTATATGCTCAGTTTGTGTAATGCCTTTTTTGTATATTATTTGTCTACTCTGTAAACATTATACAAATTGGCTTCATTACATATCTTTGTTTATTATCCTGCTTCTCTTCCAGAACTCTCTGAGCATTGACAGCAGCATGATGTCATCTTTTCAGACAACTCCAGCTATGACTGGGGAGGAGTCTAGTGGCATAGTGCCCATGGATGATCTTCAACTTGTTGCAGGAACCAGTCAAATGAACCAACAACAGCAGCAACCAATGTTGCAGCATATCCAGCCCTCGCAGCCGCAGCAACAAACACTTCAGCAGCTTCAGCAGACCTTGGAGACCCAGAACACCATGTCTTCCTTCAACCTGGCTGGGATGCAGCAGGAGAATCAAGAGAGGGTCATGAACGTGCTGCCTCAGGTCCAAGTAGGTGACTTGAGCCTCAACAATGGCAATCTTATCTTGAACTCTGTCTCTGGGAATACCAATCAGGTTGGACTAGCTTCGCTGGGCCAGCAGAGTACGTTTGGTACTCAGCTTCAGCAAAACACTACCTTAGAGCAGCTTGGCACTTTGGGAGGAGGTTTGCAAGTTGCAAACTTACAGAATAATGTCCTGCAACAAATTCTGCAGCAGCAACAACAACAGCAGCAACAACAACAACAACAGCAGCAGCAACAACAACAACAACAACAGCAGCAACAACAACAGCAACAGCAACAACAGCAACCACAGACGGAGGTGATCAACCAGTACTTGCCTCTGCAGGTACAGATCAACCAGATCAGTCCTCAGTTTGCTATGCAACAGCAGGCTAAAGTTTCATCTGCTAGCCAAGCTGCTGCTGGAAGTGGCAAGTTACAGACTGTTACCTTGCAGACTCTAAACACCCTCGGCCAGCAACAGCAGCAGAAACCACAATCAAGAACTACCTCAATGCAGAGAAGTAGTAGTTTACCAACCAATAGCTTGCAAACTACCAGCCTCACACAAGATGCTAATCTTATGCAGACCAATTTGGGTCAATTGCTGCAAGGCAATCAGAATGGAAGTTTGCTCCAGGGAAGCAACACAGCGCAGACATTGCAATTGCAGCAGCAGCAACAGCCACAGCAACAGCAAGGGCAGTCTCAAACACCGGATGTGTTTGCCAGTGTGAACAACGAGACCCAGGCCAAAGCTCGTCAGCTCCTGAACACGTTGACTTCTACCCTGGCCCAGGTCCAGAAACAACAGCAGGAACAACAAGCACAGGGATTGAGTGGTTCCCTTAATGTCACTGGTCTGACTGTCCAGCAGACACAGGCACTGAAGTTGTTACAGGAGGTTGCGAAGCATGTCTCTGCTGGTGAAATCTTGCAAAATAGCCAATTACAGCAACAAAGACAGCTACAGCAGCAGCAGCATCAGCAGCAGCAACAGCAACAGCAACAACAGCAGCAACAGCAGCAACAGCAGCAACAGCAACAACAGCAGCAACAGCAACAACAACAGCAGCAACAGCAACAACAGCAGCAACAGCAACAACAACAGCAAAAGCAACTTCAACTGCAAAAGCAACAACAACTGCAACAGCAACAACAGCAACAGCAAAAACAACAACAGCAGCAGCAAAAGCAGCAGCAGGCCCAGCTGAGGCGGCAAAGGCAAAAAAATCAGCGACAACAAAAGCTGATTCAACAACAACAGCAGCAGCAGCAACAACAGCAGCAACAACAACAACAACAGCAGCAGCAACAGCAACTGCAGCAGCAGAGAATACAGCCACAACCTCAACAGCAGCCAACCCTTCTGCAGGGTATAAGCACATCTGGGACTGAAAACAAACCTGTGCTTACTCAGATTCTTGGTCGCAATTTTATTGCTACCACAGGACTTTCTCAAATGGCTACCATTTCTGGTGCAAAGAACTTTCAAAACCAGTCAACCACTTTTGCACAACCCCATTCTCTGACGCAACAGCTGCAGCAGCAGCAGCCACAAGATGGGCAGGTCCAAACGTTGCAAACGATACAGTTCACAACTGGACAGCCTTCAATCTCACTTGCGACCCCCATCACCATCACCTCCCTGCAACCCAACGTGTCACCCTCACCAGACCTTAACAATTTGGACACCAGACCCAAGACCACCTTCAAGCTACAGACCAAACCCATAGCAGGAGCCAGTCTGAAGCAAGCAACCAAACCCAAGCAAGTTATCAAGCCTAAGACGCCAGCCAAGATTGCACCTGCACCTCCTGCTCCCGAACCAGCACCAGTTATGGCTAAGAGTGAAATTGGAAAGACCAGTACTTCTAACAGTGGCACGGCACTTCTTACACAGCTCTTAGCAGAAGGAGCAGGTATTCATGACTTTATTGATCTTTTTTTCTTCTTACAGTTAGTGCATTTGTCAGGAATGTATGCATGTGTGATTCAATGAATTTATCAATGAATTTTTTTTTTTCCTTTTGATTTTATGACATTTCATTTCAATCCCTTATTGTATTTGTTTACCTTGGAAATTTAGGGAGATATTTCCTAGATCCCCTAGTTCTTTGTAATATGAAGAATAATAACTTTTCCATGTCTATGTCTGCAGATTAAAGTATTTGAAAAATAGCTACATTGATATTTACTGTGACTGTTAATAGCTTTCTGGAAAGAATTTTAAAAGAAATTTTTCTTTGCCAACAGAGTTGAAGATTAATAACTAAATCTATTATGAATGAAATATACATGGATTCTGCCATTCAATCTTACCCAGGCAAATACGATACATCACCAGCCAGCATTTCAATTCGGCCCGAAGGTGGGTCTTGCACTCCAGTCCGGACAGTTGTCTTTCAGCAGGTGAAGTCTGAGCCCAAATTCTCTACCAAGGCATCCCCTAGCACCCAGGCAAGCGCACTCTCACTGGCCTTGGGTTCTACACCCATTTCAACGGCTAGTAACAAGCCCAAAATAAGCAACACGCCCAAAATAAGCAACACCCCTATCAAGATGTTGGTGAGTTCATCATGTTAAATAAATTCCTTGAATGCTTGATAAGTGGTTAAGGCCAGGGTAACAATAGTATTCAGCACTTTGTATCCTCAGAAAAAAGTGCTTTGTAAATCTAGATGTTTACTGCTGCTGCTGCTATTACTACGTCAGCGGATGTTTGACCTTTCTCTGACGACATTAAAACTACACATTTTAGTCTCTACATGGTACTGTTGGTGATTAGTCCCTTTGAACAGTGATAGGTTATTTTTTTTCTATATTGTGTCTTTATCCTTTGAATTACAAAACTAAAAAGATGAGGAAAACATGTAACAAAAAATGTTCTCACCTCTGCCGGGCACTCAACGATATACTGATACAGTGTGTTACTTCAACATTGTCCTTCAAAATTGTGCCTGTTTGATGTTACTGTGCAATTACCGTCACATTTTCGAACATCAATTTTCTTCTCAGTCGAGTGAGCCACCAAAAACACAGACGGCACGACCTCCAACAGCAGGATTCTTCACGTCATCGTTTGCGTCAGTATTGACATCCCCACAATCGTCCAACAATACAACAACAGCTAGCCCGGTGATCACCATCGCAACCAGCAGCAATGCTCAGTCAAGCAAGCCTGTGCAGAGTGAGTTTGAATTCTTAAGCCAGTGGATTATTTCATTCCAAAGTCATAATATCATGGTACCAACCGTGCATCTTTGAGCGGGATTCCTGTTTGCATATGGAAACAAACATTTTCCAGAAGTGTGAAAACGAAACAATATTTGTATTGGAAAGAAAATGTATGAGCATTTTTTTTTTTAGTCTACCCCTGAACTTGTCATTCCCGTCCATACGTCAATCTGTGGTTTGACATAACGTTTGTATCAACAACATTCAATGCACTACAAATAATTAAATATTAAAATAATTTTTATGTTGCAATTTTGAATAAGAAGTGGGGCATAGTGAAAGTGTCAATAAAGATTATGACAATGGTGAGAGTCCATATTGGCAATGGGAAGCTGCCCCTCTGCCCTTTCTCCCTCTTCCACTCTCTCTCCCACTCCTTTCCCCTCTCCTCCATCCCTACTTGATTAATTGGAAACCTTGTAACCTTGTATTAGCCTTTCTAAATCATACACTTTCGATTGTTTATTTTATCTCATTATCCTTCTCTCTGGAATAGAGCCAGTGAAAGAAACATTAGGTTCATTACCAGCCTTCTCCCTCAGTACCACACCCATCACGATCAGTCCAGCACCCAGCCCTATGTCTGTCATTGAGGACATGGATGTAAGTAATCCTATTGGCATCATTCTTTTTTCACAGTCCAAGAGACATACTGGTGTCCATTAGTCCTTACCCAGGGGGTTGTTTACACACAGTGTTTAATGGGGAAATCCATTGTTAGCATATTTCATGTCACCACACACAGCATTTCCCTGTTAGAAAATTTTGCTAATGGCTGGAAACTATGAGATATTGAATTTGGAAATATCGGGGTAATAAATTGGGAAACTTTGAGTCACACTTCGCTGTAGAAGTAGTATTGCACAATAAAGTGACTTTGTTGTAAAGATTTGTTGTATTTTACATACTTGTAGCTGCACACCAGATATGTTAGACTTCAGGGAAGAAGATTTATATCCCAATGCAAGGTTGTCCATTGAATTTTGTTTTAACTGCAAAAATTCTAGACAAAAGGAAGAAATTACAATTTGGGCAAGCATACTCGTATGTTGATAGTTTGTAGCCCTGGGAATCTAAGGCAAAGTCTACTGAATTAACCATTCTATTTATTGTTATCAAAAGTAGACTTTACTATTTAGTCTCTCTTTGACAGGGATAATTCATAGTAGATCCATGTATATTTATGACTATGTCTGTGGCATAATATAATCCATACATCGTATGAAATGCAAAATAGCTTGCCCTGTCACAATGTATTTATATGTTTGTTTAGGATAGGAATACCATTAGATATTTCTAAGGTCCCCCCCCCCCAATTTTGTGAGTGGTTTCACCTGTCTATCTTTTTGATTACTTAGATGTAGATTTTATTTTGCTGCTTACCTTGTACACCATGTATTAAATTAATGTACATACTTTTCCTTTCGCTGTGTAAGGAAAACTATTAGGCAAACCTTATATAACAACTTGATCAAGTGTTTATAGTCTTATGAAAGTGGGTCACTTATCTGTGGGGAGAGCATCAAAATCCACAACTCGCTTTTTTGATGACTAAAATCCATTCTCTTAATTTTTCATAATAGGGTTTTATGTCTATAATTTATTTTTCAAAAACTCCTTGTGTGCTGATATTACTTGTTAGTTTAGTGATTCATTGCTCCACCACTAAATCTGTATATGGCATCAATTTATATACATTTTAAGAGAATCAATAAAACATCAATATCTTTAAACAGTAACAGATAGGTAGCATGAATATTACGGAGAAAACTGCAGATTTTGCACAATTTTTTTTTCGATGCGACTTTACAGAATAGTAAAGAAATTAATAATATATGAAAGACTAAAAGTAAACGCAGTTTCATTTTGCAATAATTTGTTCGCATATATTTGGGTAAAATAGAAACTTTTGGTGTCATTGGAAAAGGCATTTTAATATTTCCTACTTCGGTCACAGCATTTCGTTGTACTATGTTTAAAATGAGCATTTGTTGAAATCTTGAAACAAGCAATGGCCCTAGGCACAGTAAAAGTTCAGAAACACATGGTCATGTTATGATTAGAGAGAGTATTAATGAGTCTTCCCTACCCCTACCCCCACCCTGTCTCTCTTCATACACACAGAGCATGAGTGATGTGAACATGTCGTCAAAGGAAGAGGTAGGCAAAGAATTAAGGGACTATTCTTTAATGATTTGCCTGCACAACTCTTTTGTGGTCTCCATATTTTGTTCACAATGTGTTTTGTTCGTTTAGTCAAGGCTCGACATTAGTGGATGTCTTGGGCTCCCTAAGCGTGGCTTGGCCAGCCAAATGTCAAAAAAAGTTAACAATTTGGTTGTCCGTCATAGGGTATTGTGACGAGAACATTTTCCGGTGAAGGCAGATATGCGTGACTTCAGGCTCTGACCCCTCTTTATCTCATGCTGCATATTGTACAGAATGCATGAGGCTCCTTTAATGTTAGGGGTTTTTGTTGGCTGAATGAGTAAACGTTAGTAGGTATCCCTGCATTTATTTCTTTTGATTACATCATCATGATTGAATGACTGTGTCTGTTAGAGCAACTGAAATAGTGTTGAGCCTTGTCTGACTTTTGTTTTGCTGCATTTTGTTGTTGTTCATGGCATGTTACACTGTCATGCTTTCCGCATCCTCATCAACCTGTGATTTAATTTTTGTATTCTTTTTATATGTGATCACTTCATATAACCGGGGAAGTGGGATGGTGCTTGCTCTTACTATGTTATTAAAGAGCTCACATGTAGATTTTTTCCGACCCCCAATTGCAAGAATATGGTTTGTAAATAAATAATAAACATATTGAAATAAAGGTTTCATCAATTTTAGCAAATAAAATAGATTTTTTTACATAAAATGTACCCTTGATTATTGCCCCTATTGAGCCAGATTTCTCAAACAGACCGATAAACATCGAAGCGGGTTGACCTGCTATGACGTCACTGGGTAGAGTTGATCAATTCATCCGGTGCATAATGCGCACTATTGAAATTGTGTGTAAAAAAAAAACAACATCAACGAGAGTCGCTTTCTTTTAGGGGAATCCTTACGTTTTGTGGCAAAATGCCCCGAGATTGCGTTGTGTGTGGGGGGGGGGGGGGTGTTACAATACTTTAAAGAACCCCAACATCAGTTTCTTCACCTTTCCAAAGCTCAATAAGCAACAGAATTTGTGGGTGAAGTTTGTGAAAATTCGGCGAAAAGATTTCACAGCAGCAACACAGAGCAAGCATGCACGAATTTGTACTATTGTAGTGACCATTTCGAAAAATCAGCCTTCGAACGTCACTGCAAGATTGACTTTGGAGATGTAGCTGGCCCGAAATACAAGGCTAAGTTGAAGAAGGATGTCTTGCCCACAATACAGAGCATCAAATATTCAAAAACACCAACAATTAAACCGCAGGAGACCACTGTCGGAAGTCAGACTGAGAACTAATGTGAGCAACTTTCGCTGTATTGTGAAATTGTATTGTTGAATCAATGCCGACATGGTCGTTCTTGCGCTGATTTTGTGGACTCAGTTCGAACTCATAGTATCGTTTTTTCCAAAAAATGTCAAGTGACAAGTTAAAAGTAACCTTTATTAGGTGTTTCACCAGATATTTCACTGCTGTGACCAATATTAGGAAGAAAAGAGCGATTCTCGTAGAGTAGCTCTGTTCTTTTCTTCCATGGCAGTGTATCAGATCTAGCCCAGTTCTCAAGCGGAGCCCTACAGGGTTTCACTGCGTCGCTGTACATGTAGCCTACCATGATGTGTACGGGTCCGACTTTTTTAAGTTTTTCGTGCATGTAAACTTGTGCGAGCTGTCTGAAAAATGGTTGCTTGTTGGAATAAAATGTTGTAAACTAGTTTTCATATCACATTTAACAAAACTGATGGATTTGGAAACATAATTTTGAAGTATAAAAATTATGTCGACCAAAGTTTCTCTTCACTCGCGGTTGCCAGTCCATGCTATGATGTGCAGCAGTACACCGCGGAGGTCATACGACTCTACCCAATGACGTCAGTGCTAATTTGCATAGAAAAGTAAACAAGCTAGGATTTTGCCGAAATTGGACTGCGAGACAATTTCAAACCCTCAAAAAGGTGATTTTTATTTTAAACAAATTGCACTTTCTAGTTGAGCTATTTGAAAAATTTAAAAAGTATTGTTTTCTTTGATACACAGATTTTAATATTACCAAATAAAAATGCATACCACTCCTTTTCTCAATATGAGCTCTTTAAATTGGATAAGGCTTTATTGTCCTGTGGGCTACCTGTTCATCTCAACTCTATGTGAGCATCTGCATTTACATTGCAGGGATATGGATGGATGTTAATTTGCAATAATATGTAGTGTAGTCAAGCCTGCATGTATAGACTGCTTATTGGGAACAAAACGGTGGTCTATGTAGGGAGGTGATTCTTATAAATGAGTTTTCTGTAATAGAGGTGTCAGTAAGAAACACTGTTTCTAAGGAAAAAATAAGAGGTTCTCCACAGGTGGGGTTATCAAAAGCAGGGTTGACTGTATGTTTGATCCACATGTGTATTAATTAAAAAAATAATTTAATAATCTCATAGGTGGTTGTTAAATCAAGGTTGACTCTAATTATGTTTGATCCACATTATTTTGTGCTTCTATTGTTGTTGATAAACTGATGCTTTGATTACAAAATATTTGATAATTAAATGTACATGTACTTCATCCCATAAATTACAAAAAAAAAATTATTGTTATTGGAAAACTTGCGGGTGTGAAAAGGATTATAAAATCTGCTTTTAAGTAAGTAATAACAACCTTTTTGTTAAAAATAATTGCTTAATTTGACTAATTTGTCAAATTATTTGTTGACTGTAACTAGTACATGTACCTGCGTTGATTTCTGAGTAGCTCCCTCTACGACAAAAGCAAGATTTTAATTTCTTACAAAGGTGTTATATGCTAATGCTCCTTTCTGCTAACTCTGCATGAAATGCATCAATACAAGAGGGAGCAGCTCACAAAATAAATCATTAAAAAGGGGTAATTATTTGCTTTCATATGGTCCAAAACTAAATGGCAGAGCTGTAAAGGACCTATACTGTTCATCTCAATCCCTTCTCTCCAGTGGCGGATCTAGCCTGGTAAGACACAATACATTCTACGGGCCCGCCATTGTGCACAAACAAAGCGGGCCTATAGAATGTATTGTGTCTAATCCGGCTAGATCCGCCACTGCTTCTCTCCTAGGCATTTTGTTTTTTTTATAGTTTTGTTTCTGCACAGTTTTGAGGTTTATATTTCTCTCTCATCAAGTTTTTCAATTTTTGTGTGCACATATGAATGAGATTAACAAAGATGTAAGCTGATATCAGCAACATGGATATTGTACAAGTTCTTGCATTGTTTAATTCACATTTGTTTGTAATACCACTGATTTATCATGTCACATATTTGAAATTTGTTCAGAGTGCCTTGTCTGCTTGTGAATAGATAGAAATTGTATCAAGGGAAAAGACTTGTCGCATGCTTTATCATTTCAGGATAAACAATCTTATACATGCTGCACTTTGTAGGAAACTGCAATTTGTGTATTATTCATACAATATTTCTTTTTATCATTGTGTCCATTTAAACTTGGTTCTAACATTTTGATAATTTGGTTGAACCTGACAGCTGATGCTGGGTCCAAGTCATGTTTAAGAAAAGGAAAACAACTATGGTCTAATTTCCTAATATGCATTTTGCATATTTATAAGTAATGTAACATGGTTTGACTAGGGAGGAAAATGGGAAAAGTATTTTGACGCCATCATTGCCCCATGATGATACGGATCCTTGTCTTATATATCAAGCAGATCCTTGTCGTATATATCAAGCAGATCCTTGTCGTATATATCAAGCAGATCCTTGTCATATATATCAAGCAGATCCTTGTCGTATATATCAAGCAGATCCTTGTCGTATATATCAAGCAGATCCTTGTCATATATATCAAGCAGATCCTTGTCATATATATCAAGCAGATCCTTGTCGTATATATCAAGCAGATCCTTGTCGTATATATCAAGCAGATCCTTGTCGTATATATCAAGCAGATCCTTGTCATATATATCAAGCAGATCCTTGTCATATATATCAAGCAGATCCTTGTCGTATATATCAAGCAGATCCTTGTCATATATATCAAGCAGATCCTTGTCATATATATCAAGCAGATCCTTGTCATTTCTTATATATCAAGAAAAAAAAAAGCAAAGAAAAAGAAAAGGTCTGCATCATTTCTCGGGGAAAGGGTTACATCGAAACACTCTTTTAAAGTTCCAAGGTTTGTCCCTATTCAGAATCTTGAACTCTATATAAACTTTTACAAGAGATATTTAGAGCATTTCTATAATTGCAATCCCCTTGTAATTTGTTGTTGCGATGTATGTATACAGGAGAGAGGAGGGAAGATGTCTCACATTTCAGCTGAGCAGAAGAGAAGATTCAACATCAGGGTAAGTTCTACTAGTTCATGTAGTATCATATAGGACCGTATTCTTGAAACGTGCCTAAGCCCCCGCTTAGTGTGTAGATTTAGGCCACTCAATTATTGAATAAGCCAAATGTCACCCACTTTAAATCCTACAAAATCATAGACGCCCTCTAGTTCTGGAACGAAATTCAAATACAAAAACCTCATGATAAGATTGATTTCTGATAATAATAATAATAATAATAATAATATGTCTTGTTTACCCAGGGTAGCCTCATCAGTATTATATACTGTTATCCTTGAGGGCCCTGCAATCATATTATTACCCCTGATGCTCATTTCATGCCAGGAAATAATTTTGTTTCTTTATTTTATTACATAAATATAGTAATTTATACGGGAATTACGGGTCGACAAATGGCCTTCCATAAATCAGCGGCCAAAGTTAAGCCTGGCTTAACTTAGGCCGCTTTCAAGAATACGGGCCATAGTTATTACCTAAAGAATGCTAATAACTTGTTCAAAATGTTTGCAAAGGCCACATCAGAGTAGGCTTGGCTTGTTTATGATAGTCAATGTCTTATTGTCTTTTGCTGTAGCAAGGGTATTTGATGATCCAGGCTTGTGTTATTTATCTAGGTTTCAGTTGTTCATTTAAATGTACACTATATCATATGTTGAAAAGGAAACTACAAAGAGTCAACAAGTTTCGATTTATTTAGCTTTAATACTAAGTCTAGCTTTCGAGTTTTCTAATCATGCGCAATCCAGGCTTTAGCAACACCTTGATATTTATTTGTTGACTTGAAAGTAAACTGTACTTTATAACTTTGTAAATCATGCACCTTAGTATCCTAGCCAAACCCTAGCTTTAATTGACATGTGTCTTAAAGTAGGTCAGCTGCAGTGGAAGAAATAATGGTTGACACGTTTGGGAAATTAATTTCAACAAGCAAAGGGTATTTCTCTCCCAGCTCTTTAAAAACAGCCAGATTGACGCGGTTTAACTTTGTTTTCCATCTTTTTTACAGTCTGGATTTGACACACTGCATGCATTGATCCCGTCCCTGGCTCAGAACCCTAGTGCCAAGATCAGCAAGGCTAACATGCTCTTAAAAGGTGAGTTCTGACTATATGCAATGCTTGATACTGGTTACGATGTCATGATTTATTTATAAAGAAAAAAAAAAAGTCATTGATAATTCTCATTAAGAATAGAAATAAGAATTCTACTTGTACTGCGATACAAATACAAGTACAAGTATGTAACTAGAAGAGTATGTAAAAAAAAAAATCCATTGTCGCTGCTCATATGATCTGGCCACCTGTTGTTTTTCGGACTGATTTTTCACAATTTCTTGAGAAGTTACTTAGTACCTTTAATAGTAGAACCTAAAGGCAAAATGGTTCATATTCTATAACATTCTGTTACACAGTGTAGCAGTGCGAGAATATTGATTTTCTGGACTGTTCACCTTTGTCTTGTGGCTGTGGACTACAACAAGAAACACCAGAGTTCATGCACTTGATATTCTCATTGTCTCACCCTGAATCAAAGATACACTTTCCGTGATATAGTCAACCATTGAAATGAAGAAGAAAAAAAGCCTCAAACTAAAGACTTAAGTAATGATGAAGGCTCAAGGATAAATACTGCATATTGTGGAGCATTTAAAGTGTGAGAAGTTTAATTATCTTGATGGTTGCCTTTGCCTTGTAGCTGTTGACTACACCAAGAAACTCCAATCTGACCGAAGACAAACGAAGGAAGAGATTAATATCCTCAAGAAAGAAATCGCTGGTTTACATACGGACATCAGGTAAGCTCTTTCAGTGAGAATCGGGGTAGGCTATTCTATATCTTAAGAAAGGGACATTTTGGCAATAGTTTTAACCCTACTAATCAACTGATGAAAAAGAATTAATTGAGTAATAAAGTACAAGAGTGTCGTATTAATCAGTGGTCACTTTGAGTGTTCAGTTTTGGTTGAAATATTGAATTTAGGGACATGTTGTTCAGTATATCTTTTTATCCATTGATGATATGTCCCTCTTCCTTTTATTTCACCCCCAAATGAAAAATATCACTCTTTTTGTATGGCTGTTGATGAAGGTTTCTTGCCGGTATCAATATATAATGACCAAAAAACAATATTTCATCAGTCATTTGTATCATGATTTGGCTAGAAAATGTTGTCAAAATGCCCCTTTTTTCTAATATTGAATTACCCAGTAGCAACCATGTTAATATATCTGTGAACAGAGCAGTTTATGATTCCTTTTAGTCAGTAGTAAAACACAATAAGAATTATGATTTGGAGAAAGAAATTTTGTGTTACAAACTTTACTGTAATATTATAGTGTTGGTGCAGAAAGATTTTGTTTCATTTTGTTTTGTTTTTGAAGAATCATGCTGCAAATATTAACAGGCAATAAAATCTTAAATTCTCATCCTTTCATGTTTGTGTCACCTGATCAGTGAGAGCCAATCACAGCTGCCGGCGAGTGGAGTCCCTGTTACCAGGCAACGAGTGGACATGATGCGGGATGTGTTTGATGAATATGTTAGGGAGAGAACCACGCATAACTGGAAGTTCTGGATTGTATCCTTTCATTAATTGAAAACAGCCATGCTCATTAGTCTAATGCTACAGTCATATTTTGAAGTAAAGCATAGCCAAAATAGGGCCACTTCAGGCCATATTTATGAGAGGGTTGGTAATGGCTCTCCCATGCAATTGGGGCATCTAGCAAGAAACACAAGGGGTTGTGTCGCAAGACTTGAATGTTGGACCACATAACCATCGCTCAAAACAATTCGCAGCCCAACTGGTCATTAGACCAAATGATAATTAGACTGGTCAAAAATTGGACAAGTTAGTAATTTGGACCACATGGATGAAAGAAGAAGTCAGGGTAGACAGAATGATATTAGGCCTGTTAGATATAAGACAAACTGGGTAACGATGCAATGGGATTAGATGAATTGGAATCATCCCAAATGGTGATAAACGACTTAATGACCTTGATAAGTCAAACAAACCTTGCTTTCCTTAGCTTTTTGTTCTCCCAAAATCAGTTCAGCATTATTATCCGGCCACTGTTTGAGTCGTTCAACGGCACTGTTTCAACAACAAGTCATGAGGAATTAACACGTTCCGTTCGGTCTTGGCTTGATCAGCACTGCTCCCTCCTAACGCTTCGCCCCAGTAAGTTCCTTCTTGATGATCGTGTCTTATGCACTCCTATGGGGTGTTGCAAGAAAGTTGCAATCAATTGCAAATTGTAAAGCAAATTAGAACAACCATTCTGAATGGTTCAGGGTCTGCCCATTCAAGAAGATGCGCTTGCAACAATGATTTTGATTGGTCAGTACCGATCAGTTGCAACTTGCAATCAATCGCAACTTTCTTGCAAAACCCCACTAGACTATCAAATTCTTACCCTATTATTTCAGTTGGTTGGTTTATTGTTGGAAGAAAAGCAAAATGTATATCTAGAGATATCTTGGTTGAGGGGTTTTAACACTCTACTGGAGATGTGAAGGTCATGGCTTCCAGCCTTCTTAATGGCACTTATGTCCTTTGGTGAGTCTTTAGTGTGCATTTGCCACTCTTGGCCAAGGAGTAGTCAGTAGGTGCTTGGTTGGAAGATATTTGTTGAATATGAGAGAGTAGAAATAGCAGCCATGCTACTGATATGTCAGGAGTGTCGTGTGTGACAAATAAAGAACTCAATATTGTTATTATTACTTCAACTGAAGTCTGCTGTGCTCTTTCAAGTACCAGAACACATGTACGGCTGAAGGCTTGATAGCGTTCAGTTCACAGATGAAAGATTACAGAGGGTAAATTCCAATTGGAAAAGATTCAGTCAGGATCAAAATACACATGAAATGTGATAAAGAAAAACATTGTAATATATTTGACTTAAACATCTAACCATAAATTGTGGATGAGTTGACAATTTTCAGGCACTATCTTTACTTAATAATGATAAAGCCAACCACAAGCAAGTATACCGTATGTGACGTATAGCCTCTAAATTTTGGATGAGTTGACAATATACCCCTCCCAGTCATGACAATTAGTGATAAATCAAATTCCAGCACAATATGGTATGTCTCGTAAAGTTTAATCATACAGTAGCTTCATTATCAAATTTACTGGAGATACATCTTGGACCGCACAGTTTTTTTGTTGTTGTGTTGTTGTTGGTAATACTACTTTTATAATGTACCTTTTTACGATATTTAGTTTTTTTTCCTCCTTCCTTCTCCAGCTGTTTTGTCCTCATTAACCCTTCTGAGTCGAACCACATCCATCCTGTCAGACCCTACCCAGATCCCTCAGCAGGCCATTGATGCGGTCACTCGCAAGGAAGATGAAGTGGACTAGCCCTGGACATTGTCAATGCCAGACCGTTCAAGCAAGCGATATGCAAGGGATTGGTTAATATTTCCGCGTTGGTCTTGATGAAAGATGTGGGTGACCTTGAGGCACATGAACATTGCTGATGTCAAAAACTACGAAGGATGTGTCTCAGAACCTTTGAAGGGAACATTTATTGGAACAGAAATATTGCTTGTGGTGGTTACAGTTAAAGACATTGATGAATTTTAGGCACGAGGACACTGTCAATGGGAGATCATTAAAATCTGACAAGAAAATGCTGTCAGTCTAAAGTGTGGGTGAATATAACACACTTGGACACTTCTGATGACATAATCGTCAAGGGGTCACCTTATGGACCATGAAGTCCATCTCTGCTGTCATTGATCAAAGACGTGACTGAATTTGTGGTATCCGCAAAAGAAATCATCTTACTTGAGGATTGAAATGTGACCAGAATTTGACTGTGGCCATTGGAGGAATTGTTGAAAATGTGATATTTAGGAGATGTTCAAAGTGATGTCCATATTGAAAACTATATGCTCTTATGAAAGAGGATATCGTGCGCCGAGAGAAGCGAATGGCTGTAGATGGAGAAAAGCCTAGATCAGCATCTAAAGAGATAAACCTTAAGTTTTTCCTGTTTGTTGTTCTGCAGGACTGGTTAAATCGGCTATTATCAAGAAGTATGGCCCATATTTAGCAAGCACAAGATGTCATCATCAAAGAAAAGCTTCAAATACTGAAGCTTTTTGTCTTGCTTTCATCAGAGTAAAACAAAAGAATGAAAAGAAACCCCATTAAACCAAGATAAACAGGATCTAAGGGAAACAAACTGTGCAAAAGAGATAGAGATGTCATAAATTTGAGACAGTTAGGAAGGCATTCCAGTTTCTACCCACCTGTGTTATGTTGCAATATATGATCCTGAAGTACACCTTGCAAAATAGATATCGACTTATGTTTCGCAGTTGCCCACGGCAGAGAAAGAGAGAGAGAGAGGAAAACAATTGAGCAAAGCAGGAGATAAATTCCTTTTTCCTGATAAACAGAGAGATCCGATAGTAAACAAAGAATTGGTGTGTCCAAACGCTAATATTCTGAAAAACTTCTTTATATATATTTTTGAATGAATCATTTATACTAGACTATAATGTTCTGAGAATCTTCTACCAAGTGTCTTGGTGCATTGGAATGTTTGTGCTTTTCTCTGGTTTTCATTTGTGCAGAATTACAAAGTGTTGCACTTACAGCAATTCTTTATTTTTCTCATTTGTTATTAACCACTATGCTGGCAAGGGGGAATGACTTATGAAAGATATACTTATTTTTGTTAATGTCACATCATGCTTCGTAGGGTAAATACATGCTTTATCCTACATCTCAATGCATCCTCTGTGTAGATACTTGTCCGTCGCAGTATTTTTAATTCAGTTATTCTTGTATCTGCCAAATTTGCTGGCAACAATTTAGGATCGCGCAGTGTTTTACAATAGCTTCGCACAAATCTTGATCCAGTAAGTCTACCTTCTAAATACCACATGTAAACAAGATCAGGGTCCTGTAACATAAAGAGATCGTAAGTCTATGGTAAACCATGTACTGAAGAGTTACAATTGATCGTAAGATTGATTGTATCTCTGTATGCTACAGGCCCCTGTACCTCTATAATTATTTATACATGGAGCTAAATTACAAATATTTTAACATAAGGCCAAAAAAAAAAAATTGTTGTATTGGCGTAACGGGTCACTGAAAAATAGGGTAGGTCGGTCAGGATTTTTTTTTTTTTTTTTTTTTTTTTTTTACGACAGTATAGTACATAATACACGCAGCTAGTTCTGTCCGCAACACTTCCGGGTTTTTTGATCACGATCGCAAAGGCAGCACGATACGCGATATCGATAGCTCCCCCCCCCAAAAAAAAACACCTAGGGTCGGCGACATATTTAGGGTCGGGCGGGTTACGCCAATACAACAATTTTTTTTTTTTGGCCTAAGTGGCTCTATGAATGAATGTTTAAGTTGCAGCTGATAATGACTTTAATACAAGATCAGGGCCCTGTTTCATAAAACTTCTTATCATTATTAACAAGTTACAATAACTGTTAAAAGCTACTGAAGTCATAGCATTTGATTGGTTGAGAGCACATTTGTCATAGATCGGTTGCAATTTTTTTTTTTATTGCTAACAAGTGTTATGAAACTGGGTCCTGAAGGGGTGAGTTTTATGTGCAGTGGGCGAACAAGCCTTCAAAGACTGCATTAGAGTTCTAGATAATAGTAGTTTTATAAAAAGATTCATGAAATTATCTGATAAGAAATGTTTATGATCCAGAACTTTTTACCAATTTGTTTTCTCTCAACTTAAAGCTGTATGAAGGATGATATCAGTTTTTTTAATTTATTTATTTATTATTATTTTATTTATTTATTTATTTATTTATTTATTTATTTATTATTTTTTTGGGGGGGGGAGTCCATTTAGCATTTTGCTGTTATTTTGTGTTTAAGTTTCCTTTAATTTTACCCCCATGGGCAAGCAAGTGTATATTACATTTGTTGTGATGGGTAAACATTTGGAACCTTCAACTCATTGTTTCTTTCAGGGTTTGTCTATGACATAAACTTTGGTAGCAGAAACATACATTAAATTAAACCATTGTTTTCAAAGAAAGAGTTAAGCAAGTAAAATTGATTTAAGGTGGCTATAAAGATCTTTTTACCTTGATAGCCAAGAGTGAAATACTTTCAGAAGTCCCATACATTTTAAAAGTGCATTAAATTCTCCATGTCTCCTTGGCCGACTGTATGTGAAAAAGAGAAAGTCTACAACAACTTCTATTTGTTTAAAACTTAAATTAAACAAAAAAACAACTATGATTGCCCCTAGTTGCCCTTGTTAATACATACCAAACACATATGAGCTTGTGTTGAATACATATCATGAGGTTTCAATACTACTAATAAAAATCTGCCGTTTAGCCCTGTAAGCGAAACTCGGCATTAAAAATTTGTAATTGATTTATTTAAATTTATGGGGTGTTGCAAGAAAGTTGCAATCAATTGCAAATTGTAAAGCAAATTAGAACAACCATTCTGAATGGTTCAGGGTCTGTCCATTCAAGAAGATGCGCTTGCAACAATGATTTTGATTGGTCAATACCTATCAGTTGCAACTTGCAATCAATCGCAACTTTCTTGCAACACCCCATAAGAGACTGGAGAGGAAGACTAATCAAGGGATCTACACCAAGTCTTATGTAAGAGGTTCATTAGGATACTAATGTGGGATTGTGCTATAAATAAACAGTATCTCTGAATGGGATAAAAAAATTTATTGTTGGGGATTTACTGAATTCTAGTTTGTCATATGCTTTCTGGCAACTGTTGGTATTAATTCCTGGCTAATCTTTAGTGTGTATATACTGGAGCTTGTACAATGTATATGGAATATAGTAGTGTAAATTTAGCTAAGGCTTTATTCATGTACAGTACTTTTGTATAGAAAAGTAAAGAGCGCATGCTCGGAAAAGATGGAAGGAGAGGAAATTGTTGCCACTTTGGAAGGAAGTGGGTTGGTAATGTATAATGACAGAAGCGAGATAGAAGTAATAACAAATTTGTATTCCTGATCAGGGCCTAGTCACAGACACTTCAAGCTTTTTTTTCTGCACCATTGTATTTTGAGTTCGTTCATTTTGATTCTGTGTAATGTGAGTTGCCATGGGGTCAGTGGGTGAATCGTTACTTATTGGCAGTGTGAACGCACTTATGGGATTAAGACCAAAGGTGGGGTTGCGGGAGAAGTTATTCTTTGGAGTGCTAGAGGGATATGTGTAATGTGGCTTTACAAACAAGAGAATCTCAACAGATTTTGTAATTATAGGGGATAATTGTGAGGGATGTCAAACACAAATTAATTAGTTTAAATTGACCTGTTGACTTTGTCTACACATAAATACAGATAAATATTTCTTTCATTTTCTGCAAGCTTCAAAACTTCAATATCAAGTGATGTGATTTATCTAATACAACAATATGAAGTTTAAACCTTTCCTAAGACTATGCAGTACATTTAAAAAAAAACTTGGTTCTAATATATGTAAATGTTATTTATCATGGTATGTCATTAAAAAGAGACTGGGGTGGAAATCTGTTCAACTATCCAACAAGATAGAAACAAACAAATCTTTTTTTGGTTGTTGTTGGATGAATTGTCAACACAAGATTAATGCAGACTGCATAACAGATTAAAGATAAAATTGAGTACTGGTCATGCAATCACATTGTGAAAGACCTGTCCAGAAGTTACTGGGAAAGGCTGATTATATAATATTAGTACATGTAAATAAGAATAATTATGAATTTTTTTTCATCATAAAAATTAACCCAACCTTGCTGAAAATCACATGTAGTGTAATAAAAGTGCTGCACCCAGAAATCAGTCTATGGGACTACACATGCATGAAAATTTTGCCCCAAATTGAGAGCTATTTGAAGTTGTATTTGGAATATAGAGGTATTTCAAAAGCAATCCTTTCCATGGAACATTTCTTCCATGGTATTTCTTTCACATGGAATTTGTACCCTTTATCAGTGCTCAACCTTCTCTTTAAACATGAGAGACTTGTTCACCGTGCTACCATGTGGTATTACCAAATACCAATGATTGCTACACCCTTTGGTCGTCTTAGCATGGCCAATTTTGTGCTTATTTTTATTTCATCCTACAAGGCTGATTTTTTTTCTCTCGACCTAACATAATTTGTTATCGTGAAAGGTTCATGAAAAATATTTTCTGCGTAAATGTAGACATTAGGGTCAACGAGAAAATATTCAATAATGGATATTGTGGTACATTGATTAGACAGCTAAGTTACGAGTGTGCTTTAATATGGACATCAAACGTAGCGTTGTATAAGTATTAATTCTAAATAGTTTACAAACAGTTAAAATCAGATATATTTTGTTATTTCCAAAGAACCTCTTGAAAAAAAGTAGTATATGAAGCCTGTGAGTTTTGATACTTCATCTCACTCTTAGTATTAGTTCCTTTGTATTCATGATGAATAATAATATTCCCTATCTTGTTGTAAACATGGAGGTATAAAAACAAACTTTCTTCACTCATGTAATGAGTAATTGTTCTCGGCAGGGATATCGCATGGTATTATGTGCAGGCATCGATGTGAGGTTATAACATAAGCACACCTAGTTTGAATGAGAATTATTTATTGTTGCCCGGTTCTGAAGCACATGGTGTATATGCAAGTTTTTTTTTCTTCTCATTGGTATTGTATGTAAGAGCATTGTAAATATCTTTGCCATTGTCATGGTGTTTAGCTACCATATCAATCAACACTTTTCGTTTCCTCTTTGTGTATATGTACAGTTTAATTCTGTTATCATTCATTCATTCATACCCGATGTATTCCCTTCGTTTGCTTTATAGCATCCAGACATTGTTGCTAAAAGACATTCTCACCTATGGGAATGGAGGGTGTTGGTGGAAAATAGTGCCAACTCTCACTTCTGTGGGGAAAAAAGATGAGTTGCATGCATTTCACTACAATGTGTGTACCGGTAGATTCAATCATTGATTTGGTTGGTCACTTGATACAGCAGTGTCTTAAGCTATTGAGTTGTGTACATGTACATAACACTAACTTTCCATTCTTATTTCAGCAGAAGAGCCCTTCAGGATATCTTTGTTGTGGGTTTTGGAGATGTATAATACTGACAATGTGCAATTAATTTTGTTACATATAAGCATAACTTGCTTTTCTTAAGGATTGACTTCTCGAATACTAAGCCCCAGATACATTGTGATGAAAATGAAACCGTATCGAATGGGTTCAAGATTTTGACCTACACCTTTAAATACGAACATGCTAGCTTGCCTAGAGCACCAAAAATGCCACAACAGATAGGAAAATCAAAATGGCATCACAAAATATCACAACAGACAGGAAAAAATAAAAATATTACCTGCAAAAAGATTTCAACCATCATGCACTATCAATATTGAGGCAAGTAAAATTACATGTAGTTGAAAAACACTGATGCCCCATAAAGCCAGGTAGGTAAACAACAATATTGAGGCGAGATAGACTACCATTTCTTTAAAGATTTGGGAGATACAACAATCACCATTTCACCCATATCCAATTAATGTTTCACCCATTTGAGAGACCTGCATAAGAAAATGTGAATAATATGTATTAATGTTAATATAGGCCTTCAAACCTTGTGATTATATTCCTCTTTTGGTTATAAAATCTGAAATATTGCTGCATATAAAAATCGACTTGTACATGTATCTGTATAATAGGTTCTTGTTTTGGGGTTTAGGCTTTAAAGGGAAATCCACCCTAAATGGCAAGTTGCTTTGAAAAAAAGAGGAAAAAATCAAAGAAGCAGATTGGTGAAAGTTTGATCGAAATCGGAAAAGCAATAAATGAATTTTTGAAAGTTGTAATCACTATACAAATGGGAATTTCAAATTGGCCGAATAGGTAATGTCACTGTGATGTAGTTGCGGAGAACTCTCCCATTCGCTCCAACACACAAAATGACTAAAATGTCATTTTTTCAAAAATGTCTTACTCAGTCGGATCTTTTTCTTTCATGAGGACCTCTAACAATATGCTATCTCCAATATATTTTGAGTACTGCCCACGAGGGTAAATGCGCCTCAAAGAAAAAAGCAAATTAATGATATTTTTGTGTACGACAAACGGGAGAGTTGTCCACAAAATGTCACAATCGACCCGCCAAATTGCCAATTTGAGATTCGCATAGATGTAGTGATCTCATTTTTCAAACATCCATAACTTTCTTAGTCCTTGTCCGATTTCTTTCAAACTTTCACCATCCTGTTTTTATTTTTCTGCTTTCACACAAATCATCTCATTACCAAGGTTGGATTGCCCTTTAAGAAATCCCTAATACTGTAGTTTGCATGATCATACAGGATATGAAATAAATGTAAAGTCAGTGGATTTCATTGTTAAAGTAAAATGGTACAATGTCTGTATAAAGGAAGCAAGAATCTGGAAAAGTCCTTAAAGTGCCTTAGCCAAAAAAAAAGAGAAAATTTACATTTTGAAAAGCTATTGCAGTATAATCTGTAAGTTTATGGTGGGGTTAACAGACATACCCAGCACTCCTGTACGCTACACTTGCATATTTACAGTACAAATGGGTTACATTCTTGTAACAATCGTATGTGGACTTATTTGATACGCTTTTGCATTTGAGAGGGAACATTTTTGATATGCATTCAAATTTCTATGGTATTCTCTTTTTTTTCAAAGTCAATCCATTTTTACTTTCTTTCCTCTGGCCCCTCCAGGTTCAGTGATGGTGTGGGCATGGAGATTTAGAATAATTTGTTGTACCTTATAGATCATCTGTAAAAGTATGTACAACTGAATTACAAATATCTGGGGATTTTTTTGATGTAAATACATGTGTGTGTGTACTCTTTAACTTTTGTTTTTTTGTTGGTTTGCCTCATCATTGTAATCATTTGATCTTGACGTAGCTAAGTTGGAAAAAAATCTACAAAAATAAAAACATCAAAGGAAGACTACGACTGTGTATTGAGAATAGTTTGTTTCATGTCAATAGTATATTGGTACAAAGATGACAATATGTGGAAAGAATGAGGGAGAGACGGCTCGGAGAGAGAGAGAGAGAGATATTTCAGAGGGAGGAAGAGAGAGATAGAAAGAAAGGGATAGCTCAAGGGAATAGGGAGAACTAGAAGGGAGAACAAAGTTACGGGCATGGGCGCCAATCCTCACAGGAATTCTATTCAAGGGGGGGGGGGGACACACCTGGATGCAACAATGGGGTGTCCCCCCCACTTGAATAGAATTCCTGTGAGGATTGGCGCCCATGGTTACAGGGTATGAAAGGAGTGTAAAAAATACATAGTGATTGAAAGAGAATAAGAGAGAGAGCGAGAGAGAGCGAGAGAGAGAGGGAGGGAGATAAATGTACACCTTGTACGGAGTTTACAGATTTATGAATATCAGGAATAGTTTTATTATCCAGGCACTGGTTGGTAGTGGGAGGGGGCATAAGGGTAGAATTAGCATTTTATCAACTATGGTCCTTCATTTGTTTTTCCCCCTTCTCCCTAAAAAATACTGAAAATAGATTGATATTATTGTTGAATCAGATTGTTTTCTAGATCACTAAAATCAACCCCCAAAGACGGCTTGCTTGGAAAGAATACACATGTATTACATTTATTTTTCATTGGAAAATAATGATCGAGAGCAGCACAATTCCTGAAATGATTGTAAAAGCATATTGGGAAGTTTCAAGCAAAGTGATCATCATGAAGTCATTTTCTTGTGGTCTGTGATGATATCACAATCCTAGACAAAAATTGTGTTTGAGTTTGTGCGGGTAAGTCAGACCTTTAAAGGGTACCAATTACCAATCACAAACAAAATATTTTTTGCTCTGTATGTTAGGGGTTCCATGTTGCCATACAATATTCAAAATTGAGCTTTAAATGTTGATTCTATAAAGAGATATTGCAAGTTTAAATACTCCCTAAATAAACATTACAGCGACTTGCCAGTAGACGAATCGAAAGACCCATACGCACTCGCACAAAACTCCGAGTTCGGTTAAGCGTGAGGGTGTTTTGTTTTCATTTATTTTCTTCATACTCCTTAACTGTTAACCCATAGAAGGTCAGGTAAAGTTTTTTTGAGGTTAACTTTAAATGTTCTAGCTGTATACAGATTATTTTTTCAGGTGATTGGTATGCATACACTTTTACATTGCCATCCAGAAGACCCGATGCAGTTTCGAACCCGGGTCCGTCTGCGTCAGTTTTTAGGTAAAGACCAGTGAGCTGAGACTCGGTGAACGTACCACTAGACCAACTCATATCCAAATCTCATTTTGTAAGGTATATCTCACTTTGTATTTGCTTCTCTTGGTGTTCATAACCCTTTGAAATGACTGTGTACTACAGTGCAAATATGTTAAGAAGGAACCTTTCTCGTATTACTCTATCTTTCTACACTAATGGGGTGTTGCAAGAAAGTTGCGATTGATTCCAAGTTGCAACTGATCGGTACTGACCAATCAAAATCATTGTTGCAAGCGCATCTTCTTGAATGGGCAGACCCTGAACCAATCAGAATGGTTGTTCTAATTTGCTTTACAATTTGCAACTGATTGCAACTTTCTTGCAACACCCCATTAGAGAAGATAAAGAATGATGAGCAAATGAAACAAAATTGTATAAAAAACTTAGTTTTATTTTACTTTGAAAAATTTACAGTTAACAGATATGACAACATATAATAATATACTTTTTCTTTGTACAGATCTGCTACACATGAACATATTGAGTTACTGCAACTAAATACCTTTCTCTAAACTAAAACATGAATTAAAGTCCATACATGTCAATCTGTGACATAATACATTTTTACTGATATATTTTTAAAAGAAAATTATGGTTGGAGACAGATTACAGATTTTGAAATAGGATTAATATTCTAAAATAGTTGCTAGGTCAGTATGATCATTAAAATAATCATTAAAACAGCATTTCTTTTTATAAATTTTGAAAAATGTTCTAGCTTTTGATGAAAGCATCACTGAATGGTAAAAGAGGCAAGAAGATGTACGTAAGCATCAGTTGAGTTTAAGGTCTCAAAATAGAGCACTTTTTCTGCTCTAGAATGTAAATGCTCTACTATGAATTTGGTCTATACCGTAATGTCACCAGTCATGGCTGCTGTAACGCCCTACGTCAACTGCCCTAGTCTCTCCGGAGCGCAATGAACGGATGCGATTGGCTAGCAGTTATTTTACCAAAATAAATAAGGAAAAACTATGCAGCGTTTTGCTGGCTACCAATTGTGCAAAGAATGACAGCTGGAAAAGTTCGTTTCCAAAAAGAATTATCCACGGGGCTTTTTTATCTTCTGCTAATTTTTTTGTAAAAAAATCAGACTGAAACAAAATAAATAATACATGTATGTACCATATTTTCTGTTTGCGATGTAACAGAGCTAAAGTTCCATAGATGTTGGCCATGCAATTTTATCTTTGTTCAAAGCTGGCTGTCTCGTCGAGATGCTATATGCTCCAGTCTTGACGTGCCATTCCTACAACACACGAATCATGACATAGGCAGCCCAACAAGCGCATTACACAGTGCACATGCACAATCCCGCAAAGACAATGCCATAGCCAGATAGCTTCCTGCGTATGGTTTAGTAGCGCACCGTGTACTGAATGAATATTTTTACAACAGAGTGATTTATCTTAGGTTAATCCTTCCTTCGCAATATCATTAGCTAAGGGTTTTGCACCACTGGTGCAAAGTGCTGCAACACTGGAGCAGCAGAAGCCCCGCAGAAGCGCTGCAGTAGCATTCGCGCCGTAGAAGCAAGATGCAATGTTTCAGGGTTTATTCACAAGCATTTTCGGCATCGATTGGTGGGTGATTCCTCAACAAATATGGTATTTTCTGAAAATTATGAATCCAAAACTGTCAAACCAGTCCACGACTGGTGACATTACGGTACATGTACATAATGTACTGTATAAGTAATTATTATTATTTTTTTTTTTTTGAGGGGTGGTTGTTCTTGTAAATACCATGAATTTAAAAACTCCCGAAAATATGCCCACCCTTGCATTTCAGACCGCGAAAATATCTGTTGAGGGTTAGCGAGCTCTAGGAGTGCCCATGCGTACCTCTACTTTTCGTATGTACGATGCGTCGGTACTATATATATATATATATATATATATATATATACGGTGCATAGGTACTACATGTGCAGAGCATTGGCACAGTCATGCAGTTCAGCCAATGCAGCATGTATTGTGCAAGACAGGGCGTAGAGTGTACGGCTGTAAGTACGAGTCGCTGGGGGGGGGGGGGGGGGGGGTCATTCGCGAAACCAACAACACCCGAAGATATCTTTGGGCCTATAATACCCCAAATTATCTGTACGTGTCTTATACATGTACAATACCTATTTACGATGATCGTTTCCATGAAAGATATTCAAAACACATTAAACGATGAGATAAAGAATTAATGACCCAAAATTTCACTCTTAAAAGTCAATTGGTGATAATTGTTCGCAAGCCTAATCACAAAGAAGAGCTTATTGGTATTGCTTGAAATGTAAGCCTACTTTAAATAGTAAAATCTAAAAATTGTGCTCCTAACACTTGTATGCTGTCCAAGATATAAATGATGACAGAATGACTGAAACCTAACAGATTCAAATGCTACTAATTTCAGGTTTACCAACTTACACGTAACACAATATCCTGAAGTCCTGACCAATAAAAGCAATGTAAACTCAACAAGGGATCACAGGTGTCTTGACTTGCCTGTACAGAATTTGTACTGGACATGCCAGGACCGCACACAACCTCTAGAAATACCAAGAGAGTGTAGCATGCAATTGCAGTCACCCAGATCAGACCCTGTCATCATACATGATGACTGCATATTAATAATAATAATAGCTACATTTATATTGCGCACATATCCATCCCAGGGGATGCTCAAGGCGCTTACAAAGTATTACTATTACCCTGGCTTTAGACAAGCTGCCCTAAGGCGCTGAAAGCATTCAAGGAATAAATTCCTACCAGGTACCCATTTACTACACCTGGGTGGAGAGTGGCAAATGTAGATTAATATCTTGCCAAAGGAAATTAGTTTCCAGGAGGCATCTAGAAACTTCACCTCCTGACGGATGACGCCCGTGCATGGCGGTCCAATTTGGATTTGCCCCTTTAATACATGTAGCTGCAATCGTTATACCAAAGAAGAAGAAGAATAGGTGTCTTTATATAGGATAAATTATAATATGGCTAATATACTTGCAAATACCTGTACATAAGGGTAAACACATGTCTGTTTTACCTTTCAACACATTCTGGATGGCTTGGTGAAAATGTGCAGGTGAAGTTGTAGAACCTTAATCATCTATCAATATTGTGAATTTCTCACATTGCACACTACAATATCTAAATGAACTACAACCTAAGAGGTTGCAGATGAATGTGAAAATTGCTTTTTCTTCCAAAAAAAGATAAATAGATATATCATGTTTGTATCTTCTCTGGAAAACACTCAATAATATTTTCAAAGATCTTACAGACTGTCTTCCAAAATGTGCAAAAATCTGAAGGCTATTATGAGCTAAAAATCCTGTGTTGATAACAGTGAGAGTTTAAAAGCAATACGTAGTATTCTCTTATTTATAAAATCATACAAAACTTAATCCACAAAAATCTCCTGTATCATATGTTCAAAAGTAAGACATACTTTTGGAAGATACGTGGAATGATTTGATCCTCTAACTTCCCACGATTTGTCCTTAATAATGGCGACCAGCCTAACAATGTTCTTCAGAAGAAACAAAGAAATTAGAGCTCCGAGGAGTATGCTTTTCTTTTCTCCACATGTGTTCTTTAAATTGGCAATGGCACAGCATTCATGAATAAGCACTCCAATTCACAGGAACTGCACTTCCAAATGATTCTCGTCCACTGATCTCTCAATACACAATCCTTAAAATGGCCACAGCTGAGTGGTTCATCAGGGCTCTTTTCAATCACAAGAAGCCAACACTGAATGATTTTTGATTAAGCCTAATAAGAGGAGCTTAGACATAATCTTTTAATTGAGAAGGACCAGTGAATGAATGCATTTTCCCTCATATTTACCACAGGTTGCCAGCCTGGATCGCTTATGTCAGCAATGCCTCAACCTCTTTGAATGTTCTTCCTGTTGTCCACATCAGAGACAGTTTGCAAACATGTCCCTTTCATTCACAAAAAGTAATTATTATTGATCGATTTTGATTCACTGCTCCTCTGAAAGTGTTCTTCAAACTGGCAACATTAAGTAGTAGACTAGAGAGACTAGTTACCGAGTGTTTAATCCTCAAAAGAGTTGATTAGACACAAAGTAGTAGCCAAGACAGACTAGTTATCGAGCATCCTCAAAAGAGTTGAACAGACATAGCTGTGGAGCCGTCTTTCCAGATAGGCGAGGCTGCAATCTGAGCACGACACATCGGACAGGTCTGTTCACGATCAAACCACATGGCCACGCAATCCTCACAGAAAATATGCTGCAAAGAGATAATTAATAGAGCAGCTGTATAAACATCTACATATACATAACAATGAAACACAAAATTGCATCATAAAGTTTCATTCATAATGCTTATTTTAAAAAGGGGGTTGAAAAAAGAAGTCTGTAACTATATAAACCCCTTGAAAAAAGAATTCTGTAACTATATAAACCCCTAAAAAAAACCTTCGGCAATCAAGTTTGAGCATTGATATCTGTTGTTTTAATGTACTGTCATAATTGAATTTGGTATCATTAAAAGCCTGTTTATAACTCTTTAAAAGGATGCCCCTTTTTTTTTACAGATTATGTATTTGTGGAGTGTGTAGCACACAAATATGGGGCCAAGTCAAAAGTAAAATGTTGCGAAATTCATTGTTATTGTCAACCGCGAATTCTCCTTTGGAGGATGGATTGTGTTTTGAATAATGTCTGAGGTGATCATTAATGAATGCAATAATGTTTCGTTTTGAAGATTAACTGTGCCTTGAATCTGTATGCAACCCAAACACAGTGATAACCTCACTCTCTGTCATTTTGAAACACATTTCATCTTCCAAAGGAAAGGTGAAAACACTGCACTTCATGAATGGCAACGCAAATATCATTAAAAACACAATCCATCCTCATTTTGAAACATTTCACTTTTGACTTTGCCCCATATACAGGTGTACAGCACATTCCATGATTACATAATAACATTTACAGGCATGAAAAGTGCTGTTCATGAAAAACACTGAAAAGATTTCGTGAACCAAAGCGAGCTCGAGGGAGCGAAGCGACTGAGCGGGGAGAGGGTGTGGGAGGGGGGGGGGGGGGGGGGGTGTCCCCCTCCCATGGTAGGGAGATTTTTCAAATTTGGGGTTCAGAATTGTGCATTCTGTGGTGAGATATATTTAACCTCATATTCAATGAGAATATCTAATATTCTGTATAGCATAAGTCAAAACCGGCTCTGAATACACATTTTCATCAATACCACCAAATGTGATTTAATGTGTATTATGTGATTTAATGTGTATTATGTGCAGAGCACTTTCATGAATAAAACTGAGCTGAACTAGAAATGTGCATTCCTCGTGCCGCGCAATGCGAAATGTATCCCCCGGCGCTGGCAGCGATTTGAAGGAGGGACAAAGACCCTCCCCCATCCCCTCCGTCAAACAAAAGGATGGTGTAGAAATTGCCGCCAGTGGCCCGGAATATTGTCAACACCAGGAGCAGCATTACCAAAACGATTTGTGTAGATTAGAGTATAATGCATTAATTTTTATAGAAAATTCGGAAGAAATATGACCTCAGAGCGCACATAAGACATACACTAAAATATGACCTTTGATCCTATGAAAGACGGAACACTAGAGGCAGCATCACCAAAAACTGTAGAGGTGTAATCTATAATGGACCTACATACAAAATTTGAATGAAATCCGTCAAGAAATGCAGAAGTAAGAGTGCACAAAAGGGACAAATGAGCTTTGACCCTATAAAGGACGGAACAATGAGGGCAGCATCACCAAACAGTAAAGATGTGTAGATTATACCAAGATACATCTCCATACAAAATTTGAAAGAAATCCATCAAGAAATGTGGCCTGCAGAGTGAACTCACGCCATCCCTTGAAGTATGACCTTTGACCCTATAAAAGACGGGACACTGGTGGCAGCATCACCAAAAACTACAGGTTTTTAGATTACACCAAGGGACACCTTCATGCAAAATTTGAACGAAATCCGTCAAGAAATGCAGAAGTAAGAGTGCAAGAAATGGAAAAATGACCTTTGACCCTATAAAGGACGGAACAATGAGGGCAGCATCACCAAAAATTAAATATGTGTAGATTATACTAAGATACATCTCCATACAAAATTTGAATGAAATCCGCCAAGAAATGCAGAAGTAAGAGTGCACAAAAAGGACAAATGAGCTTTGACCCTATAAAGGACGGAACAATGAGGGCAGCATCACCAAACAGTAAAGATGTGTAGATTATACCAAGATACATCTCCATACAAAATTTGAAAGAAATCCATCAAGAAATGTGGCCTGCAGAGTGAACTCACGCCATCCCTTGAAGTATGACCTTTGACCCTATAAAAGACGGGACACTGGTGGCAGCATCACCAAAAAGTACAGGTTTTTAGATTACACCAAGGGACACCTTCATGCAAAATTTGAACGAAATCCGTCAAGAAATGCAGAAGTAAGAGTGCAAGAAATGGAAAAATGACCTTTGACCCTATAAAGGACGGAACAATGAGGGCAGCATCACGAAAAATTAAACATGTGTAGATTATACCAAGATACATCTCCATACAAAATTTGAACAAAATCCATTGAGAAATGTGGCCTGCAGAGTGCACTCACGACATGTCCTGAAGTATGACCTTTGACCCTATAAAAGACGGAACACTGGTGGCAGCATCACCAAACACTATAGGTTTTTAAATTACACCAAGAGACAAGGCTTCATGTAAAATTTGAACAAAATCCGTTGAGAAATGTGACCGCCAGAGCGCACACAAGAGTACACACAAGACATCTATCAAAATATGACCTTTGACCCTATAAAAGACGGAACACTGGGGGCAGCATCACCAAAATCTATAGGGTTCCAGATTTTACCAAGAGACACCTTCATACAAAATTTGAACAAAATCCATTGAGAAATGTGACCGCTAGAGCGCACACAAACTTTCCCCAAAAATATGGCCTTTTACCCTATAAAAGACGGAACACTGGGGGCAGCATCACCAGAAACTATAGGGGTCCAGATTTTACCAAGATACACGTCCATAGGAAGTCTGAAAGAAATTCGTCGAGAAATGTGACCGCTAGAGCGCACACAAGAATGTGACGCGGCGGCGGCGGCGGCGAAACGCTGCTGAATCCAAAGTATCCTCCGGCATACTGCCGGGGGAGGCATACTGCCGGGGGATACAATAAGCAACAAATAATCCACTTCTCAAACCCTAACTGACTTTTCAAGACTAGTAGTAAATTGACTTTTCTCAATACAGAATGAAGAATTTCTTTCCACAATGGGTACTGTAAGGTCCATAATTCATCCTCCTTCGTTTTTTATCTACATACATGTACTCTGATTGTTCCATGCCATGTTCTTCGTAAATATATTTTGCCCCTCCTGTATCATTATCTCTTTGCGCTTTATTTTGAGGCCACAGAATGCCATGGTTTCTGCACTGTTTATGATGTGAAGTTGTTTTGTCTTCCTGCGTTGTGAACGATCTAAATATCCCGTTGATGATCACATACCTTACAAAATGCATGCTGTTTACTTTTCCAGATGCCGGGATAAATAAAGACTTCTAAAGTCAAACTTTTAGTCTTATCCACACAATCTTGCTGTATAATGGAAATTTCCAAGGCTTATCCTTATAAAATTATAATGCAACTTGGCAAAAGACAGATCATTCGCTTGCTTGAAACATTGCAACGTCACTGGCAAACATACGTCAAACATGCGTCACTGTGTACATGTAGTAACAAGCATGTGCTTGTAGTATGAATAGCCTTCCGCCATCAGGCGAGTGGGATTACGGGAGGTATTTTGTGTATACACACAAATCCTCGGCGGTTGATGTGTGTGTATGTACCTACAATGCGTGTAGTAAGCTAAGCGATCACCTCCGTTCCCGTCTTCATATTATGTATACACGATGACGTATGCGCAGAAATTGCGAAATACACGTACGCGGAACAAATCTAGGATCGAAGGAAAAAGCAGAAAAAATCTAGGATCCGAGGAAAAAGCGGAAATCCGCGGATACGCAGAAAATTTTCATGCCCGCATTTAATCAGTACAAATGGGGCACCATTTTTATGGTTAATAAACAGGCTTTATGATACAAATTTTAATCATCGTAATATAGTAACAAAGAGATATCAACGCTCAAACTTGAACTACATAACTTAATTTCAGGAGTTTATTTATATTGAATAATTAACAAATTAAATGTGTCAAGGCAGGAAATGAGCATAAATGACCAATAAGATAAGCTCTCCCTCTGCACTGAAGAAAACAGTAATAATAATAATAGTATTTGCTTCTGCGTCTTGTATAGTGTTCATATCCACCATGCATGCTTAGGATGCTCCAATATTACCCTGGTAGTAACTGGGCTACTGATTTCATTGCATAAACAAACAAGGAATTTCATTCAACCAGGTACCATTTACTACCCCTGGGTAGAGAGTGGCAATAATAGATCTATCTCTTGCCAAATGTTCCCTTGGCCTTTATATCGTCACTGATTTTACGAAGTGGCATTGGAAGCCTCACACAGCGAAAACAGGTTTCTGAGATAATCGTCAGACTTTGTCCGTTTAAAATGCTAATTTAAATACTGTACTTTCATTCAATCATCGTAGAATTAAACAGGTGATGAGAGTGGAATATTTTCTTTCATATGCATTGGATATTAAAAAATAGAAAAGCAGTATTTTGGTTTAATTCCTGCTAGAATTTGTATGCCGGTTCGTAAAATCAGCGACGATATGTAGTCCATTGGGTGGTCTTTATAGACAGGTTTGCTTCTAACCTTGCAAGCAAGCTGGATAGGATCCTGAAAGTCATCCTGGCATATCGGACATGCCTCACCAACTCTCTGGATCTGGTCTTGTGAGGGCGGCATTCCATATTGCTGTGTATGAGAAAGGAAAGGAAATATGTTTGTTAAAGTGATGTATATTCGTATATGAATGCATTTGTAATAGATCTGTTCAAATATATTCGAATTTTATGCATACTTGTACTTTTAAAACAAAGGTTGTTCTTGACAACCTGAATGCTTGTCAGACATAGCAACAAGTAATGTACGCAGACTGGATTCCAATTATTGTAGTTCATTCATTAATCCCTTGTAAAAAAGTACCATAGTACCCATGGTAATTTTACAATAACTTGACCAAATTACCATGATTTGATGGTAATTTGGTCAAATTACCATGGGTACTATGGTTCTTTTTTACCAGGGATAACAAGTTGTTACTAGGTCCCCAGGAAAGAAACATCCATAAATTTGAATAACTTTGTAAACAGGTCTATTTCAGGCAAATTCAAAGTGGTTTGTAAGTCGCTTCAAGCGAAAGCACAAAAAAGAAACATTTCACAAAATAATTAGAAAACTATTAAAAGGGACCCATAACCTAAAAAAAGAAAATTAGGTACAGCGGCTATGTATAAAATTGAACCCCCAAAACCCCTGCAATCTATGGGTTAATTGTTAGACAGTATGAAGAAAATGAACAATAAACAAGAAACCTTGGCACAGAACCCATGCTACTTGCGTTCTGTGCACACCCTTCTAGTATGCCACTGAGTACAGGTGTGTCGACTAGTCTACTCACTTTTAAGTCGCTTTTAAGTTTATTTAGATTGTATCTGAATATGTAATATCTCTTTATAGAATAAATATTAGAAGGTCATCAGCATGGAACCCCTAACATACAGAGCAAAACATGTTTAAGTGATAGTTCCCCTTCAATATTCAAAAGCTGAGATCATTATGAATTTGGGAGTACCAAATTGGCAAATTGGCCATGTATGTGATGTCAGTGGTCATTTTGGACAACTTTAACAAATAGTACGATAATTTGATATGATATCCCTATAGCAAATTTGGGATCACTAAATAATATTTATTACGCCTGTAAACTTAAACAATTTCCATTCATGGAACCATCAAAATATACACCTATTTGTACTGAAGAGGAATTTTACAAATACTGTAATGATGACAGATAATCTGAGCCGTAAGTCTATCTTGCCTACGGCAGATATTCTGTGTTTGTGTTCATTTACACTTAAAACCTGTGGTAACAAAAAGGGGGTTACATTGTGCAGATAGACAGAAGAATGAAATATTGTGATGTTACACACCAAGAGAGCAGCAAATGGGAAAGATAGTATAAAAAGGAGGAAAGAGAAGGAAAGGACTAACATGGCAAAATAAAAATAAATAGTAAAGGTTAAGGCACAGGAAAGGAAAGTAAGAAAGTGAAATAAATGATAATACATGTAGATGAAATAAAAGCAAAAGAAGAAAAAAAGTAGAAACACAGGTAAATTTTAAGGGACAGGAAAGGAAAATAAGAAAGTGTAATAAATGGTTGATGAAATGAAAGCAGAAAAAGAAAAAAAAAAGAAGGAGAAATGGTAATGGTTAAGGGACAGGAAGGAATATAAGACACAGAAATAAAAGATGGTAGACAACATAAAAGCATAAAAAAGCAAAGGAGAAGGAGAAAGAGAAGGAGAAGGAGAAGGAGAAGGAGAAGGAGAAGAAGAGGGAGATGATTGAGGAGAGAAGGAGAAGGAGAAGAAGAGGAAGAGGAAGATGAAGATGAAGAAGAAGAAAAAGAAGAAGAAGAAGAAGAAGAAGAAGAAAAAGAAGAAGAAGAAGAAAAAGAAGAAGAAGAAAAATAAGAATGAGGAGGAGAAGAAGAAAAAAACCCACAAGAGTAACCATGAAAAAGAGATAAAATTTCTAGACACTTACCACATCTATACAAACATCTTGCAGAGATTTTCTTAAATCCTTCTGTTTTCTGTATACAGTGAAGGCCTGGTAAAACAAAATATGAGAAAACTTTCATCTAAATTTACACATTGAACTTCCTTCAAGCTCCTTCAACATCTTTAACATAGTCTTTGCGCATAGATCAGCACAAAAATGAAAAGTTGCACATTTTCTAAATCATAATATTAATTCTTAGTTATGAAAAATGAGAATGTTATAAGTAGACAAATAGTGGTGATCAGTCATGATAAATATCATCCATGCATACGCACATATAATTTGAGATGCCAATTGCAGTTTGAGAAAAATTATTCCAAAATGAACTATGTGAACTCCTTAACCTTTAGCATAGCTACAGAACAGCAGCAGACCCAATTTCTATGGGGTAACCTCGCTAGTCATAAGGACCGCTATTCATAAGGACCACTCATTGCACTACATAATTAACCTTTCCCAGTAGCTCCCACACACTAGAATGATCAGAAGTTCAGAACTCAAGTTCCATTCAAGCCAAATAATTAGGATTCTCAGAGATGCACTATTCCTACCCATTGATCTAAAATCTACAAATGTGTTATATCAATGTATTGGTGTAATGTGGGGTCTATCAGGGTGTCACAATTTCTGCAAATATGTCTATTAAAACCCAGCTTGATAAAGAGCTGTACCTAGTACCTAATGATGGAGTCTTAGTTTTGCTGAGATACCTTATAAATGTATATCTTCCTTTTCTTTCATTCCTGCTTTTTTCAATATTGGTTGGGGTGGGTATATAGTTAACCACAAGGTATGAGGATTGGGGTGGGTAATTGATGGAGGGATCCAGGGAAAGGGCAGCGGTACATTACCCAGGCGACAGTTTTTCCACCCACATCCAGCATGATTACAAAAGCCCCCAGCAATCCCGTCAGTGCCAGTGGCGTAAAACGAACTTCAGGGGAGCGTTTCATCAAGCGTTTTGTCAGTGATTTTAACTGCCAACTGTTATAAGCTACTGAAATCCTTGCATCTGATTGGCTAAGAGCAAATTTGTCAGTAAAAATCACTGACAAAACACTTGATGAACTTACCTTCAGTATAACATACGCAAAGGTTAAGAAGTAACTCATGACCCAATGAGAGTCACTGTAGTCTGAAAAGAAGGAGATCCATATCGGGAATGCTGGAAGGAGCCGGTACATCTGGGAGACCTCCTCCAGTGCACGGTAGATTTTACCCTGAAAGATGTAAATTTTCAGAGTACACTCTGAGTTCCTGGTAAGTTTAATACTGACAACAATCATTCCATCTTGTATTTCAATCCAAAAAAGGCTATTCTGAAGGATGTACATATATACATAATAATATTAAAGCTTTATTAAAGAGCATTATTACCTGAAGCAATAATAACAATAATAAAAAAGATCCTGGTAGAGAGCCTTTGCCACTCAGTTTGAAAAAACAATCAACAATATATACAAAAAACAAAAAAACGATGCAGTCAATGAACATACTTGTTAAAGCAGCACAGCTTTTCTTATTCTATCCAAACCCTTACATTCTGGCTCTCTTCTGTTACCCCCTGCCCTACTAAGCCAAGTTGTCTCATGTACAGTGTAGAGTGTGACTCTTACATGTAGATCATCACAACTTTTGGAAGCCATCATCTTACCCTTTTCTTGAAGCCAAGTACTGATCCTGGAAGTAAGGTGACCAGACACTTGAGCATCAACGTTGAATACTTGATGACAAAATCAGTGATCCCAACACACCAGAACACCGCCCATAACGTCATCACATCGATGTTTGGGGGCAGGAATATGAGACTAGCAAAAAGAAAGAGAGATAGAAATGGCAAGTTTGAAATTGAAAGGGACCAATCACCAAAATATATTTCGCTCCATATCTTTGGGGTTGCAAGTCAGCATATTACATGAAAATCAGTTTTAACTACTACTAGGCAACATACTTGTATGCGTATGCACATGCACAAAAGTTAACTCTGAATAATTATCTTGCAAGGCTCGATATGAAATCATTCATTTCCCTAAACATTCTAACCATTTGAAGTTCTTATATATTCTCAAAAAAAACAATGTCTTTTGATAACGATATACAAACGAGAAATGTCCAAGGTATGTGGTATTATTGCTCCATTTTGCCTTGTCTTTGTAAAGCCTTTTAATTGTCATTATGAAGTATATCATGCATTTTACTTTATGGTATCTATATCTGCATCTTTAAACAAAAAATCTATGCAATTATCCCTGTGTGAATGCTAAGTTTTAAGATTCCCTTTTTTATTTTCATGTATTAAATCTACATGTATCTTCACATACTTTGTTATCCCTATACAGAAGACACGGAACCTGTCAAGAAGTCCTTTCAAGATTTTGCTAAGAAACTGAAAGATAAGGCCATTCATGTAATGTGTAAGTATTATAATCAGGTACAACAAAACATACTCGATAAGGATATAATCTGCTCATTTCAAAATGGCAGACTAATGTACAATAAAGATACTTTTAATTGTTCTGAAAACTATGTAACGCACTTAAATACATCTGTATTAAAGGTAGTACGTAGTTTTTGCAAAGATCATAGATTTTTCAAATGTATATTTTATTCGATCCAAGTGACATACAGAAGAAGATAATGGTCGCTGGTCCGGGTTAAAATCGGTCAAGGTTCAGAGATATAAAGGGAGTGTCTTTTCTCGAGCTGTATAGCGCAATCGTTGGCAAAGATATTCTCCTCCGCCAAAATAAAGGTTTTACATAAGAAATCAACTTCGTGGTTAAATAATATGATGAAGTAGTTTCACATGAAGATACTCTTAAAATTTCATGGCGATCGGCCAATGAATAACTAAGATATAGGGCTTAGCAATTCTGCCTTTGTTGCTAAGGGATCGCATTTTTATCGGGGGTCCCCTGATAAAAAGGCGATCCCTGAATTTTCAATAAAATACATTAAATAGAAAAACGTTAATATCCCGAAAAATAAACAATATTAGAATCTGCGGTTTGGAGGGTTGGTTAGGTACCCGAAAGGGAGTGTTATAACAAAAAATGAAAAAAAAATATTTTTGAACCCGACACTATGCATCACTTTAATCACTATATAAATATAAGGTATTAACATTGTGTTTCTCTTTATATCTCTACTTGAATTAGATCAATTGAGGCATGGAACTTCTGTAAGCTGGGATAGCCTTAAACTTTACAGAGACCACTTAATTGTGGTAATGTTAAGCAACGGAGCACCCAGAACTGGTGTTGTAAACATGAAGTTGGAGCATGTGGAAAAGGCCAAAGTCCAGGATGGGAAGCATGTAATTGAGGTGAAAATGCAACTTCACAAAATATTACACAGTTTAAAAACAATTTGTATCATTTGCAAAATGCTACACTTCAAATTATTGTGATGCTCTGTAATTTGTTAATGCCTGTTAGGAAAAAGAGATGTGAAAATGAATATTATATTGACTGATACCAGGATACCATTCATTGTAGTGAAAATAAGTATATGGCATCCACAAAATGACTCTTTGCATCTCTTTTTGGTAAAAAGATATTAAGTAGATCATGTACATATTTCTTGGGGTACCAGGAGTGTCTGTACTTGTCATTTTTTTAAATATAAAACTTAACTCCACAAAGCCCAGTTAGTCAATATAGAAATATTTAAGACAAGAGAACATTTTAAAACATTCACTTGAATATTTTAGGAGGCATGAATGCTCAGTTAGTAGAGCAGTAGTCTCGTAATCGGGAGGTTCAGGGTTCGAAACCAAGTTGATGCACTAGTGCCCCTCGATAAATTGTATAGGGACTGGGGATGTTTCAGAAAGCTATGCGTAAAGTTACACATGACTTTACAAACGACTTGAGTATTTCTTCCCCCTCATGATCGAGGATTTTTATTTACAACAATAAAGATATAAACAATCAAGTCACTCATCTGACCAAACAGAATAAAAAATATTATCAGCGCATAATTTGGTTTTCCAGATTAGACAATGTAACTTTGAGTACAGTAACCTATTTCAGGACATGATCACTTGGTAAAATCAAGAAAATTATAACTAATTTTGTTATTTACTAGATAAATCTATGTATCTACCTATGTCCCTCCCTCCAGCCCCTCTCCTTGTCTGACATGTCCTAGACTCTGTCTCTGACTGCTCGGAAGAGGAAGAGCATGGCGGCTGCGCGATCATAATTGGTGGACGGGGAGCGCGCGCGCGGGCAGGGGCATGCGCGTTTCAGACTTAGTTTTTCTCGAATGACGGCATAGTTTGGGAAACTAGCAAATAGGTAGATACATAGATTTATCTAGTAAATAACAAAATTAGTTATAATTTTCTTGATTTACAGCAATAAATCAATGTATCTACCTATTTGCTAGAATAGCACGGATAAAAAACCTGGGTGGCATGTCCCAGGATGGGAGAACTAACGCGGGGCAGAAAGGGAAGACGAAGCAGCTCTCAAACCAGAGGTAGCAAACCTAACCTCACCCGAAGGAACATCCTTAAGATAGAAGGATGTGAAGGAGGTAGGGGAACGCCAAAAGGCAGCCCGCAAGATATCTTCCAAAGGAATACCCTGAAAAAGCACCCAGAAAGTAGAAACACTCCTGGTATCGTGCGCTCTTGGAGGATTCTCAGACAGAAGAGCCTCCGAACCCGCAGCTTGGATAGCCTCGACAATCCAACGGGAGATAGTCTCCCGTGACGCTGGGGAATAAGGGTGACGGGAAATGAGAAAGAGCTGATCATCCTTACGAAAGACCTTAGTCCTATCCAAGTACCATTTGAGAGCCCTAACAGGGCACCAAGATTTATCCTCTTTGACAGAAGAGAATTCTGACAGAGGACTTAAGAACACCTCGATCGAGCCAGAAGAATCCGTCTGATTCTTGGCAATAAACGAAGGTCGAGGGACAAGACGTACACCTTGCCTTTCCCATCTGATATGCCCGGGCGCCGAAGAGAGAGCCTGAATAGTGCTTCTCCTCTGCCCAGAAGCAATAGCGACAAGAAAGGCGGTCTTAATCGAGAGATGGTGTAACGACGCTTTGCACAACGGCTCAAAGGGCGGTTTGGCCAAAGCGTCCAAAACCAAAGGAAGGCTCCACGCAGGAGTCAACTGGCAATTTGCTGGTCGTTTTAAGAAGAACGACCTCAGCAAATGGGTCAAGAAGGGAGAGTTCGAAACTCCCGAACCATCAGAAAAACCAAGGTGAACCGCAGCAATAGCTGAACGGTATCCACGTATGGTAGAGAGAGATCTACCCTTATCGAAAAGGGCGATCAGGAAATCCGCAATAGCACCGACCGGGGCAGAACGGGGAGAAACTCCCGTCTCCCCACACCAAGCATGGAAGGCTTCTAATCTCGAGTTGTAAACAGCTCGGGTAGATTCTCTTCTACTCTGGACTATGAACTGGGAGGCTCTCTCTGAGAGTCCTGCAGTCCTCGCATCCTCCCCGACAGAGGCCAGGCGGTCAAATGTAGAGCCGCTGGACGAAGGTGGAGGATCCCCGATAGGGGCTGAGCTATGAGGTCTGCTCTCCGGGGAAGGGAGAGTGGCCGACCGTCCATCAGAGACAGAAGAAGAGGAAACCAAGGTCTCCTCGGCCAACAAGGTGCTATGAGCAGAACCCACGCCTGATCCTCCTGAATTTTCCCCAGGACCTGAGGAATTAAGGAGACCGGCGGAAAGGCGTAACCCCGGAAGTTCCCCCACTGAAGGGAGAACGCATCGAGGGCCCAAGCTTCCGGATCTTGCACTCGAGAGCAGTATCTCGGGAGGCGATGATTGAGAGATGTCGCAAACAGATCTATCTCTAGAGGGACCCAGACTGAACTGAGGTAATCGAAGACCTCTTGATTCAGTGTCCACTCAGAGGGAAGGCACATGCCCCGGGACAGAAAATCTGCAATCAGATTGTCCTGGCCGGGAACATAGGAGGCGATCGGAATTACTCGGTGAGACCGACACCACCTCCAAAGCTTGGCGGTCAGATCGTTCAGAGTAGCGGAACGAGTCCCGCCTTGTCGGTTGATGTAGGCAGCAACAGTGGTGTTGTCCGTCAAAATCAGGACGGAGCAACCTACAATAATGTTCTCGAAATGGCGGAGAGACATGAAGACTGCCATCAACTCCAATACATTGATGTGGGGCAAGGTGCACAGGTGTGACCAGTCCCCCGAGACCACCTGGTCCGAACAATGGCCGCCCCACCCCAAAAGAGAGGCATCCGTCGAGATGGTGACTGACGGAAGGGGCGTGCGAAGAGACTTGTCTTGAAGAAGGAACGACTCTTTCGACCAGGGGATAAGCAGGCGTTTGATTTCCCCGGTGAGAGGAATCCACACCTTGAGAGAGTCTACACTGGGCTTGAAAAACTTCAGAAGATGAAGTTGGAATGGCCTCATATGAAGCCGACAGTCTTGGAGGACATCCACAAGGCTCGATAAGTGGCCCAAGAATTGGAGCCATCGGCCTGCCCGAACTCGACGTAAGAGACGAAGAGATCGAGCTAGTAGGACAATCGCTTGAACCCTCTCCCGACTGGGGCGGGCAACTTGGTTCACGATGTCTATTTCCGTACCCAGCTAAATGGGCCTGCGGGTAGGAGTCAACTCCGACTTGTCCCAGTTGACTATGAACCCTACTCTCTGTGTGGTACGGAGAAGTAGGTCCATGTGAGACTGAAGGACGGACACAGCGCTCGCCACCAGGAGCCAGTCGTCCAGGTAAGTGAAAAGTCTCAGACCGCGATACCTGAGGAAAGCGGCTAGGGCAGAGACTACTAGAGTAAAAACTCGAGGTGCCGGTTTCAGGCCGAATGGTAAGGCTTTGAACCGGAAGGTTTCGCCTTGAAAGGTGAAACCTAGTAGGTCCCTTGAAGGAGGGTTTATCGGTACGTGAAAGTAAGCATCTTTCAAGTCCACCGAAATGGCCACGTCTGACGGTCTGATAGCCAGGAGAATCGAGGCCAAGTTTTCCATGCGGAAACGCTCCCTTGGTATGAAGGTATTTATGACCTTCATATTCAAGATCATCTGAGCTTCCCCAAGCGTTTGGGAATTACAAAGATAGGGGAGAGACACAGATGGGGGTGGTCTCTTACCCTTTCGATTGCGCCCTTTTCCAGCAGCTCTTGAATCTCTGTGGAGATGTGCTCTAGAAAAAGGGGCGAGAGTGTAGGAGGGTTGCGGCGGATGGCTCCGTGTGGGAGGGGCTCTGCGAGCTTTATGCAGAAGCCTCCTCGCACGATGGAGAGCACGAACTTGTCGTCGGTAATTTCTTCCCAGGCGGGAAGAAAGTACTGAAGACGGCCTCCAACCCTCTCCTCCAATGCTCGGGGCGCACCATCAAACTCGCCGCGAATCGTGGGCCGAACCACGGCCCCGACCGCGACCTCGGGCCTTCTTCCTACCACGAGGAGAAGTCTCCACCTTGGCTCCAAACGAGCGTGGAGCACTTGGCTGAACATGCGGTGCACGAGTGGGCTGATAGCCGGAAGTGACACCGCGTCTAGGAGGTGCAACGTTAGCCTGCGACTTCGGAGCCGAGGACTTAAGGCGTTTGAAAAGTTCCGCCACCTGCTTGCGTGATTCAATTTCAAGTTGGATCACCTTATTCACCTTACCTCCAAAGAGGTGTTGACCGGAGTGGGGAACACTGGCCAAAAGGGCAGGTATGTCCCCGTCCGCAATGCCAAGAGAGGAAAGAGCAAGCTTCCTCCTAGCACTGGTGGCGAGCGCTGCCGTAACAGACAGCTCCGACCACAACGAGCCCGTCAAAGACAACAGGGCTTCGTCTAACAACAGAATGTCCGAATCGGACATCTGGAGTTCCTGGACCCTAGCCCGAAGGGAAAGGAGCGTACCCAAGTAGGCAGTCAGTCTCAGGCCAGACCTGGAATGGGCTTCCATCAGGTTCGGGAACTTCTCCGCTTTGGTGTAACTTGCATTCTTAAAGTTGACACCAAGCCTTCCACCTACATGAATGAGGTCACTGGAACAAGACTTTCTCGTGAAGAAATCGTGAGTGTCTTGCTGGGAGAAGGTGAAATCCCTGACCAAGGGACGAGCCTTACCAAGAAGGGAAGGAGGCTGAGAAGCGAAGTCATTGTAGACTCGCTTAAAGTCCTCCGTAAGAGGGATGCCCTTGGAGGGACGCTCACCTTTGAAAAGGAGAGACAGATGTCCCGAATCGACCCGACTCGGTAAGTACGTGTCGGGAAGATATTTCTCCAGCAGGGCTTGAGTATCTACCGCCAGGGACCGAAAGGTCTGGGGCGTAACCTCAGCCTGTGAAGAGGCATCATCCTCCGAGAATCCCGACTGCGAAGCCTGATCCCAAGAAGGGCGGTTTAGGCAGTCCCAGGATTCCTCCCCAGGCGGAGCACCAAGTGCCGCTGGAAGGGGAGCAGCCCCGACCGGACGATCAAAAGCTGAACGTGGTCGGGAGACGCCCGAAGTGGGGCGGCAAGACTCATGTGTGTTGTAACCCAACAGCACTGAGCCGGATACCTGAGCAAAGGAACCGGATCCCAATCCACTGGAAACAGTGGTGGAAACCAAGGGAAAACCAGCGTTCCTAGCCGGATAACCGGTAAAACCGGATTCGGGAACCGGAAACAGGTATCCGAAACCGAACCGGATCCGGTATTCGAACCGGAACCGGAACCGGAACCGCTATCCGAACCGGATCCGGACCGGGGCGGGTACAGGTATCCCCCCTCCCCCAGGGGGGGAAGGGGTTGGAGTCAGGCGTGGTGGGGGGTACAGACATAGAGTCTGACCAACCACTCTTCTCCACAATGATCTTCAGATAATTCAGAAGTTCATGGGAGACGCTCGACTCAGAAGAAGTAGTCGCCCTCGGAGGGCTAACCCGCTTCTTCTTGGCCTCCCCTGACACAGTTGGTGAAGACTCGGTCGATGTCGAGGGGAGAGAGTCCGCCCCGCCGGCCGGCTGGGCAGGACTCTGGCGCTTACGTTTCTTGGGCAGGCGAGCATGTTTACCGCTCCCTTTACCCTTTGAAACTGGCGCCGCTTCCGTAGTAAGCCCTGCACTGGGTACATTAGGAAGATCACGACTCCTTTTACTCTTACCCGCCTTGCTTGGATTAGAAGCGTGCGGAGAGACAAAAGGAGCCGACCCCTGAGCGAACACATCTGTGGCTAGAGAGCGAGAAGTGTCACTCGAGCGAGACGAACTGCGGGTCGGGTTACCACCCACAGTTTTATCGGCGAGAGGTATTGGCCTAGTGAGGCACTCACTCTCCCCGTTATACAAAGTCTCTATACCCGAGAGAGGTATTGGCCTAGTGCGGCACTCACTCTCCCGGTTTATCCCGCATGAGTTGGTCGTCAAAACAGACGACGAACTCATCACGGGGCGAGCCGTACACGAGGTAGGCCCTAACTTACCTACAGTCGAAGCTCCGGGGAAGATAACATTGGTGCGAGAAGAACCTCTCGCAGCCAACCCTCCCAAGGCTAGGCGAGTCCCCACTGGGGAAACACTAGCCGTATGAGACGGAGACTTCGACATGGCTGAAAATAAAGACAAGCAAACAAATATAGAACTATATAAGGCAACAACCAACTCACAATACGGAGCGGGAATAAACTCCTATTACGGAGAAACACAACGTTCTGATTAAACCGCTTGTCTAAGCGCGTTGAATCAACCACCTACAGACACGGGGGAAGAGCCCGACACAGTGTACTAGTACACCGTCTGTGAGTAATGCCCAGAAGGGGAAGAAAAACGGCAAAATAATTTGATTAAAATACCGTGAAGGAAGTTGACTTAGGAAAAGTCCGATACACCAAAATGTGTGTAAAAGCTTGGTGAACGGAATATTGCGAATAGCAACCAAAAACGCTTTTGGAGGTAAAAATCTCGCAATTTAGGCTAAGACTTAGCTCATAGATGTGACTTCTCTGACGGGCGAGAAAGGAAGAGGAAGAGCATGGCGGCTGCGCGATCATAATTGGTGGACGGGGAGCGCGCGCGCGGGCAGGGGCATGCGCGTTTCAGACTTAGTTTTTCTCGAATGACGGCATAGTTTGGGAAACTAGCAAATAGGTAGATACATTGATTTATTGCTGTAAATAATGTACTACTTATGGGTCATTCAACAGAGTTAGGGCGGCAGCATATTTTGGGGGTGTACAATAACACACAGTATTTTTAATCTTTGAGTGAGGAAGGTTCCTCATTTATATTTCTAACATGATATATAATAATAATAATAATAATAGCTACATTTATATTGCGCACATATCCTTCTCAGAGGATGCTCCAGGTGCCTACAAAGTTAGTATTACCCCGGTCATCGGATTCTGGCATGCCCGCACACAATGTATGCACATTCTCCGCTCCCTGGGGAGTATTCCAGCAATGGGCAGTACAGTGTCGCTCACATTGCTAAGCAAACGACATTAACTTTCGCATCCTACTGGGTACCCATTTAACACCTGGGTAGAGAGTGGCAAATGTAGATTAACGTCTTGCCAAAGGACGCTAGTGCTGCGGTGGGATTTGAACCCTGGACCTCGTGGTTCACAGTCCGGGGACTTATCCACTGATCCACAACACCTAATATCCATTCTTTTGATATTGCTTTCTGTAATATCATAATCAAACATCAACTTGGCTTTACTTCTTTTGTTACTTAAAATACAGTGTAAAAAAATACCTTTTGTTCGCCCAAAGGAACCATTTTCTATAATGTCATTTAGGAATGAAATACCAGCATTATACCAATCATTATAATAAAAACATGTTCCTGTTGAAAGTGATGTTTTGATTAAACCATAAAATCTCTCCAGCATTATCATCTTTTTCTATATTTTGTTGACTGACATATGACCTTTGTTTGATCATTATCCATGCATGTTAAGCTTCTCTATAAAATCTGGGTATATTTATATTATTTTTAACAATCTCTTTAAAATATCTTTATCATAGTTACAATGAAATAATAACCATAATCCACCAAACCGATTAAACCAAAAGTTACTCATTTCTTTTCACGTACCTATACTTTCATTCAGAACTTGGCCAAGCCATTTAATTTAATAAAGTTGAACATTTGTTTAAATTGTTTACAGGATGCTTCATTTTGACTGAAATGCTAATTGTCTCCACCTTGGGCCTGTTATGGGATATTACTATATTTTGTTTTGACATAATTATGATGACCTATCATCTTACCTAATGTTAAGCAAAGTACAGTTACTTCAAATCTGAAGGTACTGAAATAGGATTGAGTGAGGTCCAAACCACATGCTGACAATATCAAGGCGATGGGGTTAGGTTACTCGATTTTCTACAAGTATAATGGAAGCTATTTATTTTGTAGAAAGCACACAGAATAGGGGAAGATGGTGTAGTACCATGTGATGCTCTACAACATTTATGGCTGGATACAAGTTATCTCTTTTTAAAGATTTGCAAAGTCCCATTATACTACAATATTTTCATAATGCCTTCCATTGTGCTTAGTTCCATTGTACTGTACATGACCTCCAAGACATTCATATGTTTTAAGATGTATGTTTTATTACCTAAATAGATACAAAATATTTATCCACTACACTTAATAGCGATTAAGTGTAGTGGATAAATATTTTGTATCTATTTAGGTAATAAAACATACATCTTAAAACATATGAATGTCTTGGAGGCCATGTACAGTACAATGTACTGTGTTGTAAGTGTTGTAAGTGTTATAAGTGTCATGTAAGTGTTGGCCTTGTTTTCATGAAATATAATAGAATGATAACATATTTGGTTGTGATGCCTTTACTTGTGTGTATCAACATTGTTCATCAAGACATGTTCAACAGCTATAAACAGTTCACACAAATAGTTTCTGTTTTCCTTTACAAGGACAAAACCATTTGTTTTATTATAAGTGTTCTGGATTCCATTATTTTCAGACTGATAAAGTATACCAGAAGATGGGCAGCCTGGTAAAGCAGGTGATGGACAGTCAACAATTTTATGACAAAGCACGTCACATGGGTCTGTCTAAACTCATGTAAGTCCAGAATAAGATAATTATAGATTATAAAACAAGGCATTAGCGATAATGTGTCTCGCCCACATGCGATAACTAGAAATAGTTTGGTTGAAAAGTGAGTGACGGTTGCAAAGTTATCTGTCATAAGAGAGTCTTGCAGGTAAACTTTAACATATGACCTCAAATGACCTTTGACCCTATCATGTGACCTCCAACGGCACCATAACATGCAGGTCCCCTCAGTGCATCTACAACCCAAGTTTGGTTGAAAAGTGAGTGATGGTTGCAAAGTTATCTGTCATAAGAAGGTCTTGCAGGTAAGCTTTAACGTATGACCTTTGACCTTATCATGTGACCTCCAACGGCACCATAACATGCAGGTCCCCTCAGTGCATCTACAACCCAAGTTTGGTTGAAAAGTGAGTGACGGTTGAAAGTTATCTGTCATAAGAGAGTCTTGCAGGTAAACTTTAACGTTTGACCTGAAATGACCTTTGACCTTTATGTGACCTCCAACGGCACCATAACATGCAGGTCCCCTCAGTGCATCTACAACCCAAGTTTGGTTGAAAAGTGAGTGACGGTTGCAAAGTTATCTGTCATAACGTTTGTGACGGACGGACGGACGACATTTGGATCCCTTAGTCTCGCCTTCACCTCCGGTGGGCGAGACAATAAAAGTAATAGTAGGAACTATGAACATGGTTCGTTTTCCCCAATCCTTGAAAGTGATGACACACACTATTAAAAAGATGTCATGTATAAATATATTCCTGTACTTTTTTCCTGCAAGTTCTTCAAATAATGTTAACATGAAAATGTAGTCACTCCTCTGCTCTTTTCAAATGGTGATTTAACATTTTAGTTTTTAAAATGTAACAATACGATCTGTGCTCTTTTGTAGTCTTAATGCACTATTTATATAATACAGAATGTTATGTGTAGCAGTATCATTGTATGATATAAAGTCGATAGAACTTCGTTGGGTACTGTTCATTTCAGCCCATTCATTTCACCAATAGCTTTGGAAAGTTTAGAACAAATATTTATGTGCACACTCCAGCTTAAATTCTCATTAATGGAGACACCCCAAATTTATGTATTGTTTGTTACACACTGAAATTTACGGTTATTTATGTATATTATTTCAATTCCTCCCTCAATTGTCTTATTACTTTTTTGTTTAAAAATCATAGAAAAGTTTTTCTTTAAATTAATACTGTTTAATATTGTTTGTTGTAAACCATTTATGAATAGACTGCACTTCTACATTCAGAGCATAACACATTTCAGTAATATTTTTTACCAGAGACGAAACCATTACACTGATTGTCAGGTTATTTGGTGATCAGTTTTTAGGAGAGATGGACTTTGAGTTATTGCTCAAGTGATATTTCAGGTCTACCCATGTCAATAACAGTTCGCTTCTTAATTTGTCTGAATATTTTAAGTTTCTTTCATGAGCACTATGTAAAAACGTGGTGTGGGGTATTCAAAATAGAAATGAAACTAGAAATGTGCATTGCTGGGGCCGCGCAATGCTAAATGTATCCCCCGGCACTGGCAGCGATTTGAAGGAGGGACAAAGACCCTCCCCCATCCCCTCCCTCAAACAAAAGGATGGTGTAGAAATTAGATGTGTAGGTTTCACTAAGACACATCTCCATACAAAATTTGAAAGAAATCCATCAAGAAATGTGGCCTGCAGAGTGCACTCACGCCATGCCCTGAAGTATGACCTTTGACCCTATAAAAGACGGAACACTGGTGGCAGCATCACCAAAAACTATAGGTTTTTAGATTACACCAAGATACATCTCCATACAAAATTTGAATGAAATCCGTCAAGAAATGCAGAAGAGTGCACAAAAGGGACAAATGAGCTTTGACCCTATAAAGGACTGAACAATGAGGGCAGCATCACCAAACAGTAAAAATGTGTAGATTATACCAAGATAAATCTTCATACAAAATTTGAAAGAAATCCATCAAGAAATGTGGCCTGCAGAGTGAACTCACGCCATCCCTTGAAGTATGACCTTTCACCCTATAAAAGACGGGACACTGGTGGCAGCATCACCAAAAAGCACAGATTTTTAGATTACACCAAGGGACACCTTCATGCAAACTTTGAACGAAATCCGTCGAGAAATGCAGAAGTAAGAGTGCAAGAAATGGAAAAATGACCTTTGACCCTATAAAGGACGGAACAATGAGAGCAGCATCACCAAAAATTAAACATGTGTAGATTATACCAAGATACATCTCCATACAAAATTTGAACAAAATCCGTTGAGAAATGTGGCCTGCAGAGTGCACTCACGCCATGCCCTGAAGTATGACCTTTGACCCTATAAAAGACGGAACACTGGTGGCAGCATCACCAAACACTATAGGTTTTTAAATTACACCAAGAGACACCTTCACGCAAAATTTGAACGAAATCCGTTGAGAAATGTGACCGCCAGAGCGCACACAAGTGTACACACAAGACATCTATCAAAATATGACCTTTGACCCTATAAAAGACGGAACACTGGGGGCAGCATCACCAAAATCTATAGGGTTCCAGATTTTACCAAGAGACACCTTCATACAAAATTTGAACAAAATCCGATGAGAAATGTGACCGCTAGAGCGCACACAAACTATCCCCAAAAATATGGCCTTTTACCCTATAAAAGACGGAACACTGGGGGCAGCATCACCAGAAACTATAGGGGTCCAGATTTTACCAAGATACACGTCCACAGGAAGTCTGAAAGAAATTCGTCGAGAAATGTGACCGCTAGAGCGCACACAAGAATGTGACGCGGCGGCGGCGGCGGCGAAACGCTGCTGAATCCAAAGTATCCTCCGGCATACTGCCGGGGGATACAATAATATGGGCTGGGGATAACTAGGGCAGCATTAAGTCACATGTTAATACACCATAATATTGCTAAAACTGTCAGTTATTTTGCTAAATGTGATTGAAAGGTGCTATCCCCTTTCTCTTTAATGCATTGCTCAAGGTATCCCTTGTTAATGCATTATTGATGTATTATCTATGAGCCTTTAAAATGTTTAAATTGGTAAATCAAGTAGAATATGTTGTGGTTATCATCTGCATTGGTAAACCATGTCCTTTGTAATGTTGTGTAAGTAGGATAAACAGCTACAGTCAACCTTGCATAAGTCAAATCTTTGGGACTTAGACAAATTTAACAGTTATGTAGGCCAAAATACAATACACAATAAAGAGGTGGAGTCTTGAAATGAGTTGACTATTATTGTAAATGATAACATGTATGTTATGCTACTTGTAGCTTATGCCATGGGGACTCCATTGTCTTCTAGGATCAGAGCTCTGAGAAAGCTCATTTGGAATTAGTTACTGTTCTTTTTATCTGTTCTTTAAATGTTCAAGAAAAAGATTTATATTATGACAGGCAGTTGTTTGAAAATCATCTCATCACGAGCAAGCATTCCTTTTGCTTTATATTAAGAAAAGCTTCAGACCTTAAAGGGAAATTAACCTCAGCGTATGAATTAGCTTATTTTGAATGGTGTAGTATATGCCTCTTATTTGATACATGCAATTTCATGTAAAAACACAGGATATAGATATAAATCACTATTTTCCAGCCAAGTTATCGTCTGCTAGCAATAATAAGGGGGCTGCCATTACTTTATGTGTACACGAACATATTTTTCATCCCAAGTAAAATTTCCTTCATCGTTAACTTGTAATTGATTTTTAGAGGACAAATATATATTAGATAAAGTCACATATTCTGAAATGTAAGTTTAGTTTTATATATTTTTTAAAAGGTCTTAATTTGTTCATAAAAAATATACTTCATAAAAAATATACGTCAAGGACGGAGAATTGACGTCAAGGACGGAGACAATCGTAACAATACCAAAACAAAGCGAGGAATCTGCTTTACAGGATGGCTATTAGAACTCATGGGTCGTCAATTATCTAGGCCCATGGCCAATAACAATCGTAATACAATCAGAACAAAGCGACGTATCTGTTGTAAAGGTAGGCTATTATCAATGCATATGGTACCTAATGATCCGTGTCATGCACAAAATGGCAGCCTCCATGGAAAGACGTAGCAGACAATAGGTGCATCTAGAATATCACGTGGGGTTACTTGTCCTTTAAATTCATGTTGCAATTAATGTCTGCATTTGTTCCATTAATAAATAAATAAAAACCTGGATGAATCTTCGACCGCGCGGTCGCAATTTGCATATCACCAAATTGGAAATGTATGGCATACATGTTCACTCTAAAAAGGACTGGTCCAACAAAATTACAAATCTTTTCACTTAAAAAGCACAGGAGACAGAAAATTTATTTCATTTCATTTCCATCCCGTACAAATAAAGAACTTACCATTGATGGCTTACAATCATCAAATACACCAAGGAAATAGATATTTTATAGCAAATAGACCACTGTCCCCTTGAAATTTCTTAAATAGGTAGGCCTAGACTCCACACATCATGAACCATTTTCATGTATATAATGACCTCTTTGACCTTTGAACTTTGACCTTGAGACCCTAAAATCTAATCCGTTCATCGTCCCTCACATATGCATACATGGGCCAAGTTAGAAGCTGATCCGTCAAACAGTTCTAAAGATATTGCGAGAATGAACCATTTTTATGTATATAATGACCTCTATGACCTTTGAACTTTGACCTTAAGACCCTATAATCTAATCAGTTCATCGTCCCTCCCATATGCATACATGGGCCAAGTTAGAAGCTGATCCGTCAAACAGTTCTGAAGTTTAGTAAATGAAGAAGCTTGATGGGAGGAATTTTAATTTGTAAACAAATTTTTAGGCATTTTTTAGGCCGTGAACCAGAATAGCCTGGTGGCTAAGTCGCTGCCCGGCAAGCAGTAGATGACATGTTCGAATCCCGTTGGTTCCAATTTTTTCTGACTTGTGTTTTTCATTATAGATCAAGCATACGATCTTTAACACTGGGAGTAAAATGCCTAAAAATTTGTTTACAAATTAAAATTCCTCCCATCAAGCTTCTTCATTTACTAACCAAATTGTCTACGGCGGACCATTGAATATTAATGAGTCAGAAAGAAGAGGATCTTGGGTATTTGATTCCAGTTCATCGTGACTTGGCCGTGAACCAGAATAGCCTGGTGGTTAAGTCGCTGCCCGGCAAGCAGTAGATGACAGGTTCGAATCCCGCTGGTTCCAATTTTTTCTGACTTGTGTTTTTCATTACAGATCGAGCATACGATCTTTAACACTGGGAGTAAAATGCCTAAAAATTTGTTTACAAGTTCTGAAGTTATTGTGAGAACGAACCATTTTTATGTACATAATGACCTCTGTGACCTTTGACCTTTGACCTTGAGACCCCAAAATCTAATCAGTTCATCGTCCCTCCCATATGCATACATGGGCCAAGTTACAAACTGATCAAAAAAACGGTTTTGAAGTTATTGCGAGAACGAACCATTTTTATGTACATAATGACCTCTGTGACCTTTGACCTTTGACCTTGAGACCCCAAAATCTAATCAGTTCATCGTCCCTCCCATATGCATACATGGGCCAAGTTACAAACTGATCCAAAAAAAACGGTTTTGAAGTTATCGCGAGAATGAAAAGGGGACGGACGGACGGACAGACGGACGACCCGAAAACATAATGCCTCCGGCACCACCTACGGTAGGCGGAGGCATAAAAATGGGTGAAGAAACCATTGCACTGATTGTCAAGTTTATACTTGGTGATTAGTTTTTCGGAGAGATGGAGTACAAGTCATTGCTCAAGTAATATGTCTTATCTCATTTTTGTTGAAATGTTTACTGTGCACATTTTTTTTTTATTGAGCACTGTGAAATAGCCTAATGTCAGGTATTTGCTCTAACTATTCATAAGTTCATCATGTTGCTTTGTGTGGATTAAAGGTAGTTCTTGTTTCTCTTGAATGCACTGCTTAGGATCTGCATGTAAAGGTACTTATGCTACATTATTCCTTTGTACTGATACTTTGTTAGTGAGCTATCCATTTGTTGATAAACAGTTGGCTATGTATTTGATCTACATTTAATAAAGTACCAAGTGAAAATAAATATACACTAAAGGAAAAAAGAAACTTATAAAAGTTCAAGAGATCACCAAATTAAATTCTCTGCATGGAAATGTACCAAATTTGGATATAATGTTGATTCAATGCATGGCTTTAAATGACAGTCAATAACAAAAAGTTTTCTTCAATGCCACAAAAGAAATGTGCACTGAAGCAAAGGACTCTCTAATCCCAAAGTCACAAAGACAAACTGCAGCCTTGTACACCATATGCATGTCAATGAATGAAACAAAAGAATTTCAAAAGGGATTTGCAAGTTCATATCCAAACAGATTAATAGCCAGTATGTCCACCTCTAGCTTGCTGGCAAGCTGTACACCGTCTTCGCATGCTTCCGATCAGATTCGCGATGGTAGCCTGGGGAACATTGTTCCATTCCTCTTGCAGTGCTGCAATGAGCGTCTCCCTATTGATGGGTTGATTGTCACGCCTTGACACACGTCGACCAAGCTCTTCCCAGAGATGTTCAATTGGGGAAAGGTCTGGTGAACGGGCGAACCATGGCAGAACATCAATATCCTCTTGCTCGAGGGGTGCAAATCCCTTTTGAAATTCTTTTGTTTCATTCATTGACATGCATATGGTGTACAAGACTGCAGTTTATCTTTGTGACTTTGGGATTAGAGAGTCCTTTGTTTCAGTGCACATTTCTTTTGTGGCATTGAAGAAAACTTTTTGTTATTGACTGTCATTTAAAGCCATGCATTGAATCAACATTATATCCAAATTTGGTACATTTCCATGCAGAGAATTTAATTTGGTGATCTCTTGAACTTTTATAAGTTTCTTTTTTCCTTTAGTGTATATGGGTCAATCCACTTCAAATCAACAGATTTTCAGACAAGTTGTCACCCGACCCCCTTCGATTTTCTTTAAACTCGCACCAAATGTTTCCCCAAGTGTCTGACGGAAAACTCCAAAATATTTTGCCCCAAGGTCAAACGGTTGCTAAGATATGGCCTCGCCTAGCAACCAATGCACGGACAAGCCAATAGGGCTAATTAAATTTATGCATTTTTGATTGACAACTGTAGCCAAAATTCTTCACACAGAGAGCTCATTGTCTGGATATTGAGAGAACTTTATGCCCTTTACAAAAAAAAATAAATCATGACACAAATACGATTCTCCGTTTTCGTGTACAAGGTCACCGAAAATGGCGTGAACTGTAAAATCTGTTATTTCAAGGGTATGTTTGGAGGTTCATAGCTTCAAAATCAAATAAGCTTAGGACCCAATATTTTGTATATTTGAACACTTTTAGTAATTGAATAAACCTAAAAAAAAATCAAAACGTTTGTCCGAGCGGTGTTGCTAAAGAGCACCCTCAAATTTGGGATATTTTCAAAATAAGCCAAGTTCAAGGTCATGGATCACCCTAAGTCCAATCTCGGAACACCACCAATTTTTGTGTATGGATAGGCATTTACCTATATTTTAAAGAGTTACCAAAGAAATTTTGCGTCCGGAATGTTCAATGGCCAATGTACACTGTCGAAAATGGTCATAAACGCATCAAAATGAAAGAAAATTGACATATGGGCTTAAGATCATATTTCAAATGTTAATTTCTTCAAGATAAAAAGGCCAAGCATAGTGATATTAATAGTTATGGTAGTATATTATAGGTACTAAAAGAATATATACTACTGTAAGTTTGTTTTATAGGAGAATGACCTTGAAATTGCTTCTCAAAGTCAACAAAAAACAATTATACACTTAAAATATTCTTGTTTCTGGCCATGTGTGACCTTTAGAGCATATTCCATATAATTGATTTTCTCACAAATGCAAAAGCCTGATCATAGTGCTTTTTACAATATTGATAATTTCAAATGAGTTATTGCAGAATATATCACATTTGTACACTCTAATTTGACTATGACCTTGAAATGGTTCTCCCAAAAGGTCCAAAATCATTAAATAATGCTAATTTGCCCCCACGTGTGAATTTTATACACTCTTAAATTTATTGTCTCACAAACCCAAAGCCTGATAATGATATTTTCAATATTGATAGCTTTCAATGAGTACTTGAAGAATATGTCACATTTGTACACTCTAATTTGACTATGACCTTGAAATGGTTCTCCCAAAAGGTCCAAAATCATTAAATAATGCTAATTTGCCCCCACGTGTGAATTTCATACACTCTTAAATTTATTGTCTCAAAAACCCAAAGCCTGATAATGATATTTTCAATATTGATAGCTTTCAATGAGTACTTGAAGAATATGTCACATTTGTACACTCTAATTTGACTATGACCTTGAAATGGTGCCCCCAAAAGGGCCCCAAATTGTTAAAAAATGCTAATTCGCACTCACATGTGACTTTTATAGCATATTTCAAAATTTATTGTCTCACAAACCCAAAGCCTGATAATGATATTTTCAATATTGATAGATTCCAATAAGTACTTGAAGAATATGTTACATTTGTACACTCTAATTTGACTATGACCTTGAAATGGTGCCCCCAAAATGGGCCATAATTGTTAAATATGCTAATTCACGCTCACATACAACATAATTCAAAATAGATTTTCTCACAAACGCAATGCCTGAGCATGATGATATTTACAAGATTGATAGTCAGAAGCATCATCTCAGTTGCAAGAGAGGATTGCAAAAACTCTGAATGTGGACCAGGAATCTTTGTCACTAGATCAATCAGAGACAAAATGGACAAAATGTGCAGATCTAGATGAGATCTAGAGCAAAAGAAGCTTCAGATGTTAACTATGACACCAACAAGTTTGAGTGTACCAAAAACAATGGATGAGTTTGGTGTTTCTGACTACTCAGCCACGAAAGAAAGAAAGCTGAAGGCTGATGAAGGAATATTTGCTATGCCTCAGCATAATGATTTCGGCCCCATTTTGGGCCACCATTGCTAAGTCATAGTTAAATGAGAGGTTACAGCCCTATAGCTAGAAGGTCCGATAGTTAGCGGGTCCAATAGACCGACACCCAATAGATAGAAGGTTCGATAGACCGAATGTACGAGAGGGTCCAATAGACAGACGGTTCTATAAACCGAATCGGCGGAGGGTCCAATAGTCCAAAGGTTCTATAGATCGAATGTCCAACGGGGTCCGATAGTCAGAAGGTCTGATAGATAGAAGGTTCGATAGACCGAACAGGCAAAAGGGTCCGATAGTCCGAAGGTTCAGTAGGGGTCCGATAGTTAGAAGGTCCGTAAAAAAGGTAAAATAAGTGGATACAATAATAATAATAATAATATTGGATATTTATATAGCGCTCATATCCACCATGAATGGTACTCAAGGCGCTCCAATATTACCCCGGCTTTAGCTAGGCTGCCGATTTCGGCGCTCACAGCATTCAAGGAATTAATTCCTGCCGGTACCCATTTAACAACTGGGTGGAGAGTGGCAAATGTAGATTAATTTCTTGCCAAAGAACAGTAGTGCCGCGCCGATAATAAGTTTTTAATAGTTTTATCTCATATAAAAGGAAAAGGGTAATTGCCTTATCTTCTTCTATGTGTATTGTAATAAACCGATGCACTAGGTCTGTAGGCCCACCCTCCGCCCCCCCCACAAAAAAAAAACAACAACAAATAAATGAGGAACTTATTTTAAAGTTTTGTTTTATTCATTTTCAACATGTTAAAAGTATTTTTATCAGAGCATCATCATCACTGTGGGGCGGGGTGGTCCACCCATCCAGCTCAGCCCCCCCCCCCCCGGTTAATTTTGCTACTAAACCGATGTATTGGCAATGGGGAACGCTGACCATTTTTTGAAACGTGGAAATCTAATTATATGGTGTACACTAAAGCGCAGAGGCCCATCATGCCCGAAACATTTTTTTCTTAGTTTACCAAGCTGAGGAAAGGGCGTCCCCTTCTAACACAAGTGTAATTTTTTAAACAAACCAAGAAAATTATAACTAATTTTGTTATTTACTAGATAAATCTATGTATCTACCTATTTGCTAGTTTCCCAAACTATGCCGTCATTCGAGAAAAACTAAGTCTAAAACGCGCAGCCCCTGCCTGCGCGCGCGTACTCCCCGTCCACCAATCCAATCGCGCCACCGCCATACTCTTCCTCTTCCGAGCAGTCAGAGACAGAATCTAGGACATGTCAGACAAGGAGAGGGGCTGGAGGGAGGGACATAGGTAGATACATAGATTTATCTAGTAAATAACAAAATTAGTTATAATTTTCTTGATTTACAGCAATAAATCGATGTATCTACCTATTTGCTAGAATAGCACGGATAAAAACCCGGGTGGCATGTCCCAGGACGGGAGTAACTAACGCGGGACAGAGACGACGAAGCAGCTCTCAACCCAGAGGTTGCAAAGCTAACCTCACCCGAAAGAACATCCTTAAGATAGAAGGATGTGAAGGTAGTAGGGGAACGCCAAAAGGCGGCCCTCAAAATGTCTTCCAAAGGAAGACCCAGAAAGAGCGCCCAGGAGGTAGAAACACTCCTAGTATCGTGCGCTCTTGGAGGATTCTCAGACAGGAGAGCCTCCGAACCCCCAGCTTGGATAGCCTCGACAATCCAACGGGAGATAGTCTCCCGTGATGCTGGGGAATAAGGGTGACGGGAAATGAGAAAGAGCTGATCATCCTTACGAAAAACCTTAGTCCTATCCAAGAACCATTTGAGAGCCCTAACAGGGCATCAAGAATTATCCTCCTTGACAGAAGAGAATTCTGACAGAGGACTCAAGAACACTTCGATTGAGCCAGAAGAATCCTTCTGATTCTTGGCAATAAACGAAGGTCGAGGGACAAGACGTACACCTTGCCTTTCCCATCTGATATGCCCGGGCGCCGTAGAGACAGCCTGAATAGTGCTTCTCCTCTGCCCAGAAGCAATAGCGACGAGGAAGGCGGTCTTAATCGAGAGATGGTGTAAAGACGCTTTGCACAACGGCCCAAAGGGCGGTTTGGCCAAGGCGTCCAAAACCAAAGGAAGGCTCCACGCAGGAGTCAACTGGCGATTTGCTGGTCGTTTCAAAAGACAGACCTCAGCAAATGAGTCAAGAAGGGAGAGTTAGAAAATCCCGAACCATCAGAAAAACCAAGGTGAACCGGAGCAATAGCGGACCGGTAACCACGAATGGTAGAGAGGGACCTGCCCTTATCGAAAAGAGGTGATAAGGAAATCTGCAATAGCACCCACCGGGGCAGAACGGGAAGCAAATCCCATTTCCCCACACCAAGCATGGAAGGCTTCTAATCTCGAGTTGTAAACAGCTCGGGTAGAATCTCTTCTGCTCTGGACTATGAACTGGGAGGCTCTCTCTGAGAGTCCTGCCGTCCTCGCATCCTCCCCGATAGAGGCCAGGCGGTCAAATGTAGAGCCGCCGGGCGATGGTGGAGGATCCCCGACAGGGGCTGAGCTATGAGGTCTGCTCTCCGGTGAAGGGAGAGAGGCCGACCGTCCAGCAGAGACAGAAGAAGAGGAAACCAAGGTCTCCTCGGTCAGCAAGGTGCTATGAGCAGAAACCACGCCTGATCCTCCTGAATCTACCCCAGACCTGAGGGATTAAGGAGACCGGCGGAAAGGCGTAACCCCGGAAGTTCTTCCACTGAAGGGAGAACGCATCGAGGGCCCAAGCTTCCGGATCTCGCACCCGAGAGCAGTATCTCGGGAGACGATGATTGAGAGCTGTCGCAAACAGGTCTATCTCCAGAGGGGCGCAGACTGAACAGAGGTGTCGAAGACCTCTCGGTTCAGTGGCCACTCGGAGGGGAGACACATGCCCCGGGACAGAAATTCTGTAATCAGATTGCCCCGCCCGGGAACATAGGAGGCGATCGGAATCACTCGGTGAGACCGACACCACTTCCAAAGTTTGGCGGTTAGATCGTTCAGGGTAGTGGAACGAGTCCCGCCTTGTCTGTTGATGTAGGCAGCAACAGTAGTGTTGTCCGTCAAAATCCGGACGGAGTGACCTACAATCATGTTCTCGAAAAAAAAAAACGGAGAGACATGAAGACTGCCATCAATTCCAACATATTGATGTGGGGTAAGGTGCACAGGTGTGACCAGTCCCCCGAGACCACCTGGTCCAAAAGAGACTTGCCCTTGAAGAAGGAACGACTCATTCGACCAGGGGATAAGCAGGCGTTTGATTTCCTCGGATAGAGGAATCCACACCTTGAGCGAGTCTACACTGGGCTTGGAAAACTTCAGCAGATGAAGCTGGAAAGGCCTCATATGAAGCCGATAGTCTTTGAGGACATCTACAAGGCTCGATAAGTGGCCCAAGGACTGGAGCCATCGGCCTGCCCGAACTCGACGTAAGCGACGAAGAGATCGAGCCAGTAAGACAATAGTCTGAACTCTCTCCCGACTGGGGCGGGCAAGTTGGTTCACAATGTCTATTTCCGCACCCAGGAAAATGGGTCTGCGGGTAGGAGTCAACTCCGACTTGTCCCAGGTGACTATGACTATGAATCATACTTCTTGCGTAGTACGGAGAAGTAGGTCCATGTGTGACTGAAAGACGGACACAGAGCTCGCCACCAGGAGCCAGTCGTCCATGCAAGTGAAAAGTCTCAGACCGCGATACCTGAGGAAGGCGGCTAGGGCAGAGACTACTCGAGTAAAAACTCGAGGAGCCGGTTTCGGGCCGCAAGGTAAGGCCTTGAACCGGAAGGTTTCGCCCTGAAAGGCGAAGCCTAGAAGGTCCCTTGAAGAAGGGTGTATCGGTATGTGAAAGTAAGCATCTTTCAAGTCTACCGAAATGGCCAAAGTTTCCACGCGGAAAACGCTCTCTTGGAATGAAGGTATTGATGACCCTCATATTCAAGATCATTCTGAGCTTCCCCGAGCGTCTGGGAATTATAAGATAAGGGAGAGACACAGATGGGGGTGGTCTCTTACCCTTTCGATTGCGCCCTTTTCTAGCAGCTCTTGAATCTCGGAGGAGATGTGCTCTAGAAAGGGGGGCGATATGATCGCCGGAAGAATGGAGGCCAAAGTTTCCATGCGGAAAAGCTCTCTTGGAATGAAGGTATTGATGACCCTCATATTCAAGATCATTCTGAGCTTCCCCGAGCGTCTGGGAATTATAAGATAAGGGAGAGACACAGATGGGGGTGGTCTCTTACCCTTTCGATTGCGCCCTTTACTAGCAGCTCTTGAATCTCGGAGGAGATGTGCTCTAGAAAGGGGGCGATATGTAGGCGGGTTGAGGCGGGTTGCGGCGGAAGGCTCCGTGTGTGAGGGGCTCTGCGAGTTTTATGCAGAAGCCTCCTCGCACGATAATCGGTGTCGGTAATTTCTTCCCAAGCGGGAAGAAAGTACTGAAGCCGGCCGCCAACCCTCTCCTCCAACGCTCGGGGCGCACTCGCCGCGAATCCCGGGCCGAACCACGGCCCCGACCGCGACGATGCCTTTTCCTACCTCGAGGAGAAGGCTCCGCCCTGGCCCCCTGTAGTGAGGGGCACTGGGCTGAACTTGCAGTGCACGAGAGGCTGAAAGCTGGAAGTGCCACCGTGTCTAGGAGGCGGAAAACTAGCCTGGGCCTGCGGCTTAGGAGCCGAGGACTTAAGGCGTTTCAGAAGTTCCGTCGCCTGCTTGCGTGAATCAACCTCAAGTTGAATCACATCAGACACCTTACCTCCAAAGAGGTGTTGGCCGGAGTGCGGGACCCTGGCCAGGAAGGCAGGTATGTCCGCATCCGCAATGCCCAGAGAGGAAAGTGCAAGTTCCCTCCTGGCATTAGTGGCTATGCTGTCGACACAGACAGTTTTGACCACAACGAGCCTGTCAAGGACAAGAGGGCTTCGTCTAGGAACATGATGTCCGAGTCGGACATATCAAGTTCCTGGCTCCTAGCGTAGGGAAAGGAGCGTACCCAAGTAGGCAGTCAGCCTCAGGCCAGTCCTGGAATGAGCTTCCATCAAGGACGGGAACTTCTCCCTTTTGGCGTAAGGTGCACTCTGAAAGTTGACACCAAGCCTACCACCTACATGTAGGAGGTCACTGGAACAAGACTTTCTCGTAAAATAATCGATAGTGTCTTGTTGAGAGAAAGTGAATTCCCTAGCCGAGGGACGGGCCCTACCAAAGATGAAAGAGGCTGTGAGGCGAAGTCATTATAGACTCGCTTAAGTCCTCCGTAAGAGGGATGCCTTTGGAGGGACGCTCACCTTGAAAAAGGAGAGACGGATGTCCCGGATCGGCCCGACTCTGAAAAAAGGTGTCGGGAAGATATTTCTCCAGCAGGGCTTGAGTCTCTACCGCCAAGGACCGACTGGTTTGGGGTGTAATCTCAACCTGTGAAGAGGCATCATCCTCCGAAAATCCGGACTGAGAAACCTGATCCCAAGAAGGGCGGTTTAGGTAGTCCCAGGATTCCTCCCCAGGCGGAGCACTTAGTGCCGCTGGAATGGGAGTAGCCCCGACCGGACGATCAAAGCTGAACGTGGTCGGGAGACGCCCGAAGTGGGGCGGCAAGACTCTTGTGTGTTGGAGACCAAACACAATGAGCCGGATACCTGATAAAGGAACCGGATCCCAACCCACTAGGTGCAGTGGTGATAAACAAGGGAAAACCAGTCTTCCTAGCCGGATAACCGGTAAAAACCGGTATCCGAACCGGACCCGGGTTGGTGGGTACAGGTATCCCCCCCCCCGTCGGGCGTGGTGGGAGGTACGGACACAAAGTCTGACCAACCACTCCACTCCACAATGATCTTCAGATAATTCAGAAGTTCATGGGAGACACCCGACTCAGAAGTAGTCGCCCCTTAGGGGCTAACCTTCTTCTTCTTGGCCCCCCTGACACATGACGTGAACACACAGTCGATGTCAAGGGGAGAGAGTCCGCCCCGCCGGCTGGCTGGGCAGTACTCAGGCGCCTACGTTTCTGGGCAGGCGGTCACGTGACCGCTCCCTTTACCCACTTGAAAACGGGCGCCGCTTCCGTAGTAAACCCTTTGTACTGGGTACATTAGGAAGATCACGACTCTCTTTACTCTTTCCCGCCTTGCTTGGATTAGAAGCGTGCGGAGAGAGACAAAGAGAGCCGACCCCTGAGCGAACAACATCTATGGCTAGTGAGCGAGAAGTGCAGCTCGAGCGAGACGAACTGTGGGCTGGGGTTCACCCACAGTTTTATCGGTGAGAGGTATTGGACGGGTTAGGCACTCACTCTCACCGTTATACAAGTCTCTTCTTCGAGAGAGGTATTGGCCATGTTTCAGGACTCACTCTCTCGGTATATCCCGCATGAGTTGGTCGTCAGAACAGACGACGAACTCATAACGGGGCGAGCCGTACACAAGGCAGGCCCTAACTTACCTTGGTCGAGGCTCCGGGGAAGTTATGTTGGTGCGAGATGAAAATCTCGCAGCCAACCCTTCCAAGGCTGGGCGAGTCCCCTTATAAGTATTTAAATACCGGGGAACGCCAGCCGAAACGGAGACCTCGACATGGCTGAAAATAAAGACAAGCAAACAAATATAGAAACCCATATATGGTAATAAATTTATTATTACAAACAATATAGATCTATAAAAGGGTAACAACCAACTCACATTAGTCGGAGTGGGAATAAACTCCTATTACGGAGACACAACGTTTTGATAAGACCGCTTGTCTAAGCGCATTGAATCAACCACCTACAGACACGGGGGGCAGCCCGACACGGTGTACTAGTACACCGTCTGTGAATAAAGCCCGGAAAGTGAGGAAAAACGGCAAAGTAATTTCATTAATTTACCGTGAAGGAGGTTGACTCAGGAAAAATCCGATACACCAAAATGAATGTGAAAACATGGTGAACGGGATTTTTATTGCGAAAGGCAACCAAAAATGCTTTTGGAGGTAAAAATCTCGCAATTTAGGTTAAGACTTAGCTTCATAGATGTCACTTCTCTGACGGGCGAGAACGGAAGAGGAAGAGTATGGCGGTGGCGCGATTGGATTGGTGGACGGGGAGTACGCGCGCGCAGGCAGGGAGTACGCGCGCGCAGGCAGGGGCTGCGCGTTTTAGACTTAGTTTTTCTCGAATGACGGCATAGTTTGGGAAACTAGCAAATAGGTAGATACATCGATTTATTGCTGTAAATAAATCTTATGGGGTGCACACTTTATAGTTGAATTTTCATTAAAAGTAACAAAATATAAGATTCTGACAACAAAAGATTCTGACCGATAAAAATGAAATTGTTTCAATTAGGCCCTACCACCTCCTTGGGAGGGTGGCGTTTCCATTTTTTTTGAGGGTTGTCAGGTGATATTTTCCTACCAGCTATGATGTCAGCTTTTATACTTTTATACTACTACTACCTTGTGGCAAATGTTAGTCTGTGGACTATGTCTGGTAAATTATTCTGCTTTCAAAAGAAAAAGAAAAGAATAGTCGGATACCTCACTGTCCGAATATTATGATATTCGGGCTTCTTGTTGCTGCAGGACGTAAGAGGTGCTTGCTGCAAGAAACAATCTAGGCCTAGTTTCTTGATTGTATGAGCGAGCAAAGTGAATGAACGAGAGAGAGAGAAATAAAAGAAGAATTTTTTATCCTGAGAATAGGTTCTAGCATATTGTTATTCTTCTCATAATCTGTGTAACACTATTGGTCACAGGCCATTATTTCTGAAAATTCATCTCAGGTCAACTTGGCGCTCGATTCCTTTCAGTTATGTTGCTAACATTCTTTGAGTAGAAAAATAGTATAACATTAATTAGAGATTCAAGATGCAAACCAAATAACTTCCATAAGAATATGACTTATTAATATAATTGACATTGGTTTATATACATAAATATGGCGATTATATTAATAACTAATATCAATAATGAAAATATAATGGGCATTGGTAAATAACCCTAATAATGCTAGTGAGCGAAGTTTTTGAATTTCTGTTTTCTTCTCTTACCTTTCTGATTTTTCTTTTTCTCTTCTTTTCCTTTCTTTTCTTTTTTTTTCTTTCCTGTTCAACCTCTTCCTTTTTTTCTTTTTCTTTGGTTGAACCCCCTTTTCAGGCATGAAAAGTGGGAGGGGGAGGGTATTCCCGCCCCCACATTTGAAAACATCTGAAAACATAACGCCCCACTTATTTTAACCACTTATTCTTTACCCACTTATCATTTTATCCACTATTTTACCCTTTTTACGTATCTATTGTCGGTCTATACAGACACGGGGGGCAGCCCGACACGGTGTACTAGTACACCGTCTGTGAATAAAGCCCGGAAAGTGAGGAAAAACGGCAAAGTAATTTCATTAATTTACCGTGAAGGAGGTTGACTCAGGAAAAATCCGATACACCAAAATGAATGTGAAAACATGGTGAACGGGATTTTTATTGCGAAAGGCAACCAAAAATGCTTTTGGAGGTAAAAATCTCGCAATTTAGGTTAAGACTTAGCTTCATAGATGTCACTTCTCTGACGGGCGAGAACGGAAGAGGAAGAGTATGGCGGTGGCGCGATTGGATTGGTGGACGGGGAGTACGCGCGCGCAGGCAGGGAGTACGCGCGCGCAGGCAGGGGCTGCGCGTTTTAGACTTAGTTTTTCTCGAATGACGGCATAGTTTGGGAAACTAGCAAATAGGTAGATACATCGATTTATTGCTGTAAATAAATCTTATGGGGTGCACACTTTATAGTTGAATTTTCATTAAAAGTAACAAAATATAAGATTCTGACAACAAAAGATTCTGACCGATAAAAATGAAATTGTTTCAATTAGGCCCTACCACCTCCTTGGGAGGGTGGCGTTTCCATTTTTTTTGAGGGTTGTCAGGTGATATTTTCCTACCAGCTATGATGTCAGCTTTTATACTTTTATACTACTACTACCTTGTGGCAAATGTTAGTCTGTGGACTATGTCTGGTAAATTATTCTGCTTTCAAAAGAAAAAGAAAAGAATAGTCGGATACCTCACTGTCCGAATATTATGATATTCGGGCTTCTTGTTGCTGCAGGACGTAAGAGGTGCTTGCTGCAAGAAACAATCTAGGCCTAGTTTCTTGATTGTATGAGCGAGCAAAGTGAATGAACGAGAGAGAGAGAAATAAAAGAAGAATTTTTTATCCTGAGAATAGGTTCTAGCATATTGTTATTCTTCTCATAATCTGTGTAACACTATTGGTCACAGGCCATTATTTCTGAAAATTCATCTCAGGTCAACTTGGCGCTCGATTCCTTTCAGTTATGTTGCTAACATTCTTTGAGTAGAAAAATAGTATAACATTAATTAGAGATTCAAGATGCAAACCAAATAACTTCCATAAGAATATGACTTATTAATATAATTGACATTGGTTTATATACATAAATATGGCGATTATATTAATAACTATCAGACCTTCCAACTATCGGTCTATAGAACCTTCTGTCTATTGGACCCTCATGTACATTCGGACTATCGAACCTTCTATCTATCGGACCTTCTGACTATGGGACCCGTTGGTCATTCGATCTATAGAACCTTCGGACTATTGGACCCTCCTGCCGATTCGGTCTATAGAACCTTCTGTCTACTGGACCCTCTCGTACATTTGGTCTATCGAACCTTCTATCTATTGGGTGTTGGTCTATCGGACCCGCTAACTAACGGCCTTCTGACATATTCTTCAAATACCCATTAAAACCTATCAATATTGTAAATCATGTTCATGATTAGGATTGGGTTTGTGAGAAAATCAAGTTTGAAGTATGCTATAAAAGTCACACGTGACCAGAAATTAGAAGTGTATAGTTGTTTTTTGTTGTTATTTGTAGTTATTTTAGTACCTATAATATACTACCATAACTATTAATATCACTATGCTTGGCCTTTTTATCTTGAAGAAATTAACATTTGAACTATGATCAGCCCATATGTTAATTTTCTTTGATTTTGATGCGTTTATGACCATTTTCGACAGTGTACATTGGCCATTGAACGTTCCGGACGCAAAATTTCTTGGTAACTCGTTAAAATATAGGTAAATGCCTATCCATACACAATAATTAGTGGTGTTCCGAGATTGGACTAAGGGTGATCCATGACCTTGAACTTGGCTTATTTTGAAAATATCCCAAATTTGAGGGCGCTCTTTAGCAAAACCGCTTGGACAAACGTTCTGAATTTTTTTTAGGTTTGTTCAATTATTTAGCTTATTTGATTTTGAAGCTATGAACCTCCAAACATACACTTGAAATCACAGATTTTACAGTTCACGCCATTTTCGGTGACCTTGTACACAAAAACGGAGAATCGTATTTGTGCCATGATTATTTTTTTTTGTAAAGGGCATAAAGTTCTCTCAATATCCAGACAATGAGCTCTCTGTGTGAAGAATTTTGGCTACAGTTGTCAATCAAAAATGCATAAATTTAATTAGCCCTATTGGCTTGTCCGTGCATTGGTTGCTAGGCGAGGCCATATCTTAGCAACCGTTTGATCTTGGGGCAAAATATTTTGGAGTTTTCCGTCAGACACTTGGGGAAACATTTGGTGCGAGTTTAAAGAAAATCGAAGGGGGTCGGGTGACACCCATCCGTTGATTTGACGTGGATTGACCCATATACCGTATGGTGTGTCTTTTGTCTTTTCTGTCTTTGATGGCAATTTTTTTGGGGGGTGCATTTTCTGTCCAATATAATCTCTTTGTGTTCTTTTCCCATGATGTATCTTTAGCTGCTTTGTTTATTTATTATGTCATGTGTTTTCAGTTCTATTCTACCTCCACTTTCGTAGCATGCTTCTTCAATAATGTTCTGCCCTGTCCTTGTCTTTTCTTGTCTTATTGTTTTATTGTCTTTACAATTACATCAAATAAAATACAAGTAGTAGTAGTAGTAGTAGCAGTAGTAGTATAACAGAAATAAAAGTAGTTATCTAGTATACCTTTGCCTGTGATATCATTTTAACAGTATCTGTTAATAACCTGTGATATATTTTATTTTATCTTATTCACATTTGAAGCTAGTAATTATAAATATTAAATAAATATATATATATTATATATATATAAGGCACTAGCGGCTTGTCTTGTTCAAAAAACTCACCTGCCCCCGACAGGGGGAATTAATAAGGTTGAGGATTTGTCAATCTGTCGGTCAATTGAATCTGGTGTCGCCGAAACCACTAACCCGTCTCCGTGGTCTAGTGGTTAAGGCATTGGCATTCTAAGCCAACGACCCAGGTTCGATTCCCGGCGGAGACATCTTTTCAGCCTTTGCAAAAAATGTCAAAAAGGGAGGACAGCTCTGGGGAACTTTGATTGAGCTACGCAACGTTATTCTCGCATTTCTTTCACATATTATATATATAATATAGACAAAATAGGAATGAAAAGTCCGTATACGATGAAAAAATTCGAATTTTCGGCCATAGGCCTTCATCAGGTTCTTCATCAGGTTCCTGATGAAGGCCTATGGCCGAAAATTCGTATTTTTTCATCGTAGGAACCTGATGAAGGCCTATGGCCGAAAATTCGAATTTTTTCATCGTATACGGACTTTTCATTCCTATTTTGTCTATAATTTTGCAAGTCCGAAGCAGAACTATATTTTTTTACTATATATATATATATTCTGCCGTCCTGATGGTGCACAAGACCAAAATGATCTAGAAGGTACTTAGAATAACATGACATAATCTGCATCACTTATGCTCACCATTTATAAAGCTGTTGTTCTTCTAGGACGTAATATATGAAGATGATGTTAACTAGGAGTAATGCTAACCTCACCACCACAGATAACACACTTCTCTTCTCCTACAGGATACAAAGAAGAAAAGTGAATCTTTTAGTCTCATAGAAATTCAAATCTTGTGGAAATGCCAGAGAAATTCCCAGAAAAGTCTCACAGAAATTTAAATATTTTTGTCTCATCACTGTAAATATTGTATTCTTCCAAGTAACTACACAATTACAAGTAAATAATATTGGATGGCCTTAAAGTTAATACAAGGAATATTTTAGACAAAATATGCCAAAATATGCCAAAATATGGGATGAGTGAAAGATGAGTCAAATACTGTTTGCTTACTGAAGTCATAATTTCCTGTACTCGCCAAATTACAACATCCAATATCATCAATATTATTCTGATATAAGTATTCAAATTTTGAGCCATCTTTCACATTTAGAAATAACATTCTTCACATGACCAGGGCCCTCTTGCATAAAAAGTTGCGTTTAATCGCAACTCAAAAAATTTAACGCAAGTCCCAAATACACGATCCTGATTGGTTGAAAATCAAATTGTGTTTAAATTAGACTTTCTTACATAAAAACACTGTCAAACCATCAAAGACAACACATGGGCACATGGTGATGATGGGAGGGGGGGGGGGGGGGAGGAGGGGTTGGGGGAGTGACGTAGGACAAAAGAACAACGTGACAGGGGGACATAGAGATGGGGAACATATGAATGGGTAACACAGAAAGGGGGAACATACAAGGGAACTTAGGGATGGAAGAACACAGAAATGGATAAGACTGGAAGAGGAACATAGCTTAGGGAAAGGAGAACATAGGAAGGGTAAACAGAGCGACAGGGTAACTTTGGTATTGAGTCCATATGCCCGGGAGGAACAGACAGAGGATTACAGACAGTCGCGACCCTACACTGCAATTAGCCACCCGAAAGCTTTCACTCCGTCCTGCCTATTTTGCATAAAATAAACAATTTGTTTACGTAAAAAACTGCTACCGAAGAGTCTCAGCTAAACTGTGAAATCTTGCCCTAGAAACAACCAAATGAAATTAACTAAACATCAAATTCCAGAATAAGAGTTGCTCTAACTCGTAATTATTATTACTCATGGTCAAATCATATTTTAGTTTGTGAAAACTTAGAGAAATGAGGAGCCATTTCGTTTTTTTATAGTCTGAAAATGTAGCAGTATTTTTCATATTTGCCATCATTGCGCAAGATCGAAACTTTCAGATATGAAAAATCAAAATATATTGAGGGGATCCTCCAAATATCTTTCCATAATTATCTGTTGATCGGTTATGTCGGGAAAAAATCGAAGGCAGTGTCATTCATGAACCCTCGACCATTCTTCGCAGAAGTTGAAATGTAGTCCCACGTATAGCGGTGCATGCAGGATGGTTTCCACTCGAATGTAGTCCCGTGTATACATGCAGGATATTTTACACTCAACTGGACTGTCGCGATAAAACATAAAGGCCGATATTGGACATAGATCCAATGTAAGATTTATTTTTAAGAAATCAATAAGGTTAATGTTAAGGTGGATTGCTGCAATTGTACAACTCACCGGATCGGACTGTAGCATTTTTGCCCCCCCCCCCCCCCAGTTACATAAAAATCTACCGCACGCGATCGACTTTGTGCATGTGTTTTTAAAGCGACAAATTTGCTCTCAGCCAATCAGATACAAGGAGTTCAGTAGCTTATAGCAGTTATTGCAACTTGTCAATGAGGCTAGGTTTTATGAAACAGGGCCCAGGAAACAGCTGATTGACATGATCGCCAAGCTGAGGCAAAAAGGATGACGTTGGGTGAGCGCATGCGCAAAGGGGCGAAATCATTCCACAGTAGGTGCAGTTGTTTCCCAGTTTTATCATCGATTTTCATAGCAGTTCTACACAAAACTACTAACTGCGCAAACTTGAAACTGCGCAGGGAGTGAGACCGGAGTTTAAAGTCTAGCAATATGTTAATTGTTTGCATATTTTATTTATTTCGTCCCAGACTTGTGTCAGGGGGAAAAAAACAACCTCTTTTCACGGTACGCTGAAACAGAAAAATACTGTCTTGTATCTCAAAAAACACTCAACTGTTTTCAGTGAAAATTGATATGAAGCATAATATCATCATTTCCTATGTACTCAGGAATTTTCATGATTTTTTAAGGCCCAAATAAGGGAGATACAAGAAGGTGGATTTTCAGCACAGGGCCTCAGTAGCTTTTAGGAATTCAAAAGCTTTTACGACTTTACGAGGAGTTAATTGCAGTGTAGGGTCGCGCCTGCAGAGACAGATTTGAATTAGATTGAAGCATTTTGGTCCAACTTACCTTCAGCTCAATTTCTCTCTTCACACTGCTACTATGATGCACAAAGGTTCCAATTAGACCAACGAATACTGTCAAGCCTGGCAAGTTCATATGAGAAAGAAAAAAAATTGTACGCAATTTTTAAAAGATTTCTCCCCCCCCCCCCCCCCATGAGCTAAAAGATACAAGGATTAACACTCCAACTTACAGGTCAAACGAAAGTGAAACCTCCTGTACACTTAAAACTTAAAAGACAAATATATATTTGAGTTAATTCACTTTTTTGCCTAAAATTTGCATCTTTACAAGAGTTCTTTTCTTCTTCAAAAAACAAAAAAGAACAAAACAATAAAAAAACTTGATTGCCAACTGATTTGAAAATTATGTTCTACAGATACATGTATGACAGGTTCAGACATTTGAGAAAAACAATTAAATGAATATCATGTACCTCAAAATAAAACACTCGTTACAGAAATTACAAGTGTTGTCTGAAGTACATGTAAATTTGAATTATTTAATATAGTTTTCAGTTAGGATAACAAAACATTAATTTTCATAAAATCCAATGAAAATTTACAGTGAATGAAAAAATCTAAGCCCGAGTCATATCGAATAACTCATAATCCGGGATTCGACGGCTTTGATTCGATCGAATACCGGTGCATTGATAAATGATGGGCGGTGAAAACATAGTTGCACGCAGTGCATGCACCATGCACCGGTGACCGGTCCGCTGGCATCGCGGGCATATAATGTACATGTATGGGGCTCTCGCTGCTCGACATTAACGAAAGCCCGCTAGCCAATGGCTAGTAAAAAAAGCTGATAAGCCAAAATCTTAAGTTTCTAGTCCGTATGGCTAGCCAAAATATCACTCTAGTGTCGCACGAAGCGATGCTCATTGTCGACACATCCGACAATGATTCAAATTCAAAGAATTAATAATCTTACTTTGTCTTTGGAGAGCTGAATGGAACACGTTTCTTCGATGCAAAAAAAAAAAAACAATACGAAATAAACTTAAATCGCTCGTGACTCGACTTCAATATTCAGCTTCAGATCATTTTCCAAGAAGCAATTGCCAATTTGATAAGTGTGATATTAGTTATTGCGAATTAAGTAGGAACACTCGTACTCATGCCCGTATTTATCATGTTCAATTATACAGTTGTCAAATTGACAATGCAGAGAGAGTGCAAGAATATTATCGTAAACTTCAGTTCGTAACGACAAAACGATTTTTCCATAGAGAAAGCACAGGTAAAGCGCAACGTCCTCCGCGAGCGAATTAGCGAAAGTTAGCCAACAGTTTGAAGTCGCCTTCACGTTCTCTGCTAGTATTATGCTGTATGTTTTTACGGAGTTTCTTTTTTTATTTGCTTTTTTCATGGTGGCTACGGTAGTCAAAAATCTGGCGGACTACAAATCTATGCACCAGTTTTGCCAAAACGAAATCGGGATTCGATGTCTTCGATCAAACACCGGCTAACCAATCGATTCGACTCAGGCTTAAAAAAATCAAGAAAGTTTATGTTATCTGAAAAGTAGGCAAAGCAAGATGATGAAAATAAGGCCCATCAAATTAAAACAAACAATCCAATATGCACACATTTCTGCATTTTTGAGTAGTTTAATTTACCTTTTGCTGGACTAAACCATCTTGCTAAGTACTGCATTACATGACACACAATTAAAAAATGACTCTTAGTCAATGTCTCTCACATTTCATTCTATCATCAGAAGTCCAATCACTTCTTAGTATTACTGATTAAAAAATATTTCTTACCCAATCTGTGATCATACGCCAATTTGCAAGCCAAGATGAGAACAAAAATAAGGAGCTCCGCGACCCCCTCTGACAGATAGTTTGACAAATTGGCATCTGCCAGGGATCCCCTTCCTCTATTCTGCTCCCTGTCTCCTTCTGTCTCTGCCTCTCCCATGGACGCACTCCCCCCTCCTCCTCCTCCTCCCCTCCTGCTACCCTCTGCGCCACCCCGAGAAGAAGGGTACCTTCTTTCAGAGTCTGGCATGTCAATGACAACAACATCCTGGTTTGGCTCTCCCTCCTGGGCCTCTAGGTCTGGAGGTGGATCCATCGTCTGAAGACCTGGGATCATGTTCTGAAGAGCATGATTGAACTGAGTCCTTATACTACTCACTGCCATCTCATCTTCAACTTTCAAGCAATACTGAGGTCTTGGACTATGTTAAGGGTTCTGACAGCTCCAGAAAACACTTGAAGCTTACCTCCACATTTTTCAGTTGATATCTGTTGGTATAGAAGGAGAGGAAACTCGTCAATAATTCAAGTTACAATTCCTTAGACATTTACGCAACATACCCCACAGTTTCATTAAAGGGGAAGTCCGGTCCAAAACTTACTTGGTTTTGATAGAAGCAGAAAAATCGGACCAACAGATCAAAAAAGGTTTGAGGAAAATCGGACAAAATTAATATGATTTAAATGAAATTGAACTTGACGGGAAATATTTCGTCCCTCAAAAGAATCCAGAGACAGGCTGCACGTTTTGTTACGAATACGTACAATAGAGAATCTAGCGTAAATCAACTCCTGAACTCGCTTGGATGGAATTCGCTCCAAGCTAGACGTGAAGCACATCGTCTGACTTGCTTTCACAAAATGATAAACAATAAACTTGATGTAAATTACCTATCACACACCAAACCTAAACCTACGAGAAGCAGACGTGGCCACCCTCACCAATTCTTTCCCCGTACAATTAAAGCATGGAATGAACTCCACCTTACTACGATAAATCAATCTGACCCACTTAAATTTAAAGAATCGATTCTCAACCAAATTTCTTCTTAAACATCCGCCTTCCGGCAACTCCAGTTCAAACTCCAGTGGGAGTATTTCAGGAGGATCCAAACCAAGTACCAAGCACTCATAGGCACACGCATTGCCGACTGTAGGAATGCAGACAATAGTCAGTACGGTACTAATATGCATCACTGTGCATTTTTGGCTATATTTAAGTGAAAACCTTACATAGCAATCTAATGAAAGGTAGCTAATTATGGTGAATAATAGATGATTAAAACTTACCAGTTTGTTTTGTGACCTTTGAAGAGGGTTTCCTGAAATTTTTGGGAATTTTTTGCGAAATCTCCTATCGAGATCCGGTCAGAGCATCCATTTTGTATTTTTCACGATTATGATGAAGGGAGCCCTCAGTGCTTGTAGTGGTACCGGCGCGATCGGTTCGATAAATAAATATAAATATTTTAAATACTTGCTTTCAAATTCAGCCCTTAAAAAAATCTCACTCCTACCTCAAATGGCCGTTAGGAAGAACTTTTGATATTTTCAGCAAAATCCAAAGTCAAAATCTTGTCCAAAACCGGAGAAATCCCCGCCGATTTGTTTCGCGATCGCGTGTTGTTTACATACTGCCGATGTCTTAGACTAAAATCGGCCAATAAAATTTTTGTCCACGAAGAAACTCGGGATCGCAAGCGCACATCGATCTTTACGATCGCGCACACAGAAAATCTGGACTTTTCTGTGTACGCCATAGGGACCGAATTTTTAAGGACAAAAATCTTTTGGGAAGATGTCGTGCATTCTCTACAATCTGCTGTATTCCTTCTGGGGCAAGGATTTTAAGCAAGGTTCTTTAACGGCGAGAAGCAATAAATGAAAAAGTCTGTGGGAGAGAACGGCCACCCGTCGTTGTTTTTCGATCTTGTCCGAATAGCTTGTGTGCGTAACATTCTGCGTACGTATCTATGGTGCGTAACCATGTAGAGCGGCCTCACTAGTGCGCAACATATTGAGAGCAGTCGTCATACGTATGGAGGTCTGTGTAACAACTACGAAAAACAAGGCTGTAAATGTAAGTTTTTATAACTTTCTACATTTTGTATCTTAACGAACTTATAACGTAATATCTAAAGAGTGATACCTAAGTATCAGTTTGCCCACAAAAACCTCCATTTCAAACAAAATTACATCTGTATCCCCTATACACACATGTATATGATCCTAATGGTCAATATGACCCACTCATAGCCACACCACGAATAGTGGTCATATTGACCACTACGAATACAACATGCAAAAATAGTTGGTATTTTCTGTCGCGTGTAGTAAAGGTATGGGGGGAAATAAGATAAATATTTTAAATACTTGCTTTCAAATTCAGCCCTTAAAAAAATCTCACTCCTACCTCAAATGGCCGTTAGGAAGAACTTTTGATATTTTCAGCAAAATCCAAAGTCAAAATCTTGTCCAAAACCGGAGAAATCCCCGCCGATTTGTTTCGCGATCGCGTGTTGTTTACATACTGCCGATGTCTTAGACTAAAATCGGCCAATAAAATTTTTGTCCACGAAGAAACTCGGGATCGCACGCGCACATCGATCTTTACGATCGCGCACACAGAAAATCGGGACTTTTCTGTGTATGCACAGGGACCGAATTTTTAAGGACAAAACTTTTTTTGGGAGATGTCAGCGCCCGCGGCGACCAGGAAATGTACACAATGACACCGATAGCTCGTTTCGCGAGAATCAACAGTAAATTACGGATTTGATTTTTGGAAATATCTTTTCCAACATCGGTGAGTTGAATTTATTGTATTTCTTGGATATTTTGTAGTCGGTGTTTATACATTAAATGCCGATTTTGAGTGAATGTTTGTGACTTTTGTGCAGTGGTGTTTTAAAAAGTTGAGGTGTATGACTGCCTAAATTATACACACGAAGTATAGGAATGTAGTTATGAGTGCTCATAGCTACATTCCTATACTTCGTGTGTATAATGTAGGCAGTGGACAAAAATTTTATTGGCCGATTTTAGTCTAAGACATCGGCAGTATGTAAACAACACGCGATCGCGAAACAAATCGGCGGGGATTTCTCCGGTTTTGGACAAGATTTTGACTTTGGATTTTGCTGAAAATATCAAAAGTTCTTCCTAACGGCCATTTGAGGTAGGAGTGAGATTTTTAAGGCCTGAATTTGAAAGCAAGTATTTAAAATATTTATCTTATTTTTCCCCCCATACCTTTACTACACGCGACAGAAAATACCAACTATTTTTGCATATTGTATTCGTAGTGGTCAATATGGGGCAATTCCATAAACACGTCAACCAGTAGGTCAAATTTTAAAATTCATCAAATTGGTCAAAATAATATATCATTCTAAAGGTAATAATATATACTGTCAGGAAATCTAGGTTTCAAATAGACTGGACCAAGTTCAAGGTCACCAGACCCCTCTAAATCCGAGGAATTAATCGAAGCTAACTTATTACTACTGTGTTGCACAAACCAATTTCTTAGTTTTAAAAAAAGAAAATAAGTTGACTGACATCCATTACCATGATAGATGCAAACAGTATAACAGTAAGTATCCATGACAATAATTTAGAAAATATATGACTTTTTAAATTATGCTTAATTGCTAATTGATATTACTACTACTTAGGCCATGTACGTCCAACACCAAAAAACATCATTTTTTAATGTAACAAAAAGACAAATTACCTAATGAATGGCAGGATCTCTGCGCAAAGCAAGTTTTAGACCCTCTGCATAGACAGTACATTAAATTAATCTAATTATCTCTAATTAAGAAAAAAATGTGTGGTCTGACGTACACTTTTTTTGTACGTCCGACATCAATTTTCCTGTACGTCCGACACTGCATTCAAAGTGAATTAATTTCTGCCACATTAAAGTGGCTAAGTGCCTTGTTTATGTATCACCCCTTGTCTACATCATTACAAGTGTCCACTTTCATTAATTAATTAAATTGATTAATTACTTAATTCCCCAAGACAAGTTCATCCAGATCCTTATTACTGTTCAGAATGATGCTGAAAAATATTACATTTTTTGAGGCCGAAACATGTGAAACATTTTGGTGCCATACCACACAACGTCTGTGTGTGTACATACCATGAAAATGTCAGTCTCATTCTCCTTGCACTGAGTAAATGCATTGATCTCACTGAAAATATTTCTGCCTTCACTGATGCCATTGTCTGTGATGCTGGCTCTAAAGAGTCCATGGAGTGCCCAACGTGTCAAGAGAACATCTAGCAATATCGATCACCTCTTGAGAGCGACATACCTGTTAAATATCGGTGGCAGACAACTATGGGAGTCCACAAAATGGAAATATTGGCAACTGCACAAGAGGCCTTTGATGAGCTAAAGCAACAAATTAAAACCTTTCCTGGTACATGTACATGTGTATGTAAAATGAAAGCAGGCCACTTTCATCGAGGAACTGAAGGAGAAAGTGGGTGGAGAAGAGATACTTTTGCAAGTGGATTTCTCAGAGAATGCGACCCTATCTGAACAGAACGAGATCCAATCAGCTCACTGGAGCCATGGACAAGTGACCCTCTTTACAGCTCATGCTTGGATAAGGGCAGATCCAGACACCAGGGAGAGCATAGTTGTTGTATCTGATGAGCTTCAACATAACAAGCTTAGTGTCTACATAATGATGGAGCAAATTCTTTTAAAGCTCAAGAGTAAGCATCCTTTGATAAGCACGGTCAAATGTGGTCTCCGATGGTGCCAGCTCCCAGTTCAAACAGAGGTTCCTGTTTTCCAACTTGACCAAGTGGGAGGATGACTTTAACATCACGCTAAAGTGGCACTTCTTCGCCACTTCCCATGGCAAAGGTGTGGTGGATGGACTAGGAGGTAAGGTGAAGAGGTCAGTATGGAGATTTGTGCAGAGTGGAAAGGGGAATGCTTCAACACTGATAGATTTCTATGAAATATCCGTTCAAAGAAATCCAACCGTTGGCATCATCTTTATCTCTAAAGATGAGATTGCACAGAAACAAGAAGTTTTGGATACATACTGGGAAGCCACAATCCCTGTGCCAAACACCCACAAGATACACAGTGTGGTGGCCCTTGGAAAGCAACACTTTGTTGGTCAGTGATTTGTCCGATGCAACTGAGTACAAGCATGTCCACATCAGAGAGGAGACGGAGGACCTGAATGATTAAATCGACAGCATGGATGAATCTTCTGATGATGAGGGTCCTGCAAGTGATGAACTACAAATACGAGTTGGGGACTGGGTGTTAGTTGCTTATCAGGGGAAAACTTTCCCAGGTGAAGTGATACAATTTGGTGCAGATAATGCAGATCTCAAAGTCAATGTCATGCATGCAACAGGCAGATATTGGAAATGACCAGACCCTGCTGATCAAATTTTCTATTTCAGAAAAGATGTTAAAATTTAATCCACCTGTACTTGCTGGCCACAGGAGACAGTGGAGTTTCACTATTTAAGCCTTGTCCCCTGCCCTTACCTGTAAAAGGAAATATATGGGTGCACATGATAGTTGTTCCAGTGTGTATATATATATTTGTTTTGGTGCCATTTCAAAGACATCATGAAAAATTACAGGTTTAATGATTTAAGAACTTTACAATACATTTCTGTAATTATTTGCAGGTCTGTTGAATTATGATGAGACAATATGTAGTTATGAAATGTACCAGTACATATTTCACTTACAAAATATACTGCTAAATATTATACAGTTTAAAGTATAATGTTATCAAGCCTCACAGTAAGAGTTTATTGGCATCTTCACTTTCATTTTCATTTAATTTAATTTGAAGGGGAAAGGGATTCCAGAGCTAAAGGGTATGCTTGTTTATTACAAAGTGTCAGTCTATCTAGGTTAGTACAATGTATTATTTTGTTAGATATCTCCTGTTTGATTGTTGTTTTATTGTTTTATTGTAGCAAGATATGAGAAAGGAGTTTTGGGTTTACTTGGAATGGTGTTCATACATATATGAAGTTAGAAAAAAGTGTTCATCTTTTAGAGTGTGCTCTATTTAGGGTAATGTATCATAAGCTATTTAGTAAGTTTCATTTGTGATGTAAGACAAGTTTAATCAGTTATCATGATAATAAACACTTTTACTGGCAAAATGTATGTATCTAATACATATTTATACATGTACGTCCGACCTGGCAGTCCTGTACGTCCGACATTGTACGTCCGACACTGAGAAGAAACATAAATATTTATTATTTGAAAGTGGAAACAAAACATTTTTCTTGCTATTTCTTATCATTTAACATCTAATTGAAATAGTTATGGATGAATTTTAAGAAAAAAACCACACACTTCACAGAGATTTCCAGATGAAATTAAAATGTCAGAAAAACCCGCTTTTCTGCGTACGTCCGACCAAGCAACGTTTTGTAATTAGTACAAGGCCCCGGGGGGGGGGGGGGGCACCCACATATATATGTCACACATGTATGTGCCGCTGTGACGTCCCCCATTTTCAACCTTCTCGGGTCGCTCCCATGATATGCGATTTTCAGATTTTCACTAACCGCGCCTCGATTGGCTTCCGACTCGCTCCCTAGAATATGAGAAAACAATTCGCACAGCCCATTGTCCGGGAACGGTCGTTCCCTAGCCTCCCAGGCCAGCGCAGCGGGGGAGCTGGGCGGCCTAGTGCCCCCTAACTGAACGCAATATTACTAGTGCTAGCGGCGGCTCAGCGAGATCAATCTGCATGCGACATCGAGTCAGTGCAGTGGCGCGGCATGTACAGCGTTAAAAACAGCGCTGCGACCGCTGACTCAGCTCATGCACCGTATGTGTACCAGAGAGTAGTGGGATTGCGAGCTCTGACCACGAGCCCTTTCGCTCCTTAGGCCCTCAAAAATGAGCTTCCTCAATTAACCATTTAGCTCCTTAGCCCCCTGTTTTGAGATTGGCAGCGGCACACCCACATCCAAAAACAGGTTGAGTGCCCCCCCCCCCCCCCCCCCCCCCCCCCCCCCCCCCCCCCCGGGGTACAAGGTCGTTATAGTGATGGTGCCTCTTTTATATCTGTAATTGCTTTTTACCCATTAGATGTTACATATTGGTCAAATAAAAACTGATAGATTGTATTCACTTTTCCTACTGTGACTAATTCAAGTGTCTGAAATGTACGTCCGACTTTATGGAATTGCCCTATGATGACCACTATTCGTGGTGTGATATGACCATTGCTTGCTGATGTGGCCATTGCCTATGCGGATGTGGGACACATCAGCAAGCAATGGTCATATTGACCATTAGGATCATATACATGTGTGTATACTGGGTATGGGGGATACAGATGTAATTTTGTTTGAAATGGAGGTTTTTGTGGGCAAACTGATACTTAAGTATCACTCTTTAGATTTTACGTTATAAGTTCGTTAAGATACAAAATGTAGAAAGTTATAAAAACTTACATTTACAGCCTTGTTTTTCGTACTTGTTACCCACACCTCCATACGGATGACGACTGCTCTCAATATGTTGCGCACTAGTGAGGCTGCTCTACATGGTTACGCACCATAGATACGTACGCAGAATGTTACGCACACAAGCTATTATACGAAGACATGGAAGGGCCAAACTGACGACGTAAAAAAATAAAAAATATTACGTACGTACGTAGTAATTATTACGTACGTACGTAATATTTTTTATTTTTTTACGTCGTCAGTTTGGCCCTTCCAGGTCTTCGTAGGAGATCGACGAACCGATCGCGCCGGTACCACTACGAGAGCTGAGGGCTCCCTTCATCATAATCGTGAAAAATACAAACTGGATGCTGACGGGACAGTCTCGATCACTCATAGCTACATTCCTATACTTCGTGTGTATAATGTAGGCAGTCATACACCTCAACTTTTTAAAACACCACTGCACAAAAGTCACCAACATTCACTCAAAATCGGCATTTAATTTACAAAAACCGACCCCAAAATATTCAAGAAATACAATAAATTCAACTCACCGATGTTGGAAAATATATTTCAAAAAATGAAATCCGTAATTTACTGTTGATTCTCGCGAAACGAGCTATCGGAGTCATTGTGTACATTTCCTTGTCGCCGCGGGCGCTGACATCTCCCCAAAAGAGTTTTGTCCTTAAAAATTCGGTCCCTATATGGCGTACACGGAAAAGTCCCGATTTTCTGTGTGCGCGATCGTAAAGATCGATGTGCGCTTGCGATTCCGAGTTTTTCGTGGACAAAAAATTTATTGGCCGATTTTAGTCTAAGACATCGGCAGTATGTAAACAATACGCGATCGCGAAACAAATCGGCGGGGATTTCTCCGGTTTTGGACAAGATTTTGACTTTGGATTTTGCTGAAAATATCAAAAGTTCTTCCTAACGGCCATTTGATGTAGGAGTGAGATTTTTAAGGGCTGAATTTGAAAGCAAGGTATTTAAAATATTTATCTTATTTTTCTCCCATACCTTCAGTACATGCGACAGAAAATACCAACTATTTTACAGAAATGTACCCGTGAGTGGTCTCGATAGGAGTTATCGACAAAAAGTACCCAAAATTTCAGGAAACCCTCTTCAAAGGTCACAAAACAAACTGGTAAGTTTTAGTCATCTATTATTCAACATAAGTATTTAGATTTAAGTAAACTGCAATATATGAGTTTCAATTAAATATAGCCAAAAATGCACAGTGATGCAGTTTAGGTATGGGATGTGTGTTGGCTGCATTCCTACACAGTCGGCAATGGCGTGTACCTAGTATGAGGGATGTGGGACTGTGTCCAACATTCACTGTTGCAGCAGTCAAAAGCAGACAACAAAATTGCTCTAAACAAGATTTAATTTTCTTAAATTTGCTTAGATTACCTGATTCAGGGACTCAACTCTTACTTTGCCACAAATGTAGGGATTCAGACTTGAAAGTGAAATTTTAAATAATTATTTTCCTCTCCTGTAATCTGTATGAATGATCTAGCCTGGAAAGGCCGGCCTGCTGATACACACAAAAGCTATTGAAGCCTATTCACCCGTTAAAGCTAGTCTGGAGTACTAGGTTATCTTCAGATAAGCTTGTACATGTATAAGTGCAGGAATCCAAGACCAAGCAAAGACAAGTCAAAGATGATTACATGTAAAATCCACACACAAATAACGGTATGTGGGACCGTGGACAAAAATTGGCATTCACCATAGGCCTACTACATTATTTCTTCCAAAATCATACCAATATGAATTAAATGACACAAAGTAGGGTTCAAAATGCATTTGTAATAGACATAACATCAGTAAAGAAGAACAAAAAGATTATATATCTAAAGGAAAACAAGAACAAGCACGTAGCTTATCACTTACCAAACGAATTTATGACGTCACCTCGATATTGGCAATATGTACATGTATACTATTGGGGAATAACCCTCCATGAAAGCTTGGATTGAATAGACCAAAGATTAAACAAATTAAAAATCATTGTTGTCCCTGATAAATAGACCTAGAATGGGTAACTTATTTTGCCATGTTACTCTCCCATTTAAAGAAAGGTCTGTTTCACCACAAATAGTTAAGAAAAAGGATACTTTCAGGAACCGAGGAGCGTTTTTGAAAGTGCATGGTGATGGGGGAGGGGGACGGAGCTGATCTGATTTTACTCATTCTTCTTCCAGGTAGAGTGCTGCTTCAAGATGATGAAGATAATCGCAAATTTTCGAAAGTTTTTTCCGAGATTCCTACAGTAATTTTTACAGTGCGGGTAATGGGTGGTGGGGGGGGGGGGGGGGCGTACATTTCAACTCTTCCATTTGTTTGTAATTTATCATTATTACAAAACAAATGGAAGAGTGGCAAATGCACTTACCCCCCCCCCCCCCCCTTACCCGCGCTGAAAAAAAAAATTACTGTAGAAATTTACAGTAAATTGCTGGCGACCCGCTATACAGTAAATTACTGTATTTTCACAGTATTATACTGTTTATTCTACAGTTAAACGGTAAACAGCGGTATATAACTGTAAAATACAGTATTTAACTGTCAATGATAAAGCATTTTACTCTGCAGCCTGGTTGCCAGTAAGTTTACTGTAAATGAATGTGTTTGCAGGCTTTGACAGCCGCACACAAGGTTGCCACATCTAGCATAATTATGCTTTTTAGCATAATTTTGACCCTCTTGGAATCTAGCATTATTCCTGGCATAATTTGGGCAAGTCTAGCACATTTTCACCAGGATCTAGCATATAATTCTGAATTTCGGACTTTAAATAGAGAATTTGCTTTTATAAGGCTGATCTAAGAAACTAAGGCCCGACTAAGGCTGAGGACCTTTTTTTTTTTTTTTTTTTGCTTGTCAGAGGATTTTGGACTGAAAATCGTCCCCAGGCGCCTGAGTTACCTACCTTGTTCCCTAGCGTATATTAAGTGGGGGGGGGGGGGGGGGGGAACTGCCCCGGGACAGATTTTCAAGCATGAAAAAAATATGATAACCGACTTCTCAACATTATGGAGCAATTATTTTGATATAAATTGTAATCAAATTGCTCTTAAAATTTCACAAATCAAGAAAAAAATCCAAAAATATTCTCGCTCGATCGCAAAACAATATTTGTTTGTTTGCAGATGTTTTTCTGCATTTATTTCATAATCAATGTTAAACAACAATCGCGTTCAAACGTAACATATAAAGGATGAGGCGATAAACTTACATAGAAATAATTCAGTGTTCACATCATGAATGTAACCATCTTACAGTGATAACATATACACGTACCAATAATATAGTGAGAATAGATATAATTCGATATAAAACATTTGATGATGTAGGTACAATTATTTACAAAATGCAGAGGGCAAAACTATCATAAGCAAATGCTTAAGACGATAGTAGCCCAGAATTACATGCGTATCTTTATGAGGAGGATTCAGGAAATAAATATAGAAATAATTCGCCATATTGTAAATTCAAGAAAATTGCATACATTGAGATTCGCCTATGAATCGCCACATTGTAATTTTAAGGGAATTGCATATATCTGTGCCATGAGTGCGCTGCATGGTGAAAAGTGCATATAGCTGGGGATTATGGTTTTGCAGAGGGAAGTTGAGTTTGGTTTAAGGGTAACAAGGGGTACAGGACAATCAGGGGTCGATATTCAAAGCAATCATTCATGGTTGTAATTTAGCAGCAAATGTTTCTTCATTAGAGCTTTAAAAGAAAAATGAGAAGAGGCAGATTTTATATTTCCAGGTAGTGAGTTCCATATATCAGGACCATTGTGTCTAATAGCTTTTTTGCGCCAGGAATAGTCTGGGATTGTTCAAGTGAATGTCAGAAGAATGACGAGTTGGATAGGAATGAACGCTGGAGTTTTGAATGAAAGCATTTTGAATAGTACTGGGTAGAGATTGTTTCGAGAGTTTAAACATAAAAATAGCCGTTTGGAATACATGAATGTCATTTATTTTAAGTGTTTTGAGTTTGTAAAACTAATGGATCTGTGTTTGCTATAAATAGTGCGAAGACGTACAAATGCGCAGCGCTTTTTTCTGGAGTAAAAGTAAGGAATTAATTCTTGTTATGTAGGAATTTCCCCATGCCAGGTTACAGTAAGATAAATACGGATAAACTAGCGCATTATACAATATAAATAAGGATTTTTGAGGTAAACTGTCTTTTAGTTTTTTATATACCTACTCCTCTTGATATGTTAGATGATATATTATCAATGTGATTTTTCCACGTTAAATTGGAATCTATTAAATTGGAATATTTTGAAGCCAAACGTAAAACAAGTATAGGTAACCAAATATGACATAGGGGCCACTAGCGTAGCAAGGGGGGGGGGGCAGACTGCCCCATCGACAAAAACAAAAAAGCCTATCGGGCAGTGGTGGGGTTGCAAACCCGGCGAACCCCCTTTTTGTTTTGATTGTCAGAGAATTACGGAGGGAAACATCTGGGGAGCGTTTCATCAAGCGTTTTGTCAGTGATTTTTACTGAAAAATTTGCTCTCAGCCAATCGGATGCAAGGATTTCAGTAACTTATAACAGCTAGCGGTAAATATCACTGACAAAACGCTTGATGAATCCCCGCCCCCCCCCCCCCCCCCACTGAGCGACTTTTGGAGGACTGGCGAAAAACCTATTGCTTGTTAGAGAATTATGGAGGAAAACATCTGATAACCCCCCCCCCCCGGCTTTTGGAGGGCTGACGAAAAAAATTCTCACCCCCCCCCCACCAAACTGAACGACTTTTGGAGGGCTGGCGAGGAAAAAAATATACGGATCTTTCTTCAAGCAGTTCCCCAAAGTTGACAGCCCTGGATTTTTGCCCCCTTGTAAAAAATCCTGGCTATGCCACTGATTAGGGCACGTATCATGCCAAATAGAGCGAATTTGAAAGCCACGTTATGAAATACCTTCAAGCATAAAAATCAATAGGTTATACATGATTTATTCAGAAGTAAACCTGTCCAAACACTTTCAATCAAAACTGAACGAGGTCAAACAATTTGCTCTCTCGCAATAAGCTCTGACTTCATTAAAAAAAATCATATTTATGAATGGATGAAAATCCGGCGTCCTATTCACTGACCCCATTTTCTTCTGGATAACCACTGGCTTGCATTTTGACCCACTGAAGCCAATGTTCAGATATGTCACTGAACTTGTTACAACTTACAAGGAAACACAAAACACAAAACAAACTAAAACAAACAAAACATAATAAAAAGAACCAAAACTAATAAAACCATTACTAATCCTTAGTGAAAAAAAATCCTGGGTAATGATCGTAAATTGATATAAACGCATAAAATGTGCCACTGTCAGTATCCTTTAAGTTACATCTAGCTAAGCATAAATAATTTATGCAGTGAATCGGAATATGCCATCCTTAATGTGTTACCATGATATGGATTGTTTAGAATTATAGCCGGGGTTAAGCATATGTGTGTAGTTGGTTCCAATAAGAATATCTAGCTAAATAAAATGGGCTGTACAATATAAACAAAGTACGGAGAGGAAGAAAAATATACCAACACTCTGAGAAACCTGTAATATGAATATGAGAATTGCAAGATAGGTCTTCATCTAAAATTATTTCGAGGTAATTCAGAACTCACACACCGCTCCAGTAATCCAATGTTGATGAAAATAGATACATGATCATAATCAAATAGGATTCGAGTTCCTATAGCACTTTAGAATATCACAAATTGAGTTTTCGAAACATACAGAGATAGTTTATTACATACCAACCACTCATCATGCTCATAGACATATTTCAAATTAAGATTCAGATTATGAATAAAATATCAAAGTTTCTATTTGAGGCAAGAATAGTCATGCGATCAGAGTAATTCAAATTCATAGGAAGTACAATTTATATTATCATTGATATATATCAGAAATAACAAACGTCCTAAAATAAAGCCCTGGGTGACACCATATAACATTGGTTTATTAAGAAAATTATGAGAATTTACAGATGTATATGCTTCATGTCTGCAGGATAACTATGAAGCCATTGGTGAGGTAAAGCTCTCAGACCATCATATAAAAAGGTTAGCTAATGAAATGTCATGCATGCCGCAGGGTATCAAAGGCTTTAGAAGATCCATGAAGATACAATATATTGCATGATTGTTTACATCAAAACAACGAATGATTTTCTCATAGAAATCAAAAACATTTCAAGACCTGTTGAAAAGCTTTTCGAAAGCCATATTGCCCACTAGACAACGTTAAAGTGAATAAAAAGATCGGAGGGTCTATAAAAAACTTGTAGACATTCAAGAATTTCAGAAAAAGACGGCAAAACCGAAATAGGATGGTAATTATCAACATTATCTGCATCCCCATTATTTTGACGATTTTCATTATAAGGGAAAATGCCATTGTGGATAGCGACAAATAACAAAATAATGTGCGTAACCTTTCTACAGGATGGAGACCTTTGGGCAAGATCTCTCAGCAGTCTCAACCCTCCCCCCCCCCCCAAAAAAAAAGAAGAAGATTTCTTCTGTGGAAACGCTCTGGGGATCGAGCACCCATTGAAGGACCCCCCCCCCCCCAAAAAAAAAAAAAAAAAAAAAAAAAAAATCAGCAAATTTTATGGAGATCAAAGACCTACTCTCTCTATGAAAAAAAAAAAAAAAAAAAAAATCGAGTGATCACTGACGTCACTCCCTGGGGCAGTGAAAATAGAGTGAAACTCCACTCTTTTCCTCTTAGAGAGCACTCGATAGTCACTTGATATTCACTCCTAAACAAGTGATCACTGATCACTATAATGAAAATTCACTCTTTTTTTTGAGAGAGAGTACTGAAATCCCTGAGAGATACAGCGGCGACCAACTGAGACCAATGAATGACCAAGCGAGTTCACTGAAAGAAAGTTGAAAAAATGCTTTGGGTGGAAAATTCACAAAAAATGTTGCGTTTATTAAGAGATTGCCGAGAGATCATTGAAAGACTGATGAGACCGTAGAGCGCTCGTAGAGAGATCGCTGAGCATTCATTGAAAGATCGCTTTCCTCAGAGACCACTGAGAGACTGTTTTGAACCAGTTCAAAACTTAATGGAGAGCATGGAGACCAGAGATCACTGAAAGATCATTGAGAAACCATGGAAGACCTTAGAGATCATTGAGAACTCTCCGAAAGACTGTTGAGAGATCTGTCATTTTTTTTTGGGGGGGGGCGGGATATTTCATTGACAATTTATAACATTTCACTGATAGTCACTGGTTTGAAAAAGAAACACTGAACAAAGTTAACTTGAATAGATAGTCAGATAATGAAATCTGAGTATCAGGAATGGACTTCATAAGATTTTCTCCATTGTTGAAAAAATGGTTAGTGAATGGTCTATTGACAGTAATACTTTAGTGGTAGACCAGACAAACTCCAAAAAGGCTCTAGAAAAAGATTCGACGGCATTTTTGGGGTAATGCTCGGCATCCATGCTTAAAGTCTTGCAAAAGTACTGACGAATAACGTACGGGCGGATGCCACGCCCAATTTTGCCTAAAAATGCCATTTTTTGCTAAAAATTTGAAAGAATGTCAAAAATCACGATTTTTAATTTTTTGACCTAATATGTAATATTTCATTAAGACTTATCAAGTGATATCAGATTTTATTTTGAGTTTCAAGTTATAAACCCTATCAATATACATTTGAAAGTGGGATATTACACACACATGTATGGCGTAATGAAACATAAAACTGTGATTTACTCAAAATGATAGGTTGTGAAAACTACCAATATTTCAAAGTTTTTTACCCAACGTAAATTTGTCATTTTAAACACTTTTTCTTGATTAAACATATCATGATTGTATATCGTCATGCCACACACAGAAAAGAAATTATCCGATAAGGTGATAGATAACTCATTTTATGTTATTCCAAATGGAACGATGTATTTTTACTGGATGCGCATTTTGACTGAAAAACTCTATTTGAAGACACATCTAGAGTGTACATGTACAAAGGCAATTATCCCATGTATTATCAGTATAGTCTATGGGCCAAAAACTGAAATGTCCCCACCTCCTTAGAAATAATCTTAAATGATTTATTTTTTCTGTTAGATGGAACCATTAACTCTCAAAATGTGCTTCTTTGCCCTAAATTAAAAGGTGGGCGTGGCCACAAGGGCTATTACCGTGGCAACGGATCAAAAACAATAGAATTTAAATAAAATAGGGGGCCGAAGTCCTAGATGTCAATCAGGGATAATTTTAAAAAGCTCCGCCAAAGCCCCCCCCCCCTCGATCCACCACTGGGTGTCACAGGCCGCTATGCTCGATTGGAAATGAAAGGAATTACAGACCCTCACACTCAACTGCACACTGTGATGTAAAGAGAGAAAAAAATAGGATTATTTGAATCTTTCCCGAGATTGCCTCAAAATGTAGGGTATATAATGTCTAAAACTGTTAATGCCCCCTTGTGAATGCCCCCTCTCCCCCAGAAGTTCCTTTTCTGCTGGTGTCTACTTTACCCCCCCCCCCCCCCCCCCATCACGAGACGCTCTGCCGCCCTGGTCTGTGACCAATATTGATTACTTGCCAACTCGTGATTTTAAGTCGCTACACTCTACATCAACACCAAATTTGTGATTATACCGTATTTAGTTGCCAGCTAACCTTAATGAATATCATCGATATATGATCTTTGTGTGAGAAATAAATTTCAAAAGTACTGTGACTTTTTGCGGTTCTTATTTTAGATGGCAATCCAGACCTCTGCCACCAAAATAGGGGGCGAAAGTCGTAGATGTCAATCAGGGATAATTTTTAAAAGCTCCGCCAAAAGCCTCCCCCCCCCCCCCGATCCACCAATGTAAGTTTGCTTGATGTGTGCGTTTTTATGGGGGAAAAGATACGTACTTTTAATTTTTAGGTTATGACTTATTCTCACATTGCTGCGTTTGCTATAAGTTAAAGAGGACTATTCCCCCCCCCCCCCCGATTTTTTTTTTTGACCTGGTCCCACTCGAATAATACCCATCATTAATCACCAAACCAAATAATTTTATTCACTCATAATGGTGTGTAATCTAGGTTCACAATCATGAGTATGTTGAAGAATACTCATGAAGAATACTCACTTGTGTGTCATTATAGTGTCAATTGTAAAAACTCACTTATCTACATTACACCAGGAACTAACATGGTGAGTACCAAATTAAGAAAAAAACTAAATTGGATGAGTAAATTTTACTCATTTAGTATGTCATTATAGTGTCAGTAAATTTACACTTGATTATGAGTAAAGTTACACCAAATTTTGTGTGTGTGTATGGGATATTTATTAAATACGGGTCATGTTTTTGTTTTTGTAATCCTGTAGTCTCATTAGTAAATGGAAGTTATTCCACATTCCACATTATGCTTAACATTACATAATATACTCAATTGGTTAGTTTGAAATATTCATAGCCGTTTATTATTGTTGTTTTTACTTGTTGAGTTTTTTTTTATTATGTAACTATATTACTTGTATTTTCTTATGAAATTGTTACCAATTTATGCTATACCTTATTGTTTATTCCTGTTGCATCAGGAACATGATGCAAAACAGTTTTATACTGATCATGCTTTTATCCTGTATGAATTAGTTCAAATAAATAAATAAATGGATACATAAATAGAGTGTGTATCAAAAAAAGGTATACACAACTGTGATAGCTTCTAATTAAAATGTTGCAAGCGATGTGACTTTGAAATTTATTTCATGGTGAAGAAAAGCTTATTGTCTATCTATTGGTACCTCATTCATGACATTTCTGCCATGGATGACTGAGCACCAGGGTTTTTAAAAAGAGTTAAAAAAATCAAAATCTCCTTGTTCCAAGTGTGGGCTGACGCTGATGCAACGAATGTGAGTCAAGCCATATGAATGTGCTACTTTAGTCTAAAATAATTTTAAAAAGTTAAATCCTCCTTTGTGCTTCAATGCTTCATTTTTAAAAGTGATCTAAGCTTCCATATGACCTTGTTTCAGTCCACATGACAATATTTAATTTATTTCAATAGCCTTCTAACTTCTTGTCCCGTGATAACTAAAAACTGTCTGCTCATTCGTCAATACCACCATTTCACCTGCATACGGTGCACACGGTGTTTTTTGGGAATAACACATGGACTGAAAGGTTTACTGACCTTAAAGACTAAAAAGAAGAAAAGGAAGGATACGCGTTGAGAATCAACAATGTACATTTTTAATGGCTCAGTAAAAAGGCTTTCCTTAAAAAAGATGCAGATGAAGGCAACATTGTGTTACAAATTTAGGTTGTAATGAGCCCTTTCTTGAGTTTGAGTTGACTTTAACACTTTTTCTATTCAAAAGCACAAAATCAATTGAAAATAACTCAACAATTGTTTTCCAACTGAAGTAACTAATGCATAGTTGGTTTCATCGCTACTTCAGCCCAAACTTGGTACAAGAGGAGTTTGACAATACTGTTTGAAAAGCCTGCTGCTGAGTCATCCGTGGCAGCAAAGTTATGAATAAGATATCATTGCACAGAATATAAGTTGTTCTTTACTATGAAATAAATTTCAAGCTCACAGAGGTTATAACTTTTAATTAGAAGCTACTTATGTTGGGTATACTTTGGGTATATGTTACAATGTGTTTTTGTACTTTCTTAATCACGAATATATGACATTTTTTAAAATTCTACTGTTCTTGATCCGTTGCCATGGTAATAGCCTTTGTGGCCACGCCCACCTCTTAATTTAGGGCAAAGAAGCATATTCTAATAGTTAATGGTCCCATCTAACAGGAAAAAAATCATTTAAGATTATTTCTAACGGGGTAGCGACATTTCAGTTTTTGGCCCATAGACTATACTGATAAACATGGGATAATTGCCTTATGTGCATATACACTCTAGATGTACATTCAAATAGTGTTTTTCAGTCAAAATGCGCATCCAGTAAAAATACATCGTTCCATTTTGGATAACATAAAATGAGTTATCTATCACCTTATCGGATAATTTCTTTTCTGTGTGTGACATGACAATATACAGGATATATTTAATCAAGAAAAGCGTTTAAAATGACAAATTTAGATTGGGTAAAAAACTTTGAAATATTGGTAGTTTTCACAACGTATTATTTTGAGTAAACCACAGTTTTATGTTTCATTACGCCATACATGTGTGTGTAATATCCTACTTTCACTTGTGTATTAATCAGGTTTATAACTTGAAACTCAAAATAAATCTGATATCACTTGATAAGTCTTAATCAAATATTACATATTAGGTCAAAAAATTAAAAATCATGATTTTTGACATTCTTTAAAATTTTGAGCAAAAAATGGCATTTTTAGGCAAAAATGCGCGTGGCATCCGCCCGTACGTTATTCGTCAGTACTTTTGCAAGAGTTCAAGCATGAACGCCGAGCATTATCCCAAAATGCCGTCCAAAGTAAAAAAAAAATCTGCTTGGCTGGTCTACTATAAACCATATTAACAACATTCCATGTTTTACGTAAAGCAGACTTCACAGCCTCCAATTTATTCTTTTGGCATGTCGTTTTAAAGAATTGAGTTTATTACGGTATTACGCTTATATTACTGTTTATTATCAGAAGAAGGATGGGATTTATATACATGTATACCATAAAACACATTTTTCCTTGTAGATTTCAAAATATCAGGAATAATCTAAGGTTTTTAAATCTTTATTCTGACTATTGTTTTTCTTTTATTGATGAGGCATATGTCTATCATATAATGATAGAAAATGATTAAGAAATTCACGTCATCAGGTTGTAATACCATATTCCAATCAGCAACTGTTTTCAAATCATTAGTTAATGATGCGACTGAAGTTGACAGTGGCGTAGATACGCACACCCTTTCTATTGTTAGTGGGGGGGGGGGGGGGGTGAGGAATAGATCATCCCCCACTAACAATCGATAATTATGCATGTCTACGCCCATGGAAGTTGGGGTGATATTACATACAAAACATTTCATATTGACCTTTTCTGTACATTCTGATGAAATGGCAAGTGATCACTATAATATAAGAGACACAAATACCAGAAATTATCGTTTCATTGGTTGAATTTGATATTTTTGCATGTTCATAACAATATAGAACTAATGAATATGGTCAACAAATATTAAGGAATTGATGCCTAATAATGTTTTTGGACAAAATTTTCTTTGCGAATCAGTTGAATTATAGTATATCCGATGGCAGACAAATTAGATGGGTAGTAGTATGTTATGTTCATCAATATTATAATCAATCCTATTTGAATGTTGTCATGTTAAAATGATCTGTTTGAAATGAGATATGCTTCAGATATTCATGTCACATTTCCAATGATACACTGTTAATTTATAATTCTTCGTTTAATTTTCTTATCCTGACCTGGATGGAGTTGAGTGGGTGTGGGGAGGAAGACCTGTGGGCCATGGTAATTAATTAAACTCTGATCCAGGTCCTTTCTTTACAATGTTTATTCCTGCTATTTTTTCTGTATTGTTTTCTGTATTGTTTTCGAAATGCCTAAAAAATAATGAGAATATAAATAAATATGAGGAGGAAACAAAACATAATTAATCGAGACCATCAATGTCACTGATGTCGGAGGCGTTCTTTATCGGTATTTCCCAACCATTCTTGGTGAGGGAGAAGATCTTACCATCGTCCCCCGGACCATGTAAATTTTTGTGTATGGCCCTGTAGAAGAGATCTTGTCGAAGGGAGGTTAATTCTTCTCTTTAAAGCCCCCAGGCACCAAACTAGTTCCCACTACGTTCTCAAAACTCCCTACCCCGTCCTAGAAAATCGTAAAACGGGTTGTGGTCGAGGTAGAATGTGTAACTTTGGCCTCTAAAACTATCCTAGTTCGTTGATAAACGGTTTTCAATACGTTTATCTCGTCTGTACCCCGTCCACAGGCAGTTCATATCAAGTTCAGATCGGGTAAATTGCCATTTCCAAGCAGTTCAAGCCAGTCAGTTTAAATCCGTTCTTAACTAGTCCTACCTCGTTCCCAACCCGTTTTAACTAGTTCGCAACTAGTTTGTAACCCGACCACCCCATTCTGAGACAGTTCAACTCGTCCTCATCTCGTTCTTAGTGCGTATACAATCCCGACCTGGCCCGAGGGCTATAAAAACCCAGTGCGTTCTTCCCATTCCTCATTTCCCTCATTTGCATACTGAGCAGGATGTGCATACAACTGTTTTGCGAAATTAAGCGAAACTTTAAAATACCGTAACTTTCTTATTTTACATCCTATTTTGATGAAATTTTCATTGTTATGCTTGTTGGATTTTTCTCTATTTATTCAAATCAACTTTTTGTTAGGGTGGACTTGGCCTTTAACATGTGCGGAGAAAAAATTCGCTGCCGTTCAACTCTCCCGTTTGTCGTGCACAAAAATATCATTAATTTGCGGTTTACTCTGAAGCGCCTTTTCCCTCGGGGCAGTACTAAAAATATATCATAGATAGCATATTGTTATATAGGTCCTCCTACTGAGTAATACTTTTTTGGTGAAAAAAATGATATTTTAGTCATTTTGGTGACGGAGCAATCGGGGGATTTGTCCGCCATACACCACAGTGACATTACCGATTCGGCCACTTTAAAATTCCCATATGTATAGTGATTACAACTTTCAAAATTTCATAACTTTCTTATTGCTTGTCCAACTTCCACCAATCTGCCTCTCTGAAGTTTCCTCTTTCTGCCAGAACAACTTGCTCTTAAACCAAGGATAATGAAACTCAACAAACATTAGCTGATAATCAGCCTGTTCAAATATCTTGAAAATACTCGTATTTTGATTAAGCAGTAAGGAAAACAATCTACAGTTTGCAGATTCCATGCTAGATATTATCCTATGGGGGCTGCCATTTTGAAAAATTGTGATGTCACAGTCATACATGTCCATTTACCTGTACACAATGGATATGATGTTGCATAATGATAGCTACTGTACAACTAAATCCACCAATGCAAAATGGCAGCCATCTTGGTACCCCCAGCAGCTCGCACAGGTGATATCTACGAGCAGTTGTACGTACGTCTTTGTCACTTCTTTGAAGAATTGACAAACCTTTGTCTGATTTTATAGGCAACAACTTACGCATGCCAAATCTTGCTCAGCGAAAGAAAGTGCCCCAACTATGAAACAGCTAAACCAAAATATCTTGACACAAATAGATTATAGGACAGGATAAAAGTATCTTCATTTGAATGTACATGCTTACAAAATAGGTTTATGAGAAAATCCAGTGTCCTGGATTCCACAGGTGATCATGAGTGTGATTGTAGCTAGTATGGTCATTGGGTATCCCACAAATAACACTGCTCTGACAGTGCTTTGTAAAGAAAATGGCAGCCCCATGGGATAATGTCTAGCAAGGAAACTGCAACTTTTGAGTCATTGTTCTCCTTTTTAAATAATCAAATACGAGTAATTTCAAGATATTTATAATAGGCTGACAATTATCTACATGATTATAGGCTAATGTTTATTGCCATTTATACCCCTTTAAGTTTCCCTTTCAACAAACGGCTGCACGTCATACTCTAAACTAGTGGTTTTTTTTTTTATACTAAATTGAAGTTATTCCAACTCTTCTAGTCTCATTAATAGGACCTCTATACCATATAAAAAGTCCTAACGAGTCCGAGTGGTGGAAAGTCTTGAAAAATACTGAAATCTGTGATTATCATTTTTCCATATTTCGGTCATCGTCGTAAAGCACAAACAGTGCCAACTATTATGATTGTTCGGACACACGCTGATGGACATTCATTTGTTATGTGGTTGCCAGACAAGGGCAAACTGTGCCGTATTGTCCTCAACTTGAACCGAGTTGACCAAACTATTATATTTGTTATTTTTTGTATATCCGTGATTTTGATCAATAGCTGACAAGGACGTCCTCTGAAAAAAAGAAAATAATTACTGTAACGTTTCAAAACATATGTTTTCGTGTAACATAAGATGGAAATAATGAAAGGTAGGGGTAGAGAAAGAGAGGAAGAAATGGAGAGAATGGGGGGACAAGAGGGGAATAGTTATTAATTTTAAGATAGATCAATTCAGTATGAGGCTGCATGCATGATGACCAAACAGAAAACTTTATTTACAAAAAATGTGCACTTTGATATGAGTAAAACTATTTATCGAAAAAGTAGCCTGGCAATCGAGCTTTTGATTTACGTAACTTCATTGAGGAAACCTGTCTTGCAACCATAGATTACTCGTGTAAATTTGGGGAAGGGAGGATTAACTGAGATATAGCATATTTTGAGGGGCATACATTGTTGCTAATAACTTCTTTTTTTTCCCCTGAAAATGCATTTTCCTGATGAACAAAAACAAACATAAACAAAAACAAAAAGGCAATCAAGTCAGTTTTAGTTAGTCTATGGGCTGCGAAAAATGAGAAATGTAAATTAAGAGGAAACTTACTTCCTGATCTCCAAGCACATTCCTTTCTCATTCCTTTATCAAATAGTTTTATTAATGTAATATTGTACATACGGACAATATGTTCTTGACCCCCCCCATACACACACTGTAAGTAAATGAGCTTGATATTAAAAATACCCACTTCCATCTACCACAGAACATGAATCAGCATTGACAACGGAACAGTTTGTAGATCTATTACAGACTCATGTGCGACAACAACGTATCATGTATGCACATGTACTTTCCCTATATTTTTCCAATCTTCACGCAATGCTTTGATATAATTAGTATTACATGTACTCTATATGAATAAATATTTTAAATTGGGTCAGAACTCAGAAGATAGCTTAATTCATTTCTCTACATTAGAGTGAACCAATTTGCGACTTCTTTCCATGATTAGTCAGTTATGGTATCTTCTTAATTACAAATCTAGATTCATAGTACATACATCGCAAAAGCATCCTTGAGTTTTCTAAATTTTCTGAATGCTAAGATGCCATAATAAAGTGACATATTTATTGAGGGGGGGGGGGGGGGGTTATGGGGGGTCCAGTTTTTTTTTTGTTGGTCTGGAGGGGGGTGCGTTCGCACCCTCCGCACCCCTCCCCCCCCCCCCCCCCCGGCGACGGCCATGTTATGAGGCGGAACACAAAAATGGAAATACTTCTTGGAAGGTTTTGAAAATAAAACAAGCACTTGCTGCCGTATATTCTAAATCAACATTGAGAAGGGAGGGCCAAGGAAGGACAATGTCTTAAACCCGGGTCTTAAACAGTCATTTGTAGTGTTAGATACAGAAATATGAACAGTGTTATACAGCATATTACAAGTCCTTTCAAATGTTGATTTAACATTCCATTTTTAATTTTTATTTCATTGTCTTTGAAGAGGAGAGTGGAACCCTACTGATCATTGTAGGACAATGTTAAATTGCCGCCATTGATTAGTTTTCTTTTTTTTTGTTATTGTTTTTTTGTCTTTGTTTCCACCAAAAGCTTATTTTTCACAACCAAAATCAATTCGTAGCCTACTGTACAATTTAATAAAATCAAATTTGTTGGATTGTAAATACTTATACTCTTATATTCAAGCTCATGCACTATTATTGTTCAGTCAGCGTCACCTCTATAAAGCATAACATTAGTTATGTTCATACGTAGTACATAGCATCGATGCTATGTAAGTCTCGAAACTATTTCCAGTACGTTCAGACAGGCCATGATCGACTTGCTTCTATCACCCACTCGTGACTATTCATCGCTCACTCGCTGCCAAAACAATAATTACTGCGCCACACACGGTGACCCGAGTATAATTGGTATATTATGCATGGTCAAAACGAGCGGAAGTTTGTGCACAAGGGTCATATCATGTGAAGTTTTTGTTTTGAATAATATATTATTTGTCTTCATAAATCAACATAATAACATAACACAATAACAATTCATTTGTAATATATCGATAATACAATCAACTAGCAAATACATGTTGAAATAATTAATTTTAAAGAATAATAATAATAATAATAATAATAATAATAATATTGGGTATTTATATAGCGCTCGTATCCACCAATGGTGCTCAAGGCGCTCCAATAAACCTTGTACATGTCAAAATTGACTGAACTCCAATCTTATACCAAAATAAAACACATGCACACTATTATCTGGTAAGCACATGTAAATCAATATCTAAAGACCGTATCACATATATAAAAAGAAAAAGATAAAAAGAAGGAAAAAAAAAACCTCCCTTACCACACAGTTATACACAGTAGCCTACTTACCCCTACATCACATGAACACATACATTACATTACAGCACCAGATGAAACAGACAGAATGATAATAGAAAAAAAGTAGGGAAGAGGGTACATCACATGAATACATACATTACATTATATTATAGCACCACATGAAACAGAATTATAATAGTTGCGAGTGAAAATAGCAGCGAGTGAAGCAGCGATTGCGCTCACATTACAAATAGTCACAAGCGCGGTGGAATGTGCCTGCCAGGCTGAAATGTACTATTCATGTGTTAATTTATACACAAGTTAATACGTAGTACATAGCATCGATGCTATGTAAGTCTCGAAACTATTCCAGTACGTTCAGACAGGCCATGATCGACTTGCTTCTATCACCCACTCGTGACTATCCATCGCTCACTCGCTGCCAAAACAATAATTACTGCGCCACACACGGTGACCCGAGTATAATTTGCATTGAAGTTTGTGCACAGGGGTCATATCATGCGAAGTTGCGAGTGAAGATAGCAACGAGTGAAGCAGCGATTGCGTTCACATTACAAATACATGTAGTCACAATCGCGGTGGGTGGTCTACCGCAAAGCATCGATGCTTGTCGCTGGATCCTGAGATTTACTCGCTGCCAGAAAAGTTTCGAAACCTAGCTCCAACTCGCTTCTATCTCGTGACTATCTGCGTTCAGACAGCGTTTGGTCTTAAAACTATCTAGTCATTACCAAAATAGTCTCGAAACCTAGATAGCATCGATGCTATCGCTCTACTCGCTGCCAGAATAGTTTCGAAACATAGCTCCAACTCGCTTCTATCTCGTGACTATCTGCGTTCAGACAGCGTTTGGTCTTAAAACTATCTGGTCATGACCAAAATAGTCTCGAAACCTAGAAAGCATCGATGCTATCGCTCTACGTGTGAACGTACCTAATTGTAAGAGATTGGAGTGCCCCCTTCGTATGACCACGATGAAGATACAGACAAAAAGAAGGAAAGAAAAGGAGAGGGGCCTAAAGGAATATAAAAAGAAGATTTTGAGACCTCTCCCACACCCTCCCCCGCTCAGTCTCTTTGCTTCGCACTTTATCAACCTGGTATAACCCATGCCTTCCCCTAATGACAGCCTGTGCCCCCCCCCCCCCCCATGACTGGACCCATGCTACACAACAATCTAGCCAACAATCTATGGTCAACAATCTTGACCATTCAATACTTCTACGTAAATTGGATCACTATGGTGTAAGAGGTGTGGCAATGCAATGGTTTAAGAACTATTTAGCAAATAGAAAACAATATGTGTATCATGACTCTACCGAATCAGAATCATTATCCTTAGAATGCGGCGTCCCACAAGGATCAATCCTTGGTCCGCTGTTGTATTTGATATACGTCAATGATATCCCTAACTCTTCTAATGCACTACAATATATATTATTTGCTGATGATACCAATGTATTTTGTTCTCACTCTAATTTACAAAATCTTTTGGAAATAATTAATAACGAACTACCAAAATTGTCAAAATGGTTTAAATCAAATAAACTTTCGCTTAATTTGAAGAAAACTAACTGTATTTTCGTAATAGAAATAGCAATAACAATTTAGCAAACCTTGAAATACTGCTCAATGGCGAATCATTGCAAAGAGTTGAGAGTACAAAATTTCTGGGTGTCTTTATAAATGAAAATTTGAGATGAAATTACCACGTGAAACACATATCTCATAAGATTTCACGCAATGTTGGCATACTTTTTAAACTGAAATATTATGTTCCATTGAAAATTTTGTTTATGCTGTATAACTCGTTAATATTACCATATATCTCATACTGTAATATCATATGGGCAAACTCGAAAAATAATATTGAAATTATTCTACTGCTGCAAAAGAAAGCTGTTCGTTTGTGTACCAATTCTTCGTTCCGCGATCATACTACCCTTTTGTTCTCGACACTTAAAACTCTGAAAGTTGATATAAATATTCTACAAACTGGGGTTTTCATGTTCCAGCTAACAAACGGGCAGCTACCCCCATATTTCCCTCCACTGTTTAGTCTAAATAGAGACATCCACTCTTATCCCACAAGACAAACTGAACATTTCCATCTAAGAAACCCTAAAACTGCATTAGCCTTGAAATCTATCAGACATAATGGTCCAGATATTTGGAACTCATTTCCTCCTGAAATCAGAAATCTGAAGTCATTAAATGCATTTAAAACAGCTGTCAGATCCATGTTGTTATGTAAATACTGCAACTGAGACTCCTTCCTTCATCTATTTGTTCATTCAATTATTATGGTCCATGACCTAGCACTCTAATCTTTTGTGTTAATAAACTTGTAAACAAGGTGTATTATCATAGCGTATAGGCTACCAGCCCCTCCCCGTCTTTCTTTTTCTCTTTTCTCTCTTTCTCTTTCTTTGCAAGTCACTCCCCATATTTTGGGGTTTAAATTCTTCCCTTTTTAATTTATTTGTATTACATGTATTTTACAACCGAGGGCTGCAAGCATTTCAAGCTCTATTGCTTAAGCAGTAGCCCTTCTATATCTCATTTTGTATTATGTTAGTCTCATGTTTTTTGTTTTTGTTTACTCATGTATGATGTTATTATACGTTGTATTGATTCATCTGAATGGAATGTAATGTGATATAGAAACCAATAAATTCAATTAATAATAATAATAATAATTTGATTTATATAGCGCTTTTTGCTAGAGGTACAAAGCGCTTTAAACATAGATAAATTTACATTACACTACTAAATAATACTCGTTACATTACAGTACATTACATTACATTAGACATAAATGGAATAACTGGACCTAGAAATCTCATGCTTTATGTTTAGACTGAGCCAGGGTAAAGTACTGTTTTCAGTTGAAGTTTAAAAGAATTAACAGAATTTAAATTTCTCAGATGCTTTGGTAATCGATTCCAGCATTTAGGACCTGTGACAGAGAAAGCTTTGGAACCTACATTTGTGCGAGTACGGGGTACATTGAGAACAGTTGCAGAATCAGACTGGGATCTAAGATTGTATGAAGTAGGGCGAACATGAACAAGATCAGCTAGATATGAGGGTGCTTCATTGTGTAGGGATTTAAATGTAATCAGAGCAGTTTTGTATTCAATTCTTTGGGGAACAGGTAACCAATGCAAATCATGGAGTAAAGGGGAAGTATGGGTGTTCTTCGGCTTTTTATAAATAAGGCGAGCAGCTTGGTTTTGAAGGAGTTGGAGGGTATGAACATTCTTTGTTGTGATCAATTCAATTCAATTCAATGGTGAAAGCGCAATTACAAAAGCGCTATATAGAAATCGCATGCCGGTGTACGCTGTTCGCCGCCTTCTGCTCGGAATATGAAAATACGCGTCAAGCCATCAGCCGTGACGATCGTGAAGCGATACTATATAACGCACCCAAAGTTTAACATGGATGGTTGAGAAAAAACCTTTGAAAAAACTTACTTCTACCACTTGGATTTCTGAGGACTTTTGATATGTTATAAGCGGCGATCTTTATTGGTAATTAACAGGTGTCAGATTTTCTGTTGCAATTTGTGTGAGGTTCATGCCTTATTTTTCAAAATGACTCCACTAAAAATGGCCTGCATTCATAAACATCAACAATTTATGCTAATCATTTTAACGCAAAATCCAGCCTTTATATTCTTGTACCCACAACCGGTACTTCACATAAACCCTATGTATAATTTATTGGACCAAAATAGATGAACTCTTATTGTATATGGTTACCACCGCATTTGCTAACAATATGAATAAAGGGAGATTCGGAGCGTTATCGTCGGGTCTGAATATATCGTTGATCGAGTTATCTATTAGGACAACTTTTGCAATTGCAATTTCCTTAGAAAATCACCCAATATAGCTGTTTTTGAAAAAAAAAACTTACATATCTCATATTGCTTAGTGTACAGTATCATTTAAAAACTGCACCAAAGTTTGTGCTTTTAGATAAAAAGTGCCCAATAGTGCCTAAATTCGGAGCTATGCGCCAGTACTCCTATACATTATAAACGATTTCAACAGATCACACAAACACAATAGACCTGTTTACTAAGTTATTCAAATTTATGGATGTTTCTTTCCTGGGGACCTAGTAACGAGGTATTCCATTAACCTGTTATTAGTGAATGAACTACAATACTTGGAATCCAGTTTGTATACATTACTTGTTGCTATGTCTGACAAGCCTCTGGCAAGCTTTCAGGTTGTCAAGAACAACCTTTGTTTCAAAAGTATGCATAAAATTTGAATAACTTAGTAAACAGGTCTATTTAAAGGAGTACTCCGGCCTGAAAATAATATTAATCGAATGAATAGACTAAAATTAAACAAGCAAAACACTGTAAATTTCATCGAAATCCGATAAAAAAATAACAAAGTTATTGAATTTTTAAGTTTTGCATTATTTTGGAAAACAGTTCTATGCATGTCATCATGAATATGTAATGAGTGAGCTGATGATGTCACGTCCCCACTTTCCTTTTTTAATTATATTATATGAAATCTTCATTATTTCATTTTTTCATACATGTCTATAAAAAATATCTCCCTTGTAACAAAATAATTTACAGCAATGATGAACTTACACATTAAATAAGGAGTCAGTCCTTTTAGTTATAGGCTTGGAGCAGAAAATTTGAATAATTGCAATTTCATATAATAAAATACAAAAGAAAAAGTGGGGATATGACATCATCAGCTCACTCACTGCATATTCATTATGACGTGCACATAACTGTTTTACCAAAATAATGCAAAACTTAAAATTCCATAGCTTCATTATTTTTCATCCGATTTTGATGAAATTTTCAGTGATTTGTTTGTTTAATTTTACTCTATTTATTCAATTCATATTAATTTCAGGCCGGAGTACCCCTTTAACGCAGTTGCACCGGCGCGGCGCGCGACTTGTTGAACACATGGGGGGGGGGGGGGGGGGGTGGCACAGACGAGGAAGGATGACCTCCAAATACCTTATTAAAAAATACCATGGTAATACTACGTATTTCATGGTGTTACCGCCATAATACCACGAAAACATGGTAAATCCGTGGTACACATCCTATTGCCACAGTATTACTACGAAAAACATTGTATATTCATAGTATTTTCATCTTGACAATGGGTAACGCGGTAAATTCATGGTACTTTCACAGTAATACCGTCCCAATTTACCACGGTATTACGATGGTATTACCATGGTACTTTTTTGTAAGGGTAAGGTTAAGGTCTCGACCCCTAAGTTCTAGATGACCCTTATTTAAGCGGATGAACAGGGGGTGCATGGCCCCTTGTGCCTCCATGGCTATATTCTATGCACAGACTGATACATCTGAATGAACAGTCACCAAACCGCACTTAACTGCCATCATGAAAGGTCGATCGCTTGTGGTTGCTGTTTGTTGGATCTGTATGTTTGGTTGTAGCACTTTTATCAACTACCACTTTACAACCACGTCTATCCACCACTTTACGACCACGCCTATCCACAAATTAGGATTAACACGAAATATAACTGGTGTTGTAACAGTGACAGACCAAAATATTAGCACAGTTGGATACAACGACACGGTAACATTTCAACCGACACAAAACTCCACACCGAATGCGAGTACCCCAGGCGGATGGATGAAACATGTTCACTGGGAACCGGGAGCTCCGCTGGACATTTACAAATTCATAGTTAATCCTGTCGATACTTGCAGGGTAGGAAAAGGTAACTTCACGCTAGTCGTCCTCATTAAATCAGCTCCGAAAAACACTGAGCGCAGGAATATTGCAAGGAGAACATATATAAATGGAGCCGTGAGGTCTAATGTGTCTGTAAAGTTTTTTTTCGTCATTGGAATTCCAGACAGAGAAGTTGAGCGAGCACAGATTGAGGAAGAAGTCCAGACTCATGGGGATATTCTGCAGGTAAACTTCCATGACCAATACTACAATCTGACAATCAAGCTGTTTATGGGGTTTAAGTGGGGCTTAAATCATTGTAACAACAGTCATTTCATTATGACTTTGGACGATGATGTGATGGTTGATTTTGCGACTCTTGTGGATGACTTAGAGGGTGTACCACCGAAGAACTACTCTCAGTTCATCCTTGGTAGACTACCAAGAACTCACAACCCCAACCGAATGGAAACGAGTAAATGGTATATAACAAAGGAAATTTACCCTGCACCTACATATCCACCCTTTCCACTCGGGCATGGATACGTTATGTCGCGTGAAGTGGTAAAAACAGTTTATCAACTCTCTAAAGAAATACCAACTTTGCTACCATTCGATGACATATATGTCGGTATTCTATTGCACAAAGCAGGCATCAAAATCATCAACCGACAGCCATGGCATATAGAACGTCACCCGAGAGCAATAATACACGATTACCTCCAGAAAGAATTACCATTGGAAAAAATGGAAAGTGCTTGGGAAAAATTTAAAAACGGACCGCAAATACAACAGGAGCAAAAAGGAAACAAAAAAGGAAACAAAAAAGGAAAAGAAAAGAATAAAAAACGGTCATCAGCTCAAAAGGGGTAGTGTGGCAAATGTAGATTGTCCAGCCAAATTACACTAGTGCGGTGTCGGGGTTCGAACCCACGATCTTTGCACCTCCAGTCAAGTTTTAAACCACTCGACTACAACTTGTAACATGTAAATGTATTGCAATAACGAATACTCGAAAAAACTTTCATCATGCGTCTATTAGTAATTACCGATACGTTCTTGATGAAATTATATGGCTTTTAAAGGATGTGTTCCTAGGATGATAACTATGATCACATTTTACTTTTTTTTAATATGGTAAAGTGTGGTAAAGCTTCTCAGATGGGTAATAAGCCAGTTCGTAGATGCAATCTGAGCATGAGCAGATAAAGGTCATCTGTACCAAATTCTAAAACCCACTGACACTAATATTTGATATGTGCTCATGAATGTAATGTAATCATTTGTAATCATTATTCAATTATGCACTAATGGTGCATTCCATGATATCCAGGTGGAAGTATTCTTTTTAAAGGGGGAAACAAAAGCTATTCATGAGGCACCTCTATCACTCCCAGAGTGTGTAGATATATGTTCCATCTATAAAAACCCCACAACAAAATAATGTGTGGAAAATGCCATGCCACTGATTCTATAAAACCGATGCTGAAAGCATGGGACATGTGACATCGACATCCACATACCTATTTCCACATATGAACTTCAAGAGACCGATTTCGATCTATAGTTAGTTATAGTAATCGTTTCCAGTTAAAATGTAACAGGTATTCAAGGCCATTTCCTCCTATAATATGTACATGTAAGTGTAATAATCACACATCTGCTTTGATATACAAATATTTTTGTTCCAGCATCGAAACACTATAATTTATTTGCTTTAATCATGACTGTTTTCAAAGGTGGGCATGGTACATTGAAGAACAGAATACGCATACTTTCCATGGTAAAAATCGACTTTGATCCGAACATATTACCAATATTTTTTGCTTTCACATTTCTATTTCAATATGAGAAATTTTCATTAAAATGTTTGTATCAGGAAATAACAGCCCGTTTAGGGTATTTTTTAATCATTATGAAATACCAATATCAAGCAAAAAACGCAACACAATACAAGGGCAACGGAAAGCGTAGCATCCCCTCATCAACTTTGTCTGAGAGGGGATAATAAAGATCCTGTTAATAAACTGGTACCAGGCTAAACAAAATCCATGCCTTTATTTATGTTGTCCAATATCAGCTACGCCTAAAGTTCTTTCTTTTAGCTTTTATGGGCTTTATCGTATACACACACGCACACAACTCGCGCACACACGTAAGTAGGAATATATTAGTTTCTTAATGATAAAATACAGAGATATTACGCCATGTTACGTTAAATAGGAATGTGAAAGATAGTACGTTGTAAAATATGAATAATGAATAGATATATTTCTTTAACTACATGAATTATGTTACATGCATTATAGCTCCATCACTTTGGAATGCTTTTCCACTGAAGATCCGATCAGCAGAATCGGTTGAAACATATAAAAAGTGTCTTAAATCCTACTTATTTTCATAATATTTTTGTTAAATTCGTTAGATAATTACTTGCACTTATATACTTACACTTATACATAATCATATCTTAAGTCTCTATCCCCCTTTAAATCATTTAACTTCTTTATCCCTCTGCGCCTTTGAATAGTCCTACTAGATCGCTGGCGAATTATAAATGCTGTGATTATTATTATTATTATTATTATTATAAACTTATAATTCCAGTGTGTCCTGATTTGTAGGATTTATGCCAAAATTATGAACTTCTTATTTTGCATCGATTCCCAATTTTACTCATACAATACACTTGGTTCCTCCAACTTTCATTTACCGTTGATAAACAGTGTGTAGATTAAAACTATGTTACAAGGTACAAAAATGGGGAGCAACTTACCTTCACAAATCGATCCCTCTCTAAACACTGCTAAATATTTTTGACGTGAGTTTCGAATCACTAATATTGAATAACTATCTCATTATAGTGAGTGTTAAAAAAAAGGGAATCCCAAATTTGAAAAATGTCTGTATATGATATCTACTACAGTTGAATTTTCTATCATAATTATGAAAGAGTAATTCATTCGCTTTTCAATGGTACAATTGTCGGGATTCCGGGCTCACGCATCACTGAAAACCATTGTCTTCAAACCATCAAATTTGTTCATTTCACGGGCGTATAGACACGCATAATTATCCATTGTTAGTGGGGGCGGGATGATCTATTCATTAGAATTATGCACCCCCTTTTTAAAGGCAATGGTGTTCGGTGATGCGTGAACCTGGAAACCTAGACGAGTTACCAATGGAAAGCATGTGAAATATTCTTTCATGTGACATTATTTTCATAGCCTATAAACTTATAGTTCATTTTCAGGAATTTTTCAAATTTGGGTTTCCTTTTTTATGAAACGCCCAGTAGTACTAGAGTTTACTCGTTTACTCTACATGATTTATGAGGAAGCTGCATCTGTTCTGTTTCTCAGTCAATTTGCTTTGCTTTGGATTCTCTGTTTGTGTGGGTATATTTTCTATGTTTTTCTATGGTTTCTATTTTGTTATGATATTGTTCTTACTGTTTTCAGGTAGCAGCACAAATAAAGCTCTTGTCTTCCAATTAATGCATTGCCGGTTTGTTGTGATTTATATATATATATATATATTTTGTTTTAATTTGATTTATTTTCTTCTGCATTCATATTAGTACAACATTTTTCGGTAATGTATATAAAATAAAATACAAGAGTACTTTTTGACATTGAATCATAAACAAGTACATGTATATGTAACAATTTTTCAAAAACAAACACGAAATGATAAATTGTCAAATTATTGTAATTCATAACATATAAAATCATTAGCGGAAGAAGGACTGCCATTATAAACAGTTTGCTTGAGAATATGGCAGCCCCAGACAAATATTGTGAAATAGCTAAAACATGTTCAAATAAGCAGAACGGATAAATAATTGAAATCCTAAGATAAGAGCATATTGATGATAAAATGGTGATGATGATGATGATGATGATAACGGTGATGAAATATGGTGAACCAGTACATATGCGAAGGGCTTTCTTTTGTAATAAGTAAATAGAGTTGATTTTTGTTTTGTTGCTGGTGGCCCATACTAAATTGCAATAATATGTTATATATGGTAATATCAATGAATTATAAAGCATAATGAGCGTTTTACAAGAGACAGATCTCTTTACTTTGTAAAGTATACCAACATTCCTAGAAATAGAAGCAGTTATATGACGTATATGTTTGTTCCAATATAAATTTTCATCGATAATGACGCCCAAAATTTTTGTTTGTATCTTTCTTTCAAGAGGTACATTATCTATAAGTATGTCGTAAGGAAAATCAATGACATGAGAATTTACGTGCTTAAAATACATGAAATTGGTTTTATCTAAATTAAGGGACAATTTATTGCATTTGACCACAAAGATAACTTTGGTAACTCATTATTAAGTGTATTTACAAGGGTATTTAAGTTATGATGTGAACAGAAAATGTTTGTGTCATCTGCAAATAATATGAAAGATAAAAGAGGCGTTGTATTTGTAAAATCATTAATATATAATAGAAAGAGTAACAGTACGTATAAAAAAGTTACTGCCTGATAATTGCCCGATGGGCCATTCTCCAAAAAAGTTTGCAAAATTGCGATTTTCGTAATCACTTTACATATGGGAATTTAGAATTGGCCGAATCAGTAATGTCACTGTAATGTATAGTGGCGGTCAACTCCCCCATTTGCTCCAACACACAAAATTACTAAAATGTCATTTTTTTTAATGTTATACTCAGCAAAATCTTTCTTTTATCAGGATCTACAAGAATATGCTATCTACAATATATTTTGAGTACTATAACCCGAGGGAAAAGGCGCTTAGGAGAAAACCGCAAAATTAATGATATTCTAGTGTACGACAAAGGGAAGAGTTGACCGCCATTGAGTATGTAACTCACAGTCGACTCATCAATTTCACAATTTTAAATTTGCGTTGCTTTAGTGATCTCATTTTTCAAACATCCATAACTTTTGTTATTTATTGATTGATTTCTTTCATACACTCACATATTTGCTTCTCTGATTTTGCTGCTTTCACATAAATCATTTTATCAACAATGTTGGATTGCCCTTTAATATTTAAAGGACAGTACAGAACAGAAGTAACAAATACCGTTTACACAGGCTAAAAATTTCAATCGTAAGAACCTAAGCATAATATGCAAAAACAAAAACGCACAATCCAGACAAAAGAACACCGTTGAAAGCTACAAAATTTGCCCACTTCGGGTCGTCTGCAGCTGTTGCCTCTTTCTCAGCCACGGCTTTCGCTTGCTTCTCCACCTCGATTCTGGCGTCATCATCCATCGGTGAACCGCTAATACCGCAGAGAATGTTCCAAGCTTTCCATTTTAGCCCAGTTCGATTCTGATATTCTGTGAAACAAGAAACTGGTTAAAGTCATAACTACAATTTGCGCATGTGCAGACAAAGGTCAATTGTACCGAATAGAATTGACCTCTATACGTTGTAGTGACCAGTATGATTTTACTTATATGGATGTTACTTGTTAAACAAGTAGCGCGTTCACCAAAAACAAATGCGCATGTGCGTAATTAAGAACTGGCTTATTCATAAAGCATTCCTAGAAATCTCGATGTATTAAAGTTTTTGACAAATGTATTTGCTTACAAATGTAATTTCCCCAAATGTTATTTGTGTTTAGCTTCGTTCTAGGAAACAAAATCAAGCTCTCACTTTGTTCTTATACAGTGCGTCCCAGAAAAACAGTTGGAAAAATTCTCGCCAAATAAATGTTTCAAAATATTGTTCGGAAATTTGCAGACGTGTGGATAGCTTAGGTCTCTTCTGTCAAATGACACCAAAATATCTCACAATATTTTACGCTTGAGTGAACAAAAGCCAATTTTGTGAAAGGGTGCAAAATCTAGTCTTGACAAGAATTGATATTGGCTCTGGCTGGTATCAACCTAGCTGAGAGTAATGTAAAGGCATAGAAAATTCCATATTCTGATCAATAAAAAACAATTTATGAAATAACAGGATATGTTCTCTTATATCTTTACACATCCCATCAACATATTATACTTGAGTCAGCAACTAACTACTTTGTTTAGCGTTTCAAAATGTTACTTTAGGTGAGTCTTTTAATTTCATCTGGCTTGCTCACTCAACCATGAAGTTTTGATAGCATATATCGAGACATACACTGGACAAAGACTGTTCTTTCATAAATCGTTTTTTAATGATCAGAATATAAAATTTCTAAGTCTCTACTTGGCTGATACAAGCCAGAGCAAAACATATGTCAAGAATGTTTTTCACTATTTCACAAAAATGGCTTTTGCTCACTCAGGCGTAAAATATTGTTAAATATTATGGTGTAATCTGATAGAAGAAACACTAAGCTAACCACAGGTATGAAATTTCCTGAAAATATTTTGAAATATTTAATAGGGGAGACTCTTTTTCAACTGTCAATTTCAGACGGTTCTCAACTTGGTTGATACCAGTCGGAACAAATACCAATTCTTGTCATGTTTGAATTTTGCACCCTTTCACAAAAGTGGGTTTTAGATCACTCACGCGTAATAAATAGATTATTTGGTGTTATCGTATAGGAAGGACCCTAAGCTATCTACAAGAATCAAACTTTATAGAAAATATTCAGGAATATTTATTTGGGGAGATTTTTCCAACTGTAAACTTTTTTGAGGACGCACTGTATAGCAAGTGAAATCACATTTATAGGACAACTAACTATATTCTCTATCCTGTACATGAAATCATTACCTCTTGTATTTCATTGTCAGGAGAGGCCTTTTTAATGAAATAAAGATGGCCTTTAAAGTAGGTGATTACTATAGGTAGTTAGATACTTACATGTACTTGTACATATTCTACACTAGTTTAATTAATTATACGGAAATGGAAAAAGACTGACAAGTACCTTACAAAATTATTTTTTTCCATCTATAGAATGCTCGACCATCCTTTTATTTTAATTTGCAAGGACAATGACTTCAAGATATTTTTTTTTAATGGTTGAGCCATCGGAAAGAACGACTTACTTAGGTCACTTTGCTTTTTCTTCTCTTTCCTGGCTTCCTCGTATTCCTTGTCCCTTTCTTCTTCCTTGAGTGACATTGGCTCCCGGGGAAGCTTCGAATGTCTGGTCCAAAATGTTAACCCCAGCAACTGTTAATTTAAAGAGGGAGAGACAGTGTGGGTGCGTGTGTGTGTGTGTGTGTGTGTGTGGGGGGGGGGTGAGCGGGTGTGTTTGTGCGCGCGCGCGCGTGTGTGTATGAGAGAGAGGGAGAGAGAGAGAGAGAGAGGGAGGGAGACAGAGGAAAATTGAGATAGACATTTATATCTTTAAAAATCCGCCCGGTTTCATGAAACTTATCCATACAGTCAAAATTGTGTAGCAGATTTGCTGTCAGCCAATGCGATGTCATGATTTCTGTACTATTTTATTGTCATTTGCTATATGGATGAAAACGTTTTATGAAGTAGGGATTTGATGTAAACCTTGCTTTCGGGGATGGGTGCGGTCATCAGACTGATACAAACGATCAGGACCAGGGTCATCGCGTACAGGAAAGCAGCGAAGTGCAGGAAATGAAAGTTCTTGAGAATTCCTGGTCGGGTGTCCTCGTCCAGACAGGTTGGGATGCCATAGGCGAACTCCATGACGGCACGAGTGAACCCCGTTGCAAAACCGATCACCAGTCCCCAGAAGGCACCCTGTAGTATAACAAAAAACATGGGTGCATGGAAAACGATTGAGGGATGAAACATAAAATATAATAATAAACGATCACAAGATCATTTTGCATCATTGTAAATGTTGTTCGGCACGCTAGTCCCTTTTGATAGTACATTACAAAGTCCTTCGGATGAGATGTTAAACTATGTCTCCTTGTTGCTTTACCGAGAAGCACCTGCTTCGTATTCACTTCAAAACAAATTCAAGAAATGTTGCCAAATCAAGGCCCAGTTTAATAAAACCTATAATTAGTAGCAACTTCCACAAATCTATGGCAAATTTGCTTTCAGCCAATCAGATGCAAGCATTTCAGTAGCTTATAACTGTTGTAACTTATTATTGATAACAAGTTTTATGAAACGGGGCCCTGTTCAAAGATATCTATATGGTCTAAATCAATCAGCTTTCCTTCCTCAATTTTGCCAACTAAGAGACTTTAATGGTTAGTTACAATTCAATTGCTCATTTTGGTAAACAGCACAACGTACTGTAGTAAAAATAAACTAAACATTTTCTGTGACCTTTTGCTTTTTCTACTCAATCATGTATAATATGTTACTCCTATAGCATTCTGGATCAAAAGATAAATACGTCACTAAAAGAAGACACTGTTGAATATCACGGTTAAAGAAATGAACGGCGAAGGCATTTCATGTTTGGGGAGGAACTAAAATAGAGACAAACATTTGTTGCCAGGGGCGGATCTAGCTTTTTTCCAGGGGGGGGGGGGGGGAGTTTAAACCCCCTAACCCCCCCCCCCCCCCCACCGACCCGTAGATCTGCCACTGGTTGCATTTCCTCTGAATTAAATATAACTTTGAATTATCATTTCCACATATTTATTATAAATTTATATTAACATTTTCAGGCAGTAAATAACAAACGCACTTTTCAATGTGAGTGACACGCCATTAACAGTTTCTGTCAGCCGTCAAAATCGGTGATTTTCTTCTTCGTTTTTGCTTGTTCTTAATCAAGATTCGTAAATTTGAGAAATTTTCTTTTTTGCTTAAAAAATTTCGGGTGGCTTGTTGGCCAATTTGATCCGGTACCTCCGTTTGAAAGGGACCAGTGATTCCCCTTGTGTAACACACATATTTCTACGCACAGGCGTAGACAGGCATAATTATCCATTGTTAGTGGGGGATAATCTATCACACCCCCCCCCCCCCGCCCCCTACTGACAATAGAAAGTGTGTGCGTATCTACGCCACTGTTTCTACGTCACTCTAGGAAATCACCTTCTCGTTCACCCTTGACCATGAGATTGCGGCCGTGAAGACAGCAAAGACAGACGGCGAGAGGTAGGAGAGGATTGACTGAACATAGTAGACGATTCCCCCAGAACCATAGGACTGGATGACGGGTAGCCATAATACCCCTACAAACATGAACACTACAGTGCATAGTCTGCTCTCCGGATCACCCAAGGTCGTCAATACGAAGAGACAGAAAGATATGGATACTCTCTTTATGCAGATACAAGGAAATCCTCCCTTTTACGAGTCAAAATTATTAGGGAACACTTCGTTTGGTTGTTGAATCTACTCCAAAATTAAAGGAATCCATTCCTTAGTAGTGGTTTGAATTACTCTTGAGAGAGCGGATTCTACTGTTTTGAGCTTGGATTTCCACCCCAAAACGAAGTTATCCCTAATATGACACTTAAAAGAGGATTTCTACGTCTGTGAATTTAGAGAGTCGGGGAAGGTGGGACAAGATGGGACAAAATTTATTGAAACAAAAACAAATAAGCAAAAATTGAGCAACACGCATAATATATCACACGTGATCAAGAGATGAAATATGCAAATACACATTTCCTCGGCGATTTTGAAGTAAGAAACTAAAAGATACAAGTCTTTCAAAAAACTTATCCCATCCTGTTCAGATTAATGGGGCAAGATGGGACGTTGCTAGTCATCTTGACATGTGACATGGTTTGGTCACTTTTAACGATAACGATTAACGAATATAAGAATGTTTCAGATTTTTTTTAGAGAAACCATCTGATGATTACGCCAGTATTTATGTTTTTTCCTAATTACAATATCAATCTAAAGAAGACAGGTTAAGATAGATTTAGATGTTTAATATCTTGATTAACTAAACCAGTTTTCATGTTCGAACGTGCATTAACTAAACATATTTTGGAGAAAAAAATTGTATTAAAAACCATTAACTAAGTAGGCTCCATGTAAGGTACATCTAGTGTACCATATATTAAAAAACGTGCGTATCACATCGTGTACCGAATCGTAATTGCCAGTCCAGACCCACCACTTTGCCATCATTCATATTCTTGATTACTTAATGTATACCATGTGCATTATAAACTCATCAGTCAATTAGTCTGACAACGGAGTAAATATAATTTTATCCATTACAGGCAACAGAAGCAGTAACATCAGTTGTCTTACTTGGTAGAGAATATTTTTTGTTTGTCCTCAAAATCATACTTCTGATATTTCTCGTTAGAAAAAAAGTGACCTTAATGATACTGATGATCATCAGCATGATGAGCACAACTATGATAATGACGGCGAAGATGATGATGACAATATGATGATGGAAATGTTGATTATGACGACGATCATAGCAGTGACGATAATGACGATGACAATTACGATGATGGTAATACAACGATGATGATGATGATGATAATGGTGACGATGATGACAATAAATTATCATGATTGTAATGTTGCTGTATAGGTGATAATGATAATGATACGATATTAACAAGGGGACGACCTGTAGCTCATTTGACTACATGCAACTACATGGGGGAAGGGGAATGTTTTCAAGGAACGAACGTTTACTTTCCGACGATAACCATTTCAAGTTCGGTGGAAGTCGGGCGAAGCTTCACCCAGATATCGAGGACAAACATGGAGCTGGCAGCATTGAATATCGACGTCAATGTGCTGACCAAAGCAGCCAACATGGCCGCCAACATCAACCCTTTGGCACCTACAAAGAAAGGGGAAATAGTCAAATAATTCATACTTACGGCAACAGTTAAAGCGCTAAGAAAAACATTTCCCAACGTCTGTTGCACCGGAGACGAAGCGTCATTTTGCCTGTTTTAGGACAGCGTCTTTGACGCGCCATTATTAATACCGTACAAAAAATGAATGCAAAATATGACCAGTGTAAACATTGCTTTGAATTACTAGCGTATATGCCCTAATCGCACACACAAGTTTAATAACGCAATCGAAATTATGCCTCGTGTGCAACGGGTATTTAAATCCCGCTTCACACGAGGCGTCGTTTTGTTTGCGTCATTACCTGCGCTAATCGAGCCTGTGATGGCAATGAACCCATGCTCCAATTATTAAGTATACTGTTTGCACTGTTAATTTTGCAATCGCTTTTTAAACGACCGTAGAAGGCATTGACGCGGTCCTGTAACGTCAGAGAATGACGCCTCGTGTGAGCTGGGCTTTAGTACCAACAGCTCAGAACTGACTGAGAAATCAGCCTTTGCCCAGAGAGTAAATAATCAAAAGAGCGATCATCCTGTTATTGCTGCTTGGAGATTCTACTACGTGTAATCGAAGATTAAAGGGGAATGAAAGACAAGACATTAGGCGATAATCATGTATATGATTGTCAGCCTGCTAAAATATCTTGAAATTACTCCTAATTTATTATTTAAGAAGGAGAACAATGTCTCAAAATGTTGCAGTGTCCTTACTATACATTATCCCATGGGGGCTGCCATTTTCTTTACAAAAGTAATGTTAGAGCAGTTCTATTTGTGAGATTCCTACTGACCTGTATACTAGCAACGATGACTCTCATGGTGATCACCTGTGGAATGCATGACACCGGATTTCATCATGATAGACCATATTTGTAGTCATGTAAATTCAAATGAAGGGATTTTTATCCTGTCATATAACCTAATTGTGTCAGGATATTTGGTTCAGCTGTTTCATAAGCGAGGCAGTTTCTTTTGTTAAGCAGGATTCGGCATACACAAGTTGTTGCTTGGTCAGACAAAGATTTGTCAATTATTCAAAGATGTGACAAAGACCTACATACAACTGCTCCATACAACATCACCTGTGCGAGCATTGGCGTAGATACGAACACGCTTTCTATTGTTAGGGGGGGGGGGGGGGGGGTGATGAATAGATCATCCCCCACTAACAATGGATAATTATGCGTGTCTACGCCCGTGTGTGCGAGAGTTGGGGTTCCAAGGTGACTGCCATTTTGCGTTGGTGGATTTGGTTATTCAATAGATATTTATTATGTAACACCATATCCATTGTGCACAGGTAAATGGACAAGTACGACTATGACATCACAGTTTTTCAGCCCCCATGGGAGAATAACTATCAAGGAATCTGCAAGTTTTAGAGAGATTGTTCTCCTTACTGAGCAATCAAATAAGAGTGCTTTATTGGTCAAATTCAGCACACTACCAACATGACCCTCCAAAAAGGTTTAAATATATATACAGCAAGGCCGTACGCAGAAATTTTTTCCTGGGGGGGGGGGGGGGGGCAAGATGATCGCTTTCAAAGGAACCCATAACTTGAAGTCTAAAACCCAATTAAAAAAAAGTATGATTTTGAAATTTCTGGGGGGGGGGGGCAACTGCCCCCCTGCCCCCCCCTGCGTACGGCCTATTCTACAGTACTATTTTCAGTCATTTACAGTTTTAAAATATCAATTAATACTTAAAATGTATGTTTTGAGTGTCATGTCCTGTTTTTCATGATTGCAAATTTGCCAATCTTTGTGAGAATCATGCTGTTTCCATACCATGGTCTATTCCAAATCCTCTTCCCATCGCTTTTCCCTATATTCTTTTCAATGCAATTCAATCAAAATGTCGAATCCACTTAAATGAAGCGTGAAAACAAAACATATAAAGATATGGAAGTCTGCATTCATGTCTGCAGGCAGAGTCAACAATGTAGACCACCCGTGTGTTATCATTTCATAGCTTTCTATAATATGATTGCAGGCTTCATCCGTGGTCGTTGTGTTTTGTATTTGACTGGCGTAGCCTAAACAATGGTTTCAAAAACTGAGGCCCAAGAAATGCAGAGGAAGGTTAATGATATGCGCCGGAATAGTAGCAGCAGCCAAGGTCGGCCGACTCTATGCCATTGTCATATCGCATACAGGGTATTCAGCTACGTGAGGTGTCGTTGTGGTGTGCATTGTAGAGTGCCGTTTAACTGAAATGCATTGAATAGGCCTTTTTCGTATTGCATACAAGCTCGAACTTCCAGTAATGACGCCCACATGTTGCAAGTAATTGTATTTTCAATAGACAGAATGCAGACTGCATACATTAAGTGTAGCTAGTTTGAATCTCCAAAATTTTGTCCAACCTAACAATGCCTAATACATGCACTTCACATTTTGACTATTGAAAAACATTGCTTTTTATAGGTAAATGAAATAGTTTGTCACTCGGCAAACGAGCATAAATGTGAATATCTTACGAAAATGAGCCTGGCAAACTGATAAAAACACATTCAAAATAGCACCAAAAGACTGAAACAAATTGAATTTACAAAAAATAAACAAAGCCCACTGAAATTCATCACTGACATTTAAAGATTCGATACAGAGATTTACAAAATAAAAATAACATTGAACGATAAAATCAAAAGGGAAAATTAAAATGATAAAGTAGACAGAGGTAGCTATAGAAGAAGAGTTAGGTGAGGACATCGAAGAACAAATTCACATGAATCTTAATATAAACATCAGAACCAAGACTGGATTTCAGTCAGGAATCGAAGCAAAATTAAAGAAATTGACTACCGCGCGTCCTTGAAGAAACGAAACCTTAGAACGAAGGGCTATTGAGACCAACTTTGTGTTTCATGACTACAGGGGTGGATCTAGCTTTTTCCAAAGGGGGGGGGGGGGGGGGGGGGTTGACCCAACGACGATGCGGAGCCGACAAGCCGCGAAGCGGCGAGCCGATTTTATTTGCTATTTTGAACCCTGGCATGAACTAACGCAATGGAGACCATAAAAAGCAGTCCATGATAACGTCTTTTTATGATGGCGTTTTTCTATGCACATTAAGTTTTTACTTGGCAGCCCAAGGGCGGGGGGATTTGAACCCCCTAAACCCCCGTAGATCCGCCACTGGACTATATGATTATTCATTTTCCATAAAGTAGACTCAATATGCTTTGCAATGATACCTTGATGGAATCCATCCGTACAAGGCTCCATAACTTTCTGAGCCACATCATATTGACAAAAAAAAATGTAAAAAGCCAGTTGTGCCAGATTATGGGTAAAACTGCGAAAATGTGCGAACATGACTTCGAATAAACAAACATAAGAAGGTTGTTTTCATATTTTGATAATACCGACAAGGTATAATGCCCTCATCATTCTCTCTTAATTTCTAAGACTTAAACCAGTGACAAAACAAGTTATAAGGACTTGCTTTGTCACTGGTTTAAAACTCTCTTGGAACTAAATATAAATCCTTTGGACTTAAAAATAAGTCTTAGGAATTAAGAGAGTTAGATAAAAGACGGGTGAGCCTTTTCGATGGTGGGGTTAAAGAAAGGTCACAATTTGTAATGAAATGGTACCTGTGTATTGGCCTAATCATCATAAACAACGAATTTTATCATTTCAGAACTACACCTTTGTAAAAAACAAAGTGGAGAGCAAGATTATATATCCTTACATATCAAAGTGAGAGCACCTCCATTATCATCAGTTGAAAAAGCATTGTCTAAAGGGCCAGAGACGGAGGGGGGAGGGTCAGGGTGCACAGTGCCCCCTCCCCCGAACTTTTTCAAGTACCCAAAAGTACCCCTTTTCAAATCCTGTTGGGTACCATTTTTTTCAAATCTGAAGATTGGCCCTTTTTATTTCGATTACATCCACTACCTTTTCTAGTATGTGCCCTGTTTCAAATACGTTGAGTCCCCCCTTTCCTTTCAAATAATTGTCCCCCTCAGATAAGTGCCCCTTTTCACTTCTGATGAGTGATTTTTTCCCCCTTCTGATGAGTGCTAACTTTGAGGTATTTTTCCCAATGTTGTTGACAAAATGTAACTTTAATCCTCAAAAGAACCATATGGTATTCAACGTGGATATTTGTTTTCCTCACAGTAAATGGCTTATATAACATTTACATAACATCGCAATGATAAATATTACACTGGTGACATAATGACATATTACACTCATGAAATAGCATTACATACATCATTTGGTTAAGGTTATAATGGCTTGCTTCCCTTTAATATGAAATATCTAGTCTGTTTTCTGGAATATATCGAATTATCATATTACTATCTATAGAAATTGAAATATATGTATAATTATATAAAAAGTACTCCCCTAAATATTATTGCTTAAAACATACTTATAATATCTGGTTATAACCTTTTATTTTCATAACAAAACATAGCAATAACGCGACGTGCATAAATTATGCAGACTGAGTTAATTTTATTTGTAAGCGATGAGTGACGCAAGGCGTGAAGAAGCCGATCGCGCGTATCGAGGTGGGAAATCGAATTCCACAATCGATCTCTACCGCACCAAAGAGAATCATTAATTTCTCAACATGGCGAATATTGTGGTTTCTGCCTTTCTGCGTGACTATGGATTGGTGACGATATCATCAGAATATATGAAGGTAATGCATGCACTGCAGGGTCCAACAAGAGACCAGCATCTTGCTGAGTGAGCCACCCTGGGCATTTTTATCGAAAAATTGAATATATCAAACATGTTAATGGTGTAAACAGTTTTGAAAATCCAAACTGACTGCCCTTGAAATTCATTATCAGTGTCATTTCTTTGTCGTGAACAAAACTACAGGCACCGCTCTTCAAAAAGAGTGGTTAATACTCTTGAGACTGAGTTGATGATTCCACTCAGAAAGGAGTGAATTATTTCCATTCTGTCCACATGAGTGATAACATTTTCACTCTGTAAAGGATTGGCGTTTCACTCTTTCCTGAGTGAAATGGTGACCACTCTTTTTTCACTCGAAAAGGGTTGTCCCTCATTTAACTCATAGTGAGAGTGGAATTTCACTCTTTTTTAGTGTTTTTTCACTATTTTACATTTAGAGAGTAACAATATCTCAATATCGTATTTTTTCCATTTCTGGTTCACCCTTTGTAGGTACATAATCCTCCCAAATTGCCCTTTTTGTCGGTGCCCCCCCCCCCCCTTTGAAAGACGCTCCGCCGCCCCATGTAAATGACACATATGGCAGGAAAAATCAGAACATAGCAGCTTTCCACCTCAGAATGGGTACTTTTTCCACCACAAGAGGGACACATTTCCATCGCTTGAGGAACATTATTTTGGGGAAATCTAAGGGTGTATGCTCCTGCCACCCATGGAAATGGGTATTGGCCCATATTTCTATGTAATTGCTAATTGAATGCATGTTATCAGACCATGGGAGACGAAACTCTTGTGTACCATATTTTAAAGCTTACATCTATTTCGCTGATCTACTCCATGCGCAAACTTCCATGTGGAACACACGCTCCGCAACTACATGAACTAGTTATACACCTACCGTCCTTCGAACCAATAAACAGATAGGTCACCGGTCTTTTCCAATTATCGCCCCAAAGACCTGGAACTCCTTATTCCTGGTAATGTTGCTAGATAATTCCCAAACTCTCACATTTAAAAAGATTCTAAAAGCATATATCTTTTCTGATTTTTCTCTAATAATTTTCTTTGTTTGTACTTGATGTAATTTAAATTTTTGTTATCATATTTTGCCTTTGGTTTTTGTTAATAATCGCTTTTGTATATCTCATGAAAAGGCTTCTTTTAAAACTGTAATGGTATGTTTCAAAAGAACAACACCGTATATAAATATACAAGGCAATGCTTCCCACTTACCTCTAACAAGAACACTCTTTGCACAAAAACCTTTGTTTTTCAGGTGGCATGCACTGAAACTCTTTATTCCAATACATGGAACCTGAAAAAACAAAGGTGTTTTGTGCAAAGAGTGTTCTTGTTAGAGGTTTGTGGTAACCATTGACTTGTCTCGTTGGAAATTATGGTAGGGTGTTGTTCTTTCGATACATATCGTTAGATATAGCCTTTTCATGAGATACACAAGCGATTATTAACAAAAAACCAAAGGAAAAGTACAATATGATAACAAAAATTATTATTATATCAAGTACAGAGGAAAAATAAGCTTTTAGAATTTTCTTGCAACTCTCTATCTTTTTTCCCCCTATAAACTTATGTAGGCACACCGTACACTTGTCTGTAATTTTCGCCACTATATATCTATCCACTTGCTATAATTTGTCTGACCAAAATTATGTTATGTAACTAAGTCTTTGGGGCATACATCATACGATTTTTGCTTTCTTAGCATGCCCCTCCGTTTCATTGTATATGTTAGGTCAATAATGATCCGTTCGTGTAAATTATGTTCCGTACTCTTCTCAATACCCTTATCTTTGTTTTATAAGTTTGATATATACAATTGTTTTATATTTTGATCATTGAGTCGATATGTACCATGTATGCTTATTTTGTGACGGGAAAAAGTAAAGCAAATCAAAATAAATATAGGCTAAATTAATATTGGATTAAAAAAATATTATTTCATTTCCGTCATATTTTCGCGATTTTTACCGAAACCTGGCACAAATAGATTTTCACATGCAATTTAAAGACAAAATTGCTCTGTGAAGCATATATGGGCTAATGGCATCAATGTAACAGTTGAAATTACACTATTTCTATTTCATAAGAAAAAAGAATCATATTTATAAAGCTCATAATTTGTTCACAATAACCCTTTGTTTTCCAGTATTGTTTTTTCCTGGGACGCACATACTGTATGCAAAAGTTAGGGATTCAAGCACCGATATAAGTTGAGAAAACATCAATCTACATTTGTCACACTCGACACCAAGAAGGTCACCAAGAAGAAGCCGGCAACACACCCACCTGCTGCCGAAATGATAACTTATAGTAAATTGGTAGCATTGATTCCTTGTGATCACTAGTGTATTTGAATGGATAAGTCCCCCCCCCCCTTCCCATCCAACGAAAAATTTGCAACATTTCAGCTAAGCTCACACAGAATTGGGTATATGGGACTACACACAAGGCATGTGGCGTGGAAGTTTGGACAAATCAGGGGCGATACACAATAGACAGGTTCTGTAATATATTCAAATTTATGCACATTTCTTCTCTGAGCAGCTAGTGACGAGCTATACCATTAACCTGCTTTTTATAATTGAGCCTCAATGCTTGGAATCCAGTTTGCATACGTTACTTGTTGCTATGTCCGGCAGGCTTTCAGGTTGTCAAGAACAACCTTTGTTTGAGAGCTATGTATAAAATTTGCATAAATTATATTACCGAATCGGTCTATTACAAAGAGTGTTTGAACAATACCTGTAGGCATGAGATTCACGACTAGTTTGGGATAGGCGATATCACCACATCCGGCTGGATTGCTGCAAACTCCCTCACATATCCCAGGTTCCACACACGCTACCTCATCTGAATCACCATGTCAACGAAACATGAAACAACACCAAATTAAAAGTGCCTTTTATTGAATGAGAGACCTTCAACCAAATCATTAACACGTTCATGATTACCTTGGGAAATAGGTGCTTCATTATCATCTTAACTTCCAAATTAACAAAAGTCGACATTGTGAGCATGGGTAATCTCTTTCTCTCCTTCTTTACCAGGTAAGAATGCATAATTTAAATTTACGTTTTATGCGTTAGTGATCTCACCATTTCTGATAAATATAATTTGGGTTCAAAATGTATTGAATTATGTAAGGTCCCAATATGGCTTATATCTGAGGGCATGATGATAGAGTTTAACCACGACATGTCTTTTAGGGATCATGATACTGATGATCATGCATCTCACTTCTATGGAGAATTTCTACATCCAAATGACCTTAGAAAGGTCGGGAACTAAGAGCAAGTTGTGGGAAATCATACAATTATGCTTTAATAAATGATATTTAGATTTGAGCTCGTTTCACTATTTACAAAGGTTGTGAAGTGAATTCAACCGACGATTTGCCTTTGCGGTGAAGGGAAATGAGTAAGAGAGGGGGAAGAGAAAATAAAAGATGGAAAAATGTAAAGTGATAAAGATGGAGTGAAATGGAAGATGAATAGAATGAAGACATAATGCAGTCGTGTTCTCTTAAGGGGGGGGGGGGGGGGGCTGGTATACCACATTGTACATATGTTTCCTTTATTTTACCCACTTACTCACCAGGCCATAGAGTTCTGCTGATCATGCCTGGCCAGATCATCAGATACATGGGCAGGATCTTAAAGTAACCCGTTAGGATACACCCCGCTTTGCTATGGGTTACATTCTTTGCGGATAGTGTACGTTGCACGATTACCTGCAATTAAACGTGCAAACATGTAAAGCTTACGTTATGGAACGAAAAGTATATTGAATTAAACTTGATGAAGATTTCCTCATATTGTTCCACTTGTATCAAAATCTACAGATTACAGATATGTTGGTTTCCCATCCACGATTTCGGATGAATTTTTTCCGTGCGGTTTCCGTCCGGAGGCAGGAGGCGGTGAGATTTTCGTACGGATTCACGGGTTCCGCGGCCTCCAAGATTTTGTTTCGCGGGAAGTTATACAAATGTGAGAAAATCGTAAGCCCGTAGCCCGCAGACATGTTGTAGGTGGCATTGCACAATCTCCGCACGGGCATCGCGCAGAGGCCTCGCGCTGATCGGTGAACATGAGGGCCAAAAAAAAAATCGTACAGAGAGTTTACACTCATGGGACACTCGCGCAGCCATTGCACAGCTATCACAAGGTTGCCGCTCGCTGCCCGTAAAGTGCCCGTGATACTTCGCAGTCTTCCCGTGGCATGCAACCCCACAGCTTCCGCACCATGGCCGTGTAGCCATCTTGAAACGGGCCAAACATTTTTCAGATGGGCTCCGTACGATTTCCGTGAGGAGGTTGCACAGCCAGACTGCACGGCAACTGCACTGAAATTGCACGATTTCCGTACAATCTCCGATCAGCCTCTGTACGGATTTGCCTCAGCCTGCCCTGGAGAGCCAATACGAGAAATGGCACGATGCTCGTATATAATTTAAACACAAACACCGTAGCCCGTAGCCACCTACTATGCCCCCAAATCGTAGACCAATTTATCGTACGGCGCCCGGGGCAAATGTAAACTAGGCATAACCGGGAGGGTGTTTCTCTCTTATCTCATATATCATCGTACCCGCACCCTCGTTAAAATTTTAATCATTATCAGACACAGAGATTAATATTGCCGCCATCGTATAGAAAGCTGGTCGAAAACACACTGATCATGCGTTAATAATTATGGAAATTAACTTTTGCTGTACGATGTTACACCCAAATGAGATGAAAAATGAATGAAAAAAAATCGTGGTGTCTCATCCTGTGTTTGTTTTTTAATTTGAAGGCCTGATCGCTTTAACGGATTCAGAGGTTGACATCATAATTGAATAATTTTGTTTTAACCGTAAATACCACAAGCAGTGCACCCACAGAATTCAACTGAATGATATTTGGAGCAAGCGCCATGAGTGCTGAGTCGGCGGATACCGGCGCTGCAGACATGGTAGAAAACAACCAACCACATTTTTTTCTAATTAGATGCAGCGTCTGGCATAATTAATGAGAACATTATATAAGGATCATGATATGAATCATAACGCTACTCTCTACAGACTTACTGTACGCACGAGCCATGTCTTTACAGGATGAGTTAGAATGATTTGGACCCAAGTTCAATATTTTGGGTGGTAAATATAGCACATTGGGAAAAAGTTTTAGTCTTCTAAATGAACGATTGTTACATTTTTCACAGGAACTACACATATATTCTTAATTACCAGCTTTAGTCAAGATGTATTCCAAATTCAACGAAATGGTCCATGTTACTGTCTGCCCAGGGAATTGGTTTTCCTCTTGTGTAATTAGCTTCAAATTGGTTTGTCATGGCAATTAGTTTGTTACATTTCTATCACAGCTTTGCATTATTGATGAATAAAATTAAAGGTATCACACAGACGGAATAGTTCATATTGCTGTTGCAATGTTTTGCATTAAAAAGATGAATGGCACCATTATTTGAGTTTGTACTTAATTTCATGAAGTACGCATACTTCGAGATACATGTAATGTCATGCAATCGAGCCTTACGGATGCTATATGAATATTGAGTTTTGATAAAAATTTATCGAATTGACCTGAGTTGAAAAAAGAGAGGAGAGATTTCACCTGGTTGGAGCACCAGAAGTAGAGTCCCAGTATGAATACACCAAAGATGAGCCCAGGCCATGGAAGATCACTAGACTTCGCATCCCTGAATATGTGCCATGTATCCTCCTTGGGGATACCACAGCTTGTGTTGGCGTAGATTTGGGTCGTGTTTGGTATAGCAGTCATGTACAGCAGACGCAGGTTCCCGATGCCACCGATCTCTGCTATTGCTGCGTGATTATCATTTTTTTTAAACAGTAGAGGACACATTTTAAAAAGAAATTTAACCCCAAATGTGCTTACTTTCAAAGATCAACTTCATTTCTTCTTGTTGATCAAACAAACTTCGAACCAAACTATACGAGTGGTATAAATCAGCATGACAATGGTGTGCCAGCCCTTTTTCCTTCGGCCTGCCATTTCCTTGACAATGTGATTAACGAGACAGATCAGTTTCTCTATATGTAGATCAATTTATTCATGGGTGCTTCTACCCTCATTACCTAGAGATAAACTATTGCATTCACCTGCGTCGAAATATACCTCAAATATAGACCTCGATATAAGGAGATAGCACTGACGGCATCTTTAAAACCATCTGCGATTGCATCTGCTAAAAGATTGGCGCCAATACGACGATGTGTTATGTCCGCGCTGATGCCATCTACCATCATCAGAATGCACTGATGGTTTTTCTTTTTTATATAAAAGCCGACGCCAATGTCATCTTCCCAGAGATCGGCGCCAAGATCATCTTCCTATAAGTATGCGCGGACTTATCGTTCTGTTCAAATTTGGATCACTTGTCAGGAACTGCCTTATTACTTTATATATAGTATTTACTTACATATTCCCATGAGAACGAAAGCACCGATGATCATGATGACGGCCTGGAGAGCGTCGGTGTAGATGACAGCCTTCAGACCTCCGGCCACGGTGTATATTGCGGTCAGCAAGAGGAGAACGATCACCGATGTATAGACGTTCCATCCGAGAGCGGTCTGGATCACGATCGTTCCACCATACATCTCACCCTGCAAGAGGCATAAGGTCACCCAATTAAGCTCATAACCAAACCCTATCATCTGTCTATGTGGAACTTTCTTCCCTCACTCCTCTATCCCCATCCTCTTTTCTTCCCCTCTCTCTATCTATCATTGTCTAACCCGTCCTTATTATCTGTCTGTTTGTACAGCTCTATCTTTATGCTTACACAACCACGTGTTAACCTCCATTATCTACTCTTCCACTATACCCCTTCCTCAAATACACTTCATGAGGCATCTCGCGATTTCCTCAACCCTCGTTACAGCCCACTGGTCCTACAACATGAGCCTTACTCTCCCATAAAAGAAGGTTAGCATTACATACTGCTAAATATTTAGCAACAATTTGCAGCCAATGACATGTGGAACCAGTGGACTAGTGGCTAGTTACACGCCCGTAACTAGCCGGGGGTGCGAAAGAGCGTGCACCCCCCCCCCTTCCGCTAGCAAGTACAGGTCCACTTGAAAAATATATACCTAAAATGCAAATAAATTTTGTTTTTAATATAGAAAAAATGCCGTAAAATTCACTGGTTCTAATGAACTGGCTGTAAGACCAGTGGGGCTGTAGTTCCAATAAGCTGGCCGTCGGACCAGTGGAGATGTAGATCGAATGGACAATACGTGTATACTAGATTCTGAAGGACCAATCGGCTATATGATCAATATGCTGTTGGACCAGTGGACATGTAGATCCAATGGGCTGGTCATAGGTGGGTTGTAGTACCAGTAGAGTTATAGGTCCAATGGTCTGGCTGTATGACCAATAAGCACTAGGACCAATAGACTGTCCCAGGTGGATCCCCAATATCTACAATTCTCTTCCCTCATCCTTACCGCTAGCATCATGATGATGGCTACGATGAGGTTGATAATAGAGATGAAGGTCTGGAGTCTGTCTCCTCCGAAACGTTTTTTTAGATATTGCGGGACCGTCGAGATCTGAGAACAGGAAAAGAAAATAGGTGGAATCACTTATGCCCCCTAAGTAAGTGTTACCATGGAGAACGGGGGCAATGCCTCCAAAATCGAATGGCGAATAGAAAGAAAATGAGAGGACATGGAGAAAGCCCTCTTCTCTGGAGTTGTTTTCTCCTATTAAGACCATGGCCCTTTCAATGAATGGACTCACACACGCTACTTATTTCGTGACACTAGCGTATTTGAGGGGGCGGGGGGGGGGGGGGGGATTTCCCCCAACATCTTTTCAAACATGCAAAGAAAATACTAACCGACAATTTCAATCATTATGAAGCATTTATTTCAAAGGAAATTGTAACCTAATTGAATTTAAGACCCCATAAATTAAGGAAATTTTTTTCAAAAATGTCTTGGTCGGTCGCAATGCGATCTCGCAAAACAATATTTTTAAGTAGACGTTTTGAAGCCAACGGTCAAAGAGATAAGCACAGCTAATATTAGGGCACGTGTAAAGATAAACAGGGCGAATTTGAATGTCTTTGTTATCATGCCTCGAAATAAAAACATTTTCTGCCCCCCGTCCTCCCCCCTGGAGGACTGTCTCATTGGTTAAAGTAATTTCGAAGAAATTTTCCGAGAAGTCGATTCTCTGAAGACGTTCATCTGGTTGGTAATGTAACGTTGAGATATTTTTTTTTTCACAATCACTAAAAACAAAACATTATCTTAGTAAGCTTTTGCATGCTATGAAGATTTGAAGCAGCTTGCAGCACAGACCAGTTTATGGTCGTTTCAATCTTTCACCTTTTTTGAATGCATGCCTGCGGGCGCTAATCCGTACATCTCATAGTACATCCCCACGAATTCACTCTGCCCTACAAATTCACCCTCCGAGAAAGTTTCTTTTTTTACATATATATATATATATATATATATATATATATAGTGGAAGAAATTTCCCAAGAGCAAAACACTGGCGGTCACTCATAGTTGTGGAATGGAATACAGCGAAAGAAATGGACTATGAAATGGCCGTAGCTTCTATACTTCTCTTTTATTCAATCAAGCTTTCGATCTAAAGATCTTCATCAGGACGACTGTGTAAACAAAATACATAAGTACAATATGATGGCTGAAATAAAAAATATATAAAATAAAGTAAAGTTTAACTCTTGATTACTTATAATTTGGTTATCATTAATGTTAAAATTAAATCGTGATGAACTACTGCTCACAAGATAACACAACTGACCACCACCTCAACAACTTACAAACCTATCTCGAAAATTCAAACTATGACCCCGAACTCGCCAAACATGGAATCGACCGTGCCCGCCAGGTCCCCCGGGAAACTCTCCTCAAGAAAAAAGAACGCCCTAAATCAGAACGCATCCCTTTAGTAACCACGTATGGTCCCGACACACATAACATCCGTAAAATCCTGTCTAATCACCATCAAACTCTACACCAATCAGAAGATCTACAAGAAAGTTTTTCCCGACCCCCCAATAGTAGCATACAGACGTGCACGCACACTCCGTGACATCTTAGTCTTCTCCGGAGACCCCAAACAAAAACAACGTCATGAAAACACAGAACAGACCGGCTTTTATAAATGCCCTGCAAAAAGATGTATTCTTCACACACATGTAATAGAGGGAATGAAGTTTTCTAGCTCAGTAACTGGCGAAGAATTCCCTGTAACCACAAGACTAGACTGTAAATCATCATGGGTAATTTATCTAATCACATGCAGAAAATGCAAACAACAATATGTGGGCAAAACAGAAACCTCCCTCTATACTAGATTTAGCAACACCCGCTCAGAAATCCGTAACTTCAACTCATGCAACTACAAGGTCCTCCCATACACAATCCATTTCAACCAACCAAATCACTCCATCAACGACGTACTCATAATGGGCATTGAATCTATTCACAACAAATCCCGTCAAACCATCCTCCATAGAGAATCCTTTTGGATCGGAAAGTTACACACTCTCAACCCGGAAGGCATTAATGTTGACCAATAACCCTTCACCCCGTATTACACACTCCCCACCCGGAAGGCATTCATGCTGACCAATAACCTTTCACCCTCACACCCGTTTACTCATTTCATACACTCAGCATGACGCCACATTCCCACACAAGCAAGACAAGTTTACAGGTATTATTTTGTACTATTTCTTTGCTCTATTTTCTTATATGTATCGATCATTATCTGCTGTATGTGTCCTTATTACATTGTCTTGATTTGAGTTGTAACAACTCAGAACTCAGAAACGAACAACTGATACTGATATAGTTTACATAAGAAGTTCACGTACATTCGTATATAACCCACGCAACGTACGTACCATATGCTTTACTACATTATATTGATGGTATACTTCACCTGTATTGAATTATACTATATTTATATATATATATATTTTTTTTCCATTATACATAATTATGTTTTATGACATACTATAACGATTATAAATCGATGTGATAGTATACTAACGTATATCGTAGACCTTTTTCTGATGTCCTAGTTACTCTACACACATTGACTTAATTCAGAACATGCACTTACCTAACTGAAATGTTATCTATAATAACATACATATATATCATATAATTTATTAAACACAATTTGTTAATACTTCTCTATAGATTCATGGAAAACCCGTTGATTTCATCAAAGACGGGATGAAGTTCTTAGTACTCTGAACCTCTATACATGGTAATATTTTGTTCTCATTGTCTATACTTATTAATTACTCTATACTCTCAGTTTGAACACATACACATATATAAATTAATTGTTGTCACACTTTTATGCTGATTTTAAATATGTAATAAGCAATTATGGTGCTGATAGTTATTATAAAGATATATTTGGAACAAAGATCAGATACGTGCCGGGTAGTAGCAGTTTTACTAGAATAATGTGTTTAGCAGTAGAGAACGAGAAGTAGTTCATCACGATTTAATTTTAACATTAATGATAACCAAATTATAAGTAATCAAGAGTTAAACTTTACTTTATTTTATATATTTTTTATTTCAGCCATCATATTGTACTTATGTATTTTGTTTACACAGTCGTCCTGATGAAGATCTTTAGATCGAAAGCTTGATTGAATAAAAGAGAAGTATAGAAGCTACGGCCATTTCATAGTCCATTTCTTTCGCTGTATATATATATATATATATATATATATATATATATATATATATGTAAACATGTATACATGTATCTCAAAGCATTCGCTTGGATCCAGCTGAGGCACGCGGCTTGTCTTTGTTCAAACTCACCTGCCCCCGACAACGGAATTAATCAATAAGGTTGAAGATTTGTCAATCTGTCGGTCAATTGAATCTGGTGTCGCCGAAACCACTAACCCGTCTCCGTGGTCTAGTGGTTAAGGCATTGGCGTTCTAAGCCAACGACCGGGGTTCGATTCCCGGCGGAGACATTTTTTCAGCCTTTGCAAAAAATTTCAAAAAGGGAGGACAGCTCTGGGGAACGTTGATTTAAGTTACGCAACCATTATTCTCTCATTTCCTTTCGCATTGTATATATATATATATATAAACACGAAATGGCTTGTCTCGAATGGGTGGGGTGCGGGAGCGGGATGGGAGCGGGAACGGGCACACCCTTTCGAGACAAGCCCCCCGGTTATCTCGAATGGACGCGTTCCCAGCGAGAAGTTCAATGAACGCGCCACTTCGAGACTTCGGGGGGGGGGGGGGGGGGGGGGTGGGGGCTTTCCTCGAATGAGTGTGTTGAGTAGACTTTTGTAACAGACGTTTTAGAATTTTTTTTGAAAAATGTACTCTTGCTGGTTTTTTCGTTTTTCTTTTGTCTAAGATGTAGAAAATATAAAAAAACGGTATCTAAAAATGCTTTTGACAAGGAAATCATTATTTGTGCAAAATAAATCGGAGAATTGAATAATTATGCATTAAAACACACGGGGAAGAAAGGGCAAGTGACGTAGCTAGGATTGTTAATTTATTTTTATTTTTTGGGCGTGACCTGTTAAATATTGTGAAATTGTGTTACAGACATGTGCTGACATAAGCCAAGGTGTGTTTATCATCTTTCCAAAGTTAGAAACACCTTTTAATGCCACTATCATTCTATCAATACCCACTATCAAAAGTCAAAACTCATATCAAAAGGTCGTTTGTACCCGGCCCCCAACTCCCCATACCAGGGGTAGGCCTATGCTCGTAACTCCTTTTCAAAAGTGACCCCCTATTCCGGAGAAGTTGGAATTTGTTTTACCCCCTATCCCGGGAAATTTTCTGAGATATTGGACCCCCTATCCAGGCAATTTAGGAAATTAACCCCCCCCCCCCCACCACCTATCCCCGGGGAGGAAACCACGAGAGTCTGCGAAAATTGACCCCTATTTACATTTTCCCGGGAATATTTTTTCATCTTCCTCATTCATCTTCCTATTTTCTTAGTCACCCACCAATAAGGGGTGGGGCATGGCCATCTTGTGCCTCCCCCCCCCCGTAAAAAAATACGCCGCAGTGAATTAACATTCTATTCTGGACTGTCTGCCCGACCAGACCTTTGAATTTTAAATGAACATTCCATTATGAATTCATGCAACCTCATACATTCATTTGACAACCCCCGGTTATCAGTGACGGCACCGGGGGGCATGGGGGGGGGGCATTTGCCCCCCAGTCAGAAGCTTTGCCCCCCAGTTGCCCCCAATAATTTTCGGAGTGAAAAAAATAAAAGGGTGGAAAATTTTGTTTGTCCGCCCTTGCCCCCAACAATTTCTTTTGCCCCCCATTTGCCCCCCCCCCCCCACCCCACTTTAAAAATCCTGGTGCCGCCACTGCCGGTTATATTTTCTACATCTTAGACAAAAGAAAAACGAAAAAAACAGCAAGAGTACATTTTTCAAAAAAAATTCTAAAACGTCTATTACAAAAGTCTACTCAACACACTCATTCGAGGAAAGCCCCCCCGGTTGTCTCGAAGTGGCGCGTTCATTGAACTTCTCGCTGGGAACGCGTCCATTCGAGATAACCGGGGGGGGGGGGGCTTGTCTCGAAAGGGTGTGCCCGTTCCCGCTCCCATCCCGCTCCCATCCCGCTCCCGCACCCCACCCATTCGAGACAAGCCACACGAAATCACACTTAAGTTTTATACTTGAAAATCAAATGAATCGAATACAATAAATCTTATCGGTCAAGATCATTTCAAGAATATAATTTCTCTTTTAGGAATGTCATATCAGACAGATTAATAAAGGACAAGTAGCAATAAGTTTGTACCAGTTGTAAAGAAGCCAATAAACAAAAACCTTTGGCTGTAGTAACTTTATTTTCAAACAAAGTTTTACAACAGCCAAAATGTTATAAATGTTTTTCCCAGGTCCAGCTACATGCATCGTTATTGCTCAAAATGAAAAAAAAAAAAACTCTCAAAAGAAAAGAAGATAAAACCCACCTCTGAAGCAAAATAGACCGGACTGAACACAAACCCGAGAATAAGTAAGCATACCAATGCCTGTAGTTATCGAAAAATGAGAACACATAACATTTAAAATTAATATCACAATACTGTAATGTCCTTCATATACCTATTCGTTTTACTTTGCAAGTTTACTTTTTCATATATCATAGGCCCGATACAGTGGCGGATCCAGGAATTTGAAATAGGGGGGGGGGGGGCAGCGGCGAGGGAGCGGAGGGTGTGCATGGGGGCATATCCCCCTCCCACGATAAAAATCATAACAAAGAAAAACTAAGGGGGCGCGCGATTTTGGCGCCCCTGCCTGGATCCGCCACTGCGATATGTAAGTATGACAAGACAGTTGGTTATAAATCTAATTCGTTGCTCGATCGTGTACTGCTACGAATTTGACCAATACAAACTATTAATACAAGAAAAAAAAACATAGATGAAGTGTTGAATTGGTAACATAAAAAAAGCGAAGAACAACGATGATCAAAGGATACTAAAGTTTTTCATTTTGCACTCACCAGGGTAAAAACTACAAAAAGCAATAACACACAATTATTTAACATCCTTCAGTTGGTTTGTATTAGAGTCATTGGGTTATATTCAGTTATATAATTGTATGTAGAGAAACATGATTGTGTGTACGTATACATGCATTTTGTATTTACGTTACAGCATTGGCATAATATGTAAATTACTGTGAAGAAAAATGGGGTAACCTCGCTAGTCATAAGGACCGCTATTCATAAGGACCACTTATTCATAAGGACCGCTATCCATAACGCGTGACTAAATGAATAGCGGTTTTGCATGAATAGCGGTACTTCTAAATAGCGAGCAAACCATAGACAAGTCACCTCGCTATTCATAAGAACCTCAGTCCATAAGGACCACTATTCCTTTAACACGCGTTATGAATAGCGAGTGGACCCGGAAAAAAATAACCATTTGAATTGCTTTCAGTTTGACGAGAAATTTTCCAATTAGGCATACATGTATATTCATTTACCTTTCAACACGACAGCAAACACTGTCAAAAGTTCATATTTTTGGCTATTCAAATTCCCGTCAATTGCTAACAGCATTTTCTCCCATTATGTAAGCAGTCATCGTTACCAGTGATTTTTTTAATCTACGCTCTAGCTCATGAAATATCCCGGTAAACGATTTTTTGTGGGTTTGTGAGATTTTTTTTCTCGAGACAAGATCATCTTCTTACATAATATTCATAAGCGATGACTGCAATGCCAGACACAGCAGCCGTACCAGCCATTCCAATGAAAGATGAACTCCCGATGTTGGTCACGTAAAGAGAAAGCCCCACCTATCATCATGAAGAAAAAAAATGTCATGCATACGTTTACTATTCTTCCTTCACGGATAGGTCCCTGAGTCAATGACAGAGCCTTTATGCCGTCTTTGAATAACATTATGAAAAGCAAATTCACATGCAAAATAATGGTTGTCATTAAAAGCCTAAATACAATTCTTTGGAATATAAGTGTTTTATAATAGTAGATTATTTTTGCGGGGGGGGGGGGGGGTGTTTGCTTTCTCTCAATAATACATTCTATTGACTATTTTTCAACCAAAATAAGGTTTATTTTATTAACTTTACAATTCGACAAATTCCGAAATACATCTGCAAATATATATCTTGTTTATTTTAGATCATAAAATTGATTTTTTTTCTTTCTAAATCGTAATTCATATGAAATATGCTTAAGTATATCGAAATGAAAACAAAATCACCTAATTTAATTAATGAATTGTACTATCTTACCAGCCACCATGGCATATTGCGACCTGCCAGAAAATAACCGCTGGTTGAATCCTTTCCACCTCCCCATGATGCCTGCAGAATGAGGATGAAATGGAAAAAAAACTGAATAGAAAATTGATTCGAATGAAAAGTACAGAAAAGTCAATTAAATACAGAAGAGAATTTGTGATTGGAAAAGTAATGAAAATGGCGTACAAATTTTAGAGCCTATACTGTACATGTATGTGTTGTCATAAATAACAAGTTCTTGCATCACCGCTAGTAAAAATGGAAATATTGGACATTATTTAAATGAATGTTGTTGTCTTTTTTTGTTATTTATAAATCATTTAATGTGATAACTATTGTTAAAAGTAGTTTTTAATCATATGAGTATATCCATGTACATCGAATGATAACTTACATTATCATGATTATCATAAGCAAATGTTAAATCTGGCACCGGATCTGACTAGCACTTGTGCTATTTTCCGGCTCCATTTTACCTTCTTTTTTTTCTTGTTTTTATCTTGATCTACTAATACACAAATAACATTCATTTTTGTTTTATGATGTAGAATTCAATTGAATTAACTCTTGATTGCCACCTCCTGCATCAATTGCCATTATCGACCCCCCCCCAATGAATTTACTTTGGGCTACCTTTGCAATACAATGAATTTTCAGTATAGTCCCAACCCTCCGTTTGCTCTAAATATCCATTAACACCGACTTCTTTTTTACTTTTAACCTCCCCCTTATCATTACGGCAATGAGCTTTTTATTTCATTTTCCCACTTTTCTTTTCCGTTGTAGCCCTCCAGCAATATTGAATTTCCCTTTATTGACCCCTTCCCTTGTGCCTTGCAGATCTTGCATATCTCAAGTAAAACTGACGTTCAAAGAGAAAATGTGCTCACGATTTGTACCCCATTGCAACAACAACAACAGACAAAACCGAACTAAACAAAAAAAAATTTTTTTTTCTTGTCACCCCCTCCCCCTTCCGGGGCTTCAGTAATATGAGTAAAATGAGTCCATCGGCAGAAACCACACACCTTACGAAAATCAGTCTATCATCCATTAATTCAGGGTTGCATAAGGCTGTATTTACTATTTACACCAATCCACCATCACACTTCAGAACACATACCATATTGTGTCTGCATCGTCAATCATCGCATCTCTCAAAAATTATGAGGAAAACACAACAAAAGTTTCTCAGTATGAAACGATGTTTATTAAAAAAGTAATGCTCTCTTTAAAATGCAATATAAAGATTATAACATTTAGGATCCGCCGCCATTTTCTCTTTTTCGTGTCCAAATCGTAGAGAATTGTGGGAATGAAAAAAATGTACATGATCTTATACATAAAACATAATGTTAATAATTATGAACTACTAGCCAATCATCGAACGGTATTTGACGAATTTTTGACGTCATTCCTCGTGAATAAACATTTATTCAAATTAACCCTCCTAGATCACGGCTCAAATTCATCGATCTTTGCATCCAATGTAAAGCCTATGGCATGTCAAAGGTCAGATTTTAGTTGACTCTATAGCCCTCTATTGCAGAGTTGCCAACTGTTCCGGAATATGTATGAGGTGGATTTCAAGGCTTTCATGACAAGTGAATAGCGGAGAGCATGGTTATTGTTGTCATGTTTTCTCTCACAAGCATTCAACCGTTGCGTAATTCACATTTTAATTTTGACCTCATGCATATTCCGGAACGGTTGGCATCTCTGCTATTGGAGGGCATTCTGGTATAGACGTATTATAAATTTACAACATCACAGTGCTACACCCAGTCTTACGTCTAAGCTATAAAAGGGTTGTTACAGTTTTTCATAACTAGAGCACAAACATATTCATCGAAGCTATAAAAGTAACTATAAAAAAGCTGTTTGCTGATACTTTATAATTTTATATATCTAGAGCACAGACAAATGCAACGCAATTTACTAGTTTGTTTTGCTAATCTGGTGATAAAAACTTAGATTTGTAGCATTTATGATAGGCAAAAGTAAAAAAAAAAAAGAAAATGCTTAGTAAACTTATTGGAATAAGTGGGCTGTTAAAGGTCTATTTTCAAAATAATGAAAGAAAAAAAAATGAAGATAAATATAATATCAGGTAATAATCAAATATAAATGTCAAATATCAAATGTACCCACATGAGCACGCAGTGGCTAAATTCAAAATCATTTTCGTGTGTAACTTGCCACGTAGTAGTTGAATATGAAAAGTACCGAACACTTTGTCACACTGTTTACAATATGATTAAATATACAAATGAAGTGAATCTGCTATATGACCTCTCTTCTCTTTCTCATCAGGGAGTGGAGATGGTGCATACATTGTGTGCCGGAAAGAAACTAATGACCTGGGGTAATAACATCAGATGACCTTAAGTGCATGTAGATGTTATCATCAGAGGGCTATACAAAGCCAGATTATCCTTATATTTTATGGGGTCGGTCATGTCGTAAGTAGGTCTATTCTAAGGTGATTTTTCTGTATGGACACTGACTAGGAGGATTACCCATTTTAATACCATCCTCCAGAAGATCTTCCCATAGCTTTTACCCACGTATAGGCTAAATGCTACTCGGATAGCTACCAACTCACACTCCCATAATTGTCGTTGGACTCAAGTAGCGGCAAATGTCGAGGGGGAGGGGTTGCTACACACACACACAGATATAGGCCATATATATATATATATATATATATATATATATACTGGATGGTGTATTAGGGAGACACTCAACAATGAGGTTTATTCAGTCGTAATAGCGACTGATGTATTCACTCTGAAAACAGACTTGTCATTTTTTAAAAAGTAGAATACCTATTCATTTTATTTAATTGTAACTACTCACTCTGAATAAGAATTCTACTTATTTTTAATCGTAACAGTTTTACTAATCATTTTGAATAAGAAATCTACTTATTTTCACAACTCGGGCCGGTGCTTGCTAAGAAATTTTGAATAGAGTGCCCTATCAAAGCAACGTCATTGAACGGAAACGTTTTAATAGACCTCTTCACAAAGTTATTCAAATTTATGGATTTTTTTTTCCTGGGGAGCTATAGTCACGAGGTATTCCATTAACCTGTCATTAATGAATAAACTACAATACTTTGAATCCAGTTTGCATACATTACTTGCTGCTATGTCTGACAAGACTTCAGGTTGTCAAGAACAACCTTTTTTTTAAAAGTATGCATAAAATTTGAATATATTTGTGAACAGGTCTATTCGTCAAAAGTTGTATACGTATCAATCCTGTGGAAAGGGGACGCAAAGCTGTTAATTTGGCACCTTCAGCATGTTCACAGAATCATTAATGGCCGTACTTTTACAGAAAGTATACAATGTGATCAAGAAGATTGTTTGAAAACATTCTCTGGGAGAACTCAAGTCTGGAGACGCCGCTTAGAGATAAATAAATAAATAAATATATAAATAAATTGATCCAGATGATGACGATGGAAACGATGACCACATGCAAGATGTTGCTGCTACAGAGATGAGGGATCATTTGGGTGCCTAATTCCTAATTCTATCGGACAAGACGATCTTATCAACTTTGACAAGTTTCTATTAGATTTGAAAATACTAGGCCTTATCAATCTGACAAGTTTCCAGTAAATTTGGCAAGATATTCTTATCAGAAAGTGACAAGGTACCTCCTCAAAATTTGACAAGGAATCCGATTCATTTATTTGACAAGAATCTATTTAGTGCCCCTCAAACAAGGTAAACTTGTCAAATTTGACAAGTTTCTATGAAGATTTAAGTAGGTTGTTTTTAGAGTGTAGGGACACACCATGGACAAAGAACGAGACAAAAATTGTCTTCTTAATGACGATGTAGTGATATATATATATATATATATATATATATATATACAGTCACTGGCGTAGACAGGGGGCACAGGGGGGCCATGCCCCCCTATTCAGCCACTAGAAAAGGGGGAAAGAAGCGAGAGCGAAAAAGCAGGAAGTGTGAGAAAAAGGCCTATAGAAAGAGGCGCTATACAAGCCGTTACCTTTCTCTTAAAATTGGCTAAATCGTCAAAGTTTTCGGGCTTCACGCGGGAAGGGGGAAATAACTCTCCTCTCCCTGCACCCACCCCTGTTACTGTGAAATGTTGCGTCCTAATAATTGAAAAGCCGTCCTGGCGTCGAACTATAACTTTCCGCCTAAAAAAAATTGTTTGCAACGATCCGTTATCTTTCTGTCAAATTTGCTAAACCGTCGGAGCGTTCGCGCTTCGCGCGGGAATGGGGAAACTCCCCCCTCCCTGCACCAATCCCTGTTAAAGTGCAGTATTACATCCAAATAGTGCAGATAAAGTGCAGTATTACATCCGAATAACTTTCTGTAAAAATTGTTTTCTACGAGCCGTATCTTTCTCTTATATTTGCTAAAACGTCAAAGCTTTCCCGCTTCGCGCGGGAAGGGGGGAAATTCCCCCTCCCTGCACCCACCCCTGTTACATACAGTGCAGTTTTGCTTCCAAAATCACTGAAAATCAGCCAGGGCGTCGAACTAACATTCCGCCTAAAAAAAGATGCTAAAACGTCGGAGCGTTCTCCTGTTAAAGTGCAGTATTACATCCAAATAGTGCAGATAAAGTGCAGTATTACATCCGAATAACTTTCTGTAAAAATTGTTTTCTACGAGCCGTATCTTTCTCTTATATTTGCTAAAACGTCAAAGCTTTCCCGCTTCGCGCGGGAAGGGGGGAAATTCCCCCTCCCTGCACCCACCCCTGTTACATACAGTGCAGTTTTGCTTCCAAAATCACTGAAAATCAGCCAGGGCGTCGAACTAACATTCCGCCTAAAAAAAGATGCTAAAACGTCGGAGCGTTCTCCTGTTAAAGTGCAGTATTACATCCAAATAGTGCAGATAAAGTGCAGTATTACATCCGAATAACTTTCTGTAAAAATTGTTTTCTACGAGCCGTATCTTTCTCTTATATTTGCTAAAACGTCAAAGCTTTCCCGCTTCGCGCGGGAAGGGGGGAAATTCCCCCTCCCTGCACCCACCCCTGTTACATACAGTGCAGTTTTGCTTCCAAAATCACTGAAAATCAGCCAGGGCGTCGAACTAACATTCCGCCTAAAAAAAAGATGCTAAAACGTCGGAGCGTTCTCCTGTTAAAGTGCAGTATTACATCCAAATAGTGCAGAAATTCCCCCTCCCTGTTACATACAGTGCAGTATTGCTTCCAAAATAACTGAAAATCAGCCAGGGCGTCGAACTAACATTCCGCCTAAAAAAAGATGCTAAAACGTCAGAGCTTTCGGGAAGGGGGGAAACTCCCCCTCCCTGAACCTACCCCTGTTACATACAATGCAGTATTACGTCCAAATAACTGAAAAGCAGTCAGGGCGTCGAGCTATAACTTTCCGCTTAAAACAATCGTTTTTAACGAGCCGTTTATCTTTCTCTCAAATTTGCTAAAACGTCAGAGCTTGCGCGCGTCCCGCGGGAAGGGGGAAACTCCCCCTCTCTGCACCCACCCCTGTTACATACAGTGCAATGTTGCGTCCAAATAATTGAAAAGCAGTCTACGCGTCGAACTATAACTTTCCGCCTAAAAAAATGCTACGAGCCGTTATCTTTCTTTCAAATTTGCTATAAAACGTCAGAGCTTTCCCCCTCCCTGCACCCACCCTCTGGGGAGCACGCTTTGCGTGCTCACAACCCCCGGTGGAGCCACTCAATGTGACTTGGGGACCGCATGACCGTTACCAAATATATATAGGGGTGAATTTCAAGGAAGGTCCGCGGACAGAATATTCCTCGAAATATAGAAAATAGGGGTACGCAGGTGTCCTCAAAATTGATAAAATAGGGGTCAGAGAAGAAAACCCATGAAGAAAAATCCCGGAGCCGAGTCGCTAGCTACGGGCCTGCCGGGGAGGGCGCGTTCATCGTTGAGAAAAAAATCCCGCAATGCCGTCACTCAGCAAGATGGCGGACGTGAAGGTAAGTTTTTCCCACTGTTGGGCGCTAGCTCGATCGCTTGCTGCACGCTGATTAGCCATAGGCAACATGACGCCACTGGCAGTTCGCCAGCGCCATCTTGTTTCCCTCAAAACAATTCCGGAACGTCGCCGCTGTATGTAACATTTGACCAAGTTTGAAGGACTATTTTCACTCATATAATCATCATAGCCCTTCAAAGATGCAGTGGGAAGATGCCATCTTGCGCTGCAGTCTACTCCACGAATCGTGATGTTTGTGAAAGTCGTGTGAAAGGACTTGTGTTTCACAGGTATGAATAGTTCAAGTAACACTAACAGTAACACAGTCCCGTTCATACGCTTTCATGTTAGTTTATGGGTGTATGGGTATGAGGCACTCATAGGCCATTGCTGCTTATACTGTATGTATAAGCTTATCTGAAGATAACCTTGTACTCCAGACTAGCTTTCATAGGTGAATAGACTTCAATAGCTTTTGTGTGTACTATCAGCGGGCCTTTTTCCAGTCTAGACAATTCATACATCAGTGAGTCATAAGAGGAAAATAATTATTTAAAATTTTATTTTCAATTCTGAATCCCCAAATATGTGGCACAGTAAGACTAGTTGAAGAGTCCATGAATCAGGTAATCTAGCAAATTAAAGAAAATGAAATCTTGCTTAGAGCAATTTTGTTGTCTGTTTGTGACTGCTGCAACAGTGAATGTTGGATACAGTCCCACATAGGCAAGGGCCCACCCATAGGCCATCTCGTGTACGAATGATCTAGACTGGAAATACACACAAAAGCTGTTGAAGCGTATTCACCCATATTAAAAGCTGGTCTGGAGTACAAGGTTATCTTCAAATAAGCTTGTACATGTATAAGTCGGTATGAGGTTATTTAACCTCACCTATTTGTGAGTGGTCAGACATAGTGGTTATTTCAAATAACCATATGGTCCATAGAGTTCAGTGGTTTTTCCCCAGGAGTTTATATGAACTATTGCCGAAATATTTTTAAATGAATAACACATTAAAAAAATGCATTTTCCTTATATTAATTGTGTGTGAACTTGTAATTTGAGGAATGGGGTCTTGGACACCTATATGTTAATGAAAAAAGGGTATAAATGTCTTGTCCTTGATATATGGTAAAATAGGGGAAAGTTTCCGAAAGTGTCCTTACAATCTTAAAAATATGGGTATTTCAAAGTACCATTTTGTCCTTGTTTTGACGTAAAAAAGGGGGTTAAATTTCACAAAATGTCCTTGAAATTGACTGCAAAAGGGTGTTATTTGCATTTTTGGTAACGGTCATACGCGTCCCCCTCTGCGGGGGAGTGGCTCCACCGGGTCACAACCGTCCCCTAATATGGAATCCTGGCTATGCGGTTGGATACTTCACTTCTGTATGTATATAAATATGGTTCAGGATTGCAAAACTATAACTAATTATTTCTTAGCGACGACCCGATCTGTTTTGGTTCAGTAGTCACGAAGAAACAGAGATTTTTTTCTTGTAACGTATGTCATAAGTCCCTTCCATCCAAGATTTGACACAAGCATGACAATGGAGTCGCAAAAACCACAATGAACAACACACTCCTTTCAAATGGTTTGAAAAGGAACGCAGTATTTGGTTTTCATTTGCTATTCGATAGTTATGGCAATTCTTCATTAATCATAATTATCATCGTTCTTGTTCTTATTTTGTAAGCAGTTTTTAGAGTTTTAAACGTGCTGCATACCGGTTGCATACTGAAAAATCGGTTCTACGTCCCATGGTCCTCTGTCCAATTGGTCCCATTTCCCATTGGTCCGATGAAATTTACGTAAACCAAGAATCACCCTAATCCATATAGGCGTACAAGGCCTCCAATTGATATGGTGCGCACCCCCCCCCCCCCCCCATGAAACTGTGAAAAGGTTATGATAATAATATGCGAATACACTATGAACACGGTGACAAAGAGCGGACAATTTATGCAGCTCCTCATTGTACCCTCCACAATAGATCTAGTAGACAAAAGGACATCCCTTCACTGCTATTATGTGACACCTGTTCTACATATTTTTACAGGATAGCAATGAATGGATGTTCTTTTGTTAACCAGTGCAATTGTGAAGGGTACAAATGAGGAGCAGCATAAATTGTCCGCTTCTTTGTTCGTCATGTTCATAGTGATAAGACCCGAATGAAACATGTCTTTTAAAACCCCAAGAGGAGACTGTTTTCATTTGTTTCTTTTAATAATAAGGGTAATGATAATGCCCTCATCATAAAATAAATGTTTTGTCGATGTAGGGGGTAAAGAAAGGGCATGTTTTGTACTGAAATGTGATATATTTCATATCAGTAAAGTAAGTGGCACTTTCCATTGTCATCAAATGGAAATAGGTAGAAAGTGCACATAAGGCAGAAAAAGACATTTTCACATTTTCAAAATACTGCTGCTCGGCAAAGCCTGTACGGATGGATGCCATCAAGGTATCATGTAAAAGCATAATACCTCTAGGTTTCGGAAAATAGATAATTATTTTTTCGTAGAGCACATAGTGTGGTCACACTAACCCTTTGTTTTAGGGTTTCATTTTTTCTGGGACGCACTGTATAATCGGAAAAGTTGATACTCTTACGAATTGTGCCCCGGCGCCCATGCACAGTGGCGTATCTAGGGGGCAAGGGGGGGGGGGGGGCACGTGCCCCGGCGGCACTTGGAGGTGGCGCAAAAAACCCAAAAGAGATAAAGGAAAAAGGGGTAAATGAAGAAAAGCCATAATTCTTACGTATTATGCGCCCCCCCCAAAAAAAAAAAAAAAAAAAAAAAAAAAAAATCGAACGGTTAATGCATGGGAAATACAGTATTTGAGGGTTGGAAATGCGAATAAATCTTCAAAAGCTCGGTCGCTTTGCTCCCTCGCATAATTATTTGCTTTAAGAATCTCGTAATTTTGCGCCCCACCCCGTATACAGTTCTTAAATAGCTTTAAGGGTTCAAAACTTGAAAGATAAAGATGTAATTGTCGTTGTTTTGCTCGCTATCATGTAATAAGTTTCATCTGAATCTTGCTAGAATATTGCACCCGCAGTATATCATAATGTGTATAAAACAGCATTTGCAAAGCTTTCAACATTTGAATGAAATCCCAACTTTCGGTCGCCTTGCTGATTTTCTCAACTACCTCATAAGGGTTTACGTTAATTTTGCTCCCAATTTTGGAAGTGAGTGAATAGAAAACCGTTTATCAGTCAATGTACAAATTTCGAACTTCTCGATCGCTCAATAGCAGTAGTCAATTGCAAAATGTCATGGGTAAACTGCACCTTATTACGTTTTCTAGGGTTAAAACTAGATAAATTGCCGCTCGGTCGCCTTGCTCCCTCACTTGTACAATAACTTAAATAAGTTTGGGGACTCGGGGTGGGGGGCGTAACTTCATTGTTGCCCCGGGCGCCATAAGCCCTAGATACGCCACTGCCCATGCCTATCCCTTACACTTGTTGAATTTGGATCCAATGGAACATACGAAAACTTATGAATTATTGATGAAAATATATCATTGTCCTAAAACCCATTGCCTTAATAAGACTTAGAAACAATTTCATAATTGCATGAACACTTGTCAAATGTGTGTTCATGTTTTAAACATGCATGGACAAGAAATTTAGCTTAGAATTTTTATTCAAACATACGAATATTATCCTTAGGTCTTATTTTCTATTTGTATGTGCGTATGTGCCTTCTCTATCCTTTCTTCGTATTTTCATGCTTGTTTTTCTCAAAACAGGGCAGAACCGAACTCTTTTATCTCAACTCATTTCTATGCAAGTTTGTTGACTCGTGTCAAGGCTTCTTACCCATATTCCAAGGGAGAACACCACGACGAAGTGGATACAAATTACGGCGATATCCCAGCCCTCGAGGTTGCCTGAAGTCATATTCCCCATGATCACCGGGGAGGAGGAGGAGACCCTGATCGATATCGAAATCAACTTTTAGGGGCGTAAACCGTGGCAGCTGATGTCTTAGGGTATCGATTCCACTAAGTAAGTAAACCCTATGGACGACTGATTTCCCTTTTATACGAGCTTGTGGGTCATCGCTTATTTTTTTTAATTTTTTATTTTTAACGAGAGCATCAATATCTCATCTTCTCATCATCATAATTTGGGAGCGGGTCAAAGCTTCAAAGTCGAATTGTCAAGTACTTCGACAGATCATAAAGTACCCGATTACAGATAAGATGATTCCCTTTGACATTTCGTATGTTTGTTGAGGCGAAACATGGAAAAGATACAGCACGGTAGACAATCAATTTGATTAATTAACACAGTCTTGTTTGTATACTTGTTTTTAATTCATATAGTCATGTCATCTCTAAATCCAATCAATAGTTTGATTACGGTTTTTTAAATTCGCTGTACTTATCACACTTTGCGTTACCTTGATTCCTGTTGTTGTAATTACTTTTTTTTACCACTTCTGATGTTGATGTTTTATTTTTTGTATAAACAAGCAAATAAAGGAATGGATGAATGAATAAATAAATAAATAGAAAAGTAAATAAATAAATAAATAAGCAACAAGGCTTACAGCTAATATTTTCTGAAGGTTCGTTAGTCTGGAGGTTCTTTGAAATATTCGAAGATTCGTGATTCCGGAAATCATGTGGAATGAGGCTTGAATGACGTACCATGGTTTTTGTGACACACACAAAAATCAATCACATACACAAAATATCAAGGCATAAATAACTCAACCTGTTCCTTTTTACAAAGTTTTTATTTTTATCAGGGGCATGTAGGTTAAAAAATTATGTGCCTCTTTGAATCACCATCGGCTTGACTATCATTGTACAAATAATCATTATGCACCATGTGAAGTATGCTTAACGTGTTTCAAATGGCCAAGTATAAAACATATTTTTTGTTTAGAGAACAAAGTAAACTGTATCAGGGTAAAAAAACTGTTTTGTTCCTTTAACGCTATGCATTTGAAAACAAAGATTTTTACACCTCAACCAAAAATGTAATGAGATAGCGTAGGAAAAAGGATAAGAAAAACACCGCTATACGCTATGCATGGCTACACTGCATGGAATTTTGGATTGTCGTGAAACCAAGAAAGAAATTATTTACCATCAAAGCGACCTGTGCTACTGTGGTTTGAGCAGTCATCATGAAACGTGTATTCATATCGGACTTTGGAAAGCTATTTTGTGTGAGCTGTGTTATTTTTATGGTTTGTATTTTCGGTATCGTTCAACTAACCAACCATAAAGAGAGAGCCACAAGTCACGAATTACATGAAATAAGCAATTCACCTGTTTTAGTAAAAAACAAAAGTAGTTCGACTCCAGGAGTCAACGTTTCTACAGAAATCAAGTCCGAAAGAGCTAAATCGATCCAAAGTAAGAAAGGGGAACTGCGAGGATGGAGGAAACGTTTCCCTTGGGATCCTAATGCAAAACTGGATAAGTATCAATTTCCAATTAATCCTGAAGATAAATGCAAGTTTGCAGGGAACAACCTCACGTTGCTTATTCTCATTAAGTCAGCACCCGGTAATACTGTGCGCAGGGATGCTGCCAGGAGAACTTTCATCAGGGGAGCAAAGTCGTTGAATGTGTCTGCTAGGTTTTTTTTTGTAATGGGAGTTTCAGGAGCAGGAATCCAGGGAGTAGATATTCAGACGGAGGCCAAGACACATGGAGATATTTTGCAAGGAGACTTCAATGATAACTACTATAGTCTTGTAATCAAACTCATCATGGGCTTCAAATGGGCTTTGGACTTCTGCCAGAATACTGACTTTGTGATGACGATGGACGACGATGTCATGGTTGATATTGTCTCCCTTGTCAATGACTTGACGGCTTTTCCTCCAAAGGATCGTTCGCAGTTCGTGCTTGGTACTCGGGGACAGGGACACCCGTCTCGTTCTGACGGCAGTAAATGGTACGTCCCGAAGGAACTGTACCCAGAAGATTCATATCCAGTATTTCCTTTTGGGCAAGGGTACGTGGTCTCTCAGGCCGTCGTCAAAAAACTCTATCTGGTCTCCAGAGAAACACCGGCAGTTGTACCGTTCGATGACGTATATTGCGGTATTCTTTTGAACAAACTGGGAATCAAAATAATCGATCAAGGGGCTTGGCGTAGAGAACGTCATAAGAAAATGGGAAAAGGCGGCTATTTACAGATTGAGGTGCCTGTCCAGGAAATGGATACCGTTTGGCAAAAAATTGAAAAAGATCTTTGAATTAAATGGTAATTGCAATCTGGCAGGATATACAACAACAAGTTAGTTATAGACCTATCCTTTCACTGTGATGATGATGATTCTCTGTTTAAAACCAACCAATATTTGAAATTAGAGGAAAAGTTTATATGTATGTTCAGCACTTCTGAACATTTATTCCATTCTGAACAGGAATATTTTAAGGGCTATACTGTATTATTTTTTTTCAAGTTAAATTAACTAGAATTGTTTATTTGTGGCTATACACATGTTTCGTATAAAAAAGTTGTGTATCTTAAACATATTATTGCAAAATTAGGGCATTCAGTTTTTAAAATGTACTTAAAGAAATTCTATCACAGATTGCAGACATTTTGCCCTGTTTGCTCATGCTTCTCATGTATTCTTAATTTATTAGTCTTATTATATTGGTTTAGGAATTAAGTATTAAGGAGCAAGCACAAAAATAAACGTATATAAGCAAAATATGTTGAAGTATGACATTGGAAATTGGACAACAGATGATAGATATTTGCTTGTAATGCCTTAACGTGATGGCGGCCTCAGTTAGCATGGTGTGACGAGTTGTATGGAATTAAAAAGATTAAGTCATATTTTCTATTGTTGAATAAAAATCATCAACAACATATAATAACAGTTCACGAACAATTATTTAATAATGTCAAGAATAATGTTGGTAAATTAATACATATGGTGTTCGGGCCGAACGTTCATGCCCCATGTGTGTGCAGTTCCGTATCCCCACTTCTGTGTGCTGTACTTGTGCTTTTCAGTGAGATTGGGTCAATTTCATATCATTTTGATGATTAAAAAACCGCACAGTATACACCAATTCTTATGTAGACATGAGCAACCATTCCCAACCGCTTTGCATGAGACAGTTTATTTCACAATGTGATTGCATGAACTGAACTCAACTTTGTCTTTAATGGTTTTCCATTTTTACAGAAACATCCAATCAAGCTGTGAGAATTAAACTAAATCTTGAGCAAATCCAATAATCACAATGTGTGAAACGAAAAAATCTACGAAGACATGTATGTGCGTATTACAGTTAGAAATGAAAACATAAGAGGAAACAAATGAAACCAACGTATAGATGCACCAATTTTGATAAAGCTGAAGGTGAGATATGATTTTGAACTGAGTTGAAATTAACATTTATATCCTTCTCATCGGTAAAATGTGTTATACAAAGGATACATGTGGTGAACATAGAGTACAATACAGTAAATAATAATCATAAAATAGAATGGCTGCACCATTTTATATGTTTGGATGTGTGTGTTTTCTTCTACTCGTCTTGAATAAAATGGTTTTAAGTGAGTACCCTTGGTAAATATGTGGAAATGTTTCTTGTGAAATTCAGTTTTACCGCCCCTTGAAAAACAAGGCTACAGCCCTCGAGACCGACAGCCCATGAGATCGACTGCCCATTGGACCGACAATGTCGGTCTCATGGGCCTTCTCACAACTTCTGAGGGCTCACCAGAACGACATTGTCGGTCCCATGGGCTGTCAGTCTAATGGGGTGACTCGAAAAAGAAAAATGTACCTTTTTTCTATTATCTTAATGATATCATCATATAATATGCGGGGATCAGACCCAAGATCATGGAAAGTAATAGTTTTGAATTTAATTAGTACTGAATTTCATAATAAATGGTGAAGTGCATGGGTGGGTATAGGCGAACAATGAATGACTGAATACATTGGACTTGCCCACTCTTATTTTCCCTGTTTTAGCACATGCTGCAAGTAAGCCAGAGCTCTACCAGAAAACAAGGCCGCGTAATGTATTGTGTGAGCACTAGACAATGTTCCAATGGTATGAAAATTGTATTATGGAGGCTTCGAAATTTAGGAATGTCTACTGCATTATGTTGTCATATTCCATCTGCATTGTACTGACATTGCCGCTTGATTGCACATTCTGTATAGTCGGTGACAAAAATTTATTCACAGACACGCACAAAAAAATCAGACCTTAGGCCATTCAAATACAAAAACAGGCATTGGCGGATCCAGGGAGTGCCCCCCCCCCCTTTTTGGAAGAAAAGTATGTATTTTGACCATAAAGGATCCGCCCTTTTGTCGATTGTGCCCCTCCCCCCTTTTAGAACGAAAACCATTTTTTTTGTTTTTTGTTTTGCTTGTCAGAGAATTATGGAGGGAAACTGGACCCCCTATCCCCCCCCCCCCCCCCCCGCTTATTTTTTGGAGGTCTGGTGAAAAAAAAATAGTCGAGTAAAATAAGCCATATATATAAAGACAATGATGTACTCGTCCAGATTTAAGGCAAATTAATGCCCAATTTAGGTATACTGTTCCAAATCGCGATCGCATTTCATTACAAATTGAGGGAAAATCACCGGAGTTGGCATATAATATTGTTCAACAGTTGGAACAGTTTGGTCAGAAATATAAATGATTATCATCATCTTAAACAATTTTTTTTCTCTTTTTTTACAATGAAGCTTATATGGGCGCATATTCAGCTAATAACAATCAAAATAAATACCGAGTCAACTATTACCTATTATCTTGTAGGTGTGTAGGTGTAGGTGTGGGGCTGCATTTTATTGCCAAACGAGCGTGGAAAACGAGCTGAACAAGCGAGGCACATTCCGATCTTCTCACGCATACACCAGAAAACACACACACACACACACACACCCTCACACCCCCACACACACTCCCACACCAGACACCATGATACATTTATAATAATTTTTGTGTGAATACGAGAAATATAGTCATCGCACTTTTTATATCACTCTCTTGTTTATTTCAAGTTCTAAAGAGCAAAAGTTTGATCCAATTTATAAAGTATTTGATGTAGTACCTTTCCCTTACAGTGATAAAGCACTGCAGAATATGAAAGTGATAGGCCTATAAATCTTAATTTGTATAGCACAATTTATAATGAATTTCTATGCATTTTATAACACAATATTTTTACCTTTATGTATCATAATATACCGCACTACTGGAAGAAAATAATATGCTCACAATAGCAACTTGATAACTGAGGCAGTTGAGCGCATACAATTTAAATGATAAAGGGCCAGAACACAAAACGATCTGTAACCTAATGTGAATGTCACGACTCACGAATCGACACCTCCTCCCCCCGCCGTACCAAGTTCAGCCCAGTGGCTAATATTTGTTACTATACAATATTACTGCATTGTAAGTCATGCCGCCTTGCACAAAACCTCGCTGAGAACAAAAAGATGTTACAAAGCGCCATGTTGGTTCAAATCAAGACATCGACATGTTTATCCGACATCCGAAACGGATTTTGTATAATCAGTGGCGTAGACAGGTCCTCAGACCTGGGGGGGGGGGGGGGGATGATTTACGGTCCATATACCATTGGCGTAGACAGGTCCTCATAAGTGGGGGTATGATTTCCCTTAAGGGCCATATATATATATATATACCCCTAAAGGGTACATTAGGAGGACAGTTTTTGTCTTATTTCTATGCTCAACTGTCGACCTAATGCACCAACTGTCTACCTAATGTAGGGGGCGCTATTATGACGAAATAAACCGCATTGTTGTGTGTCCACCTAATGTACCCTTTAGTAAAATATACACACATACACACGCACACACACAAGTTTACATGGCTTTACTTCCGAGGACAACTATTGTTCCTCTATTGTTACTCGTCCTCGGACAGTCGACGGAATAAGGCATAAATTCATTGTTCGACGTTCGAGGACTATTGTCCGCCTTACGAGGACCATTGTTGTCATGATTTTTTTTTTGTTCTCTGTCCGAAAATGTCCTCGGACATAATGCTAAACAAACGCACACACACACACACACACACACACACACACAGGGTGTGTATGCTTTTTCTCTTTACATGTCCAATATACAACTTTAGCATCATGCTTTGCAGTTTTGTAGTATGAATTGAATATTGAGCGAGAGAGTGGAGCGAGCGAGCAACTTCCAATATTCAAAATTTGTGAGGTCGCAATTACATTGTAAAATAAAAACTGGGAAACACAATTCTGATGGGGTTTCATTTGCAAAATTTCACAATGAAAATTTATTTAATAAGCTATACTTTTAATACGAGCGAGCCTAGCGAGTGAGCATTTGGGAATATTGGCTCTGAGTCACTAAAAATTACATGTAATTTTAATCTAAATAATTTTTCAGTATTATGGTTTTTACTAAAAGCACCTCAAAATATATTGGGATGGTAACAGAGTCTATCCCCCACTTCATTTTAAAAAATATAAACCTTCATATATCCCTCCCAGATCAATTAACATCCATGTTATATAATCAGATAATTTGAACTAGATGGTTTTCGCTTTCTATAGTAGTGTAAAAATATATCGGGAAAAATCATCGGGATAAATATTAATAACTGCATATAAATCTACAATATTGTACATAAACAAATAACATCTAAATTGAAATAAAGAATAATATTAATAAATATAATATATCAAGTTATATTTATCTACAACATACAATAGAAATGGATATTTTCCACCGTTTTTTTTGTGGGGGTGAAACCTGGGGGGGGGGGGTGTTTGTACATACCACCCCCCACCTGAAAAGTTGGGGGATGCATACCCCCATCCCCTATCTATGCCCCTGTTTATAAGAAACAGTCATTGTGTTTAATATTATTAAAATCCTGTTTATTATACTTGCCAATGACATAATGCTGTTAAAATGTTATCCTGAATGGCCTATAAAGAAAAAAATATATAAGAGACTAATTAATTGAATTATAATATTGGATCTTATATTTTCAAAACCACAACAATAATGATAATAATAATAATAAGAAGAAGAAGAATTATCATCATCATCACCATAATCATAACCATGAATACATATTCATATTTATGTACAATATATCATTAAAAATTGTTTACTTTTCTATCGTAAAACCTGGGGGGATGATTGTACACACCATCCCTCCACCTGAAATTCTTGGGGGGGGGGGGATGCATCCCCCATCCCCCCGCTGTCTACGCCCCTGTGTATAATTATAAGCTAACTTCGATGGCATGGAAAATGCATAAACGTAAGGAGCCGTGGCACCCTTTATATTCCACATAAAATTATCGTTTGGCTTTTGGTTTTCCGTCCATCTTAGAATTAGTCGGTTACACTAAGTAAAAGAGGCATTTTCTTACTAGACTAGTAAGAAAATAAGTGTAAAATATAATTTCAAATATGAAGAGATTCATTCACTATTACTTAATTTGTTTATATGTTAAGGCTATTGCATTAGACCATTTTAATAATCAGGCCCGTAACTAGGATTTTTGCGGGGGGGGGGGGGGTTCAACATTGGACAAAAATGGAACTTTCTGAGCGAAGCGACCGAGTAGGGGTGGCGGGTGGTGGGGTCAGGGGGCGTGCCCCTCCAAGGGTTTGGGCACGAGCGTATATATATGCAGTCGGATTATTTGACAGGGGGGGGGGGGGGGGGTCAAATATGAAGCCCGGACATATACTACCACTGTGTAGGGTTCCAGATTTTGCGAGAGAGCAAAGCGAGCGTGAGAAAAATCAAAATGTAGGCTACTTATAATGGCAAAATTTTATTTCATTAGTCACCAATAGGTGAAATGTAAAGCTATATTTCCGGTCATCTTGCCAGGAATCATTCATATTAATAAAGTTTTCAGGAAGTGAAGCGAACGGGGGGAGGCACATTCTGTTGTTATTTTATAGAAAGGTAACCCTTGTATCTGGGCGCCATGGCGATAGGGCAGTGACGTGCCTGAAAATTGCCATAACATTGAATATTCATCGACCTCGGAGTCGCTGCATGGAACTATCCCGTTAAGGTTTGCGAGCGAGCGAAGCGAGCGAGGAAAAATGCTCTTTACTGTGCTGCTGCTCATTTCAATATAGAAAGTGGATTTAACGAGTATTCGGATGCCATGGCGATAGGGCAGCGACGTACCTGAATATTTCAGTAGCATCCTATGGAAATATTCATGTACCTCGCTGCCTGAAACTATCTAATTTCTAAGATTTGCGAGCGAGCGAAGCGAGCGAAGAAAAATGAACTTTAATTCAATATAGAAAGTAAGGTAACCCTAATATCTGGGCGCCACGGCGATAATAAGGCAGTGACGTGCCTGAAAATTGTCATAACATTGAACATTCATGGACATATTACAATATACTATATGGAAATATTCATGGTCTTCGCTGCCTGAAACTATTTCAAAGTTTTGTGATTAAGCGAAGCGAGCGACGGAAAACGTACTTTACTATCTCCCAAATAATATTTCCAAAACACCCGAAGTGTTATATTGGGTTATCTTGTTATTTCTCATTATAGTTTCCAAGAAGTCAGTGTTTAATAAAATACTCTCATGGCACTCCGGTTGAACAGGCTGTATTAGAGGGCCACAATTTAAGGGCCTGAATGACTTGACCCGGTCCGCCTGGAGTACTCCATGCAACTTGAGAGCGGGAAAATTTTCCATTTTGAAGTGAACAGTCACATTAAATACCCCTCTCTCTATTTTCCAGTATGGTTTCTATATTTCACTATTATATTCCATTACCACAGATTTCATTTGCGTTTTGTCAAGCTTATCACTGCTTATCTTCCCATGTTATCTTGGTATGATGTTTTAAAGGGAAATTAACCTCAGCGTATGAATTAGCTTATTTTGAATGGTGTAGTATATGCCTCTTATTTGATACATGCAATTTCATGTAAAAACACAGGATATAGATATAAATCACTATTTTCCAGCCAAGTTATCGTCTGCTAGCAATAATAAGGGGGCTGCCATTACTTTATGTGTACACGAACATATTTTTCATCCCAAGTAAAATTTCCTTCATCGTTAACTTGTAATTGATTTTTAGAGGACAAATATATATTAGATAAAGTCACATATTCTGAAATGTAAGTTTAGTTTTATATATTTTTTAAAAGGTCTTAATTTGTTCATAAAAAATATACTTCATAAAAAATATACGTCAAGGACGGAGAATTGACGTCAAGGACGGAGACAATCGTAACAATACCAAAACAAAGCGAGGAATCTGCTTTACAGGATGGCTATTAGAACTCATGGGTCGTCAATTATCTAGGCCCATGGCCAATAACAATCGCAATACAATCAGAACAAAGCGACGTATCTGTTGTAAAGGTAGGCTATTATCAATGCATATGGTACCTAATGATCCGTGTCATGCACAAAATGGCAGCCTCCATGGAAAGACGTAGCAGACAATAGGTGCATCTAGAATATCACGTGGGGTTAATTGTCCTTTAAGCAATCTATTGTAAGGATTTCCTGTCCAATCTAACACTTTTTAAAGATCAAAATGTATCATTGAGCACGTCAATTTCATCCTATAGTCTAATAGGAATCAATAATCATCCAAATGTCAGATGTCAAAGATAGTTTAATAAATTGAATATGTCATAAAGAAAATGTGAGAAAATTACAATGCCCCGACCGGGATTCGAACCCGGGACCCTGGATTACATGACCAGTGCTCTACCAACTGAGCTATCCGGGCTCCCGTCGAAGCAAAGTAACAATCTCACATATAGCCCCTCTCTTTCCATCGAGCGTAGGGGGTACATCCATACCAAGGTCCATCGTACGCTATAATGGCCTACCAATGAGACAGGTCTTCCCTCTAAAGTCGGGCAAATCTATGCCAACGAATTTCTATAGAGGACAATTTAAATTTGTAATTAAATATCATAATTGATAGGATTGAAGTAAATTGAATATGTCATAAAGAAAATGTGAGAAAATTACAATGCCCCGACCGGGATTCGAACCCGGGACCCTGGATTACATGACCAGTGCTCTACCAACTGAGCTATCCAGGCTCCCGTCGAAGCAAAGTAACAATCTCACATATAGCCCCTCTCTTTCCATCGAGCGTAGGGGTACATCCATACCAAGGTCCATCGTACGCTATAATGGCCTACCAATGAGACAGGTCTTCCCTCTAAAGTCGGGCAAATCTATGCCAACGAATTTCTATAGAGGACAATTTAAATTTGTAATTAAATATCATAATTGATAGGATTGAAGTAAATTGAATATTGATTCCCTGATACCCTGGATTACATGACCAGTGCTCTACCAACTGAGCTATCCGGGCTCCCGTCGAAGCAAAGTAACAATCTCACATATGACATATTCAATTTACTTCAATCCTATCAATTATGATATTTAATTACAAATTTAAATTGTCCTCTATAGAAATTCGTTGGCATAGATTTGCCCGACTTTAGAGGGAAGACCTGTCTCATTGGTAGGCCATTATAGCGTACGATGGACCTTGGTATGGATGTACCCCCTACGCGCGATGGAAAGAGAGGGGCTATATGTGAGATTGTTACTTTGCTTCGACGGGAGCCCGGATAGCTCAGTTGGTAGAGCACTGGTCATGTAATCCAGTGTCCCGGGTTCGAATCCCGGTCGGGGCATTGTAATTTTCTCACATTTTCTTTATGACATATTCAATTTACTTCAATCCTATCAATTATGATATTTAATAGTTTAATAATTAAAATGTCACTGAACAGGTTCAATGGTCAATCAACTTCAACATATCTCCATTCATTTTCGTCAGATTTCATTCGAATTCGTCCGACCTGGCAATCCGCTGCCAAATTTTATCATCAAATCCATCTTTGGGAAGTCGATTTCAAGAAATTGTCATTCAAATTCGTCACATAGACAAGACCAACGAACGTAGAGGGCGGCAACACTTTGCAGTCTTGCTATGAGGAAGGTTCACTTCGCTAAATTTCTGTGACCATCGTTTTCTCTCAGAGAGGTTTTTAGGTAGATTGTAGATTTGATTTTTTTTCAATTTATACTTTAAAAAACTTTTGAATTAAAATGTTAAAATCAGATGTTATGTTCAATAATATTTTTAAATGACTTTTATAATTTTCAAGAGAAAAAAGATTAAAATGGTTATAAATTTATCATTTTACTTTACGATACAATAATATGTATTTGTGAGGTTGCTAACGTTTTCCTGCTATATTTCGCTGCTACTGCACTGTATTTCGATTTCGATCCATGTCCGTACCGTGTGTATAATGTACTAAGTAGACTCAGAGTCAGAGCTCGACGATGGATCAATCAAGGTTTGATTTTAGTTATAAATTTAGATTAACTTATTTGAAATGATGATGAAACAAATTTGGCATTCCAAAATAGGGAGAGCTGTTACTAGTGTTATCATGCATGTAACGTTAATTTGTTAAAATTGTTCGGATGCTGGATGGAGCGATGATGATCATTCATGATGATGCCTGATGGATGGGGGATCAGATTCGGATGACCGGACACTGTCTTAACAAAAATGAAAAAATATGGTGGCTGGGACATAAGGAATTGTTGCCGTGATAATCATCATCGATATATTTTTCTATAAATAATATTGGGCAAACTCACAAAATAGGGGCAGGTCGGCGTGCGCGTGCCATGTTTTACGTGCGGAGATCGGCAGAGGCAAAAATGAACAAGTAACAACTAACAAGTTCATAATCAAGTTCAAAACAACTTCCAAATATATTTTAAATCAAGTAATTAATGCTGTGATAATCATATTGTCCTCTTGGCTTTAGTTTCAGATTTGTAGTTGTTTGATGAAAATCATAACGATTTTGGCCAGAAATGGAGTCAAACTCGCAAATGTTTCATCGCTGAATCTGGTACAAGATCGTCGCCGCCGCCGCCGCTGGACTACATTTGCTTGCACACAAATGAATACAGCACGCGCAGACCGGCCCTATTCTCCGGGTTTGCCTAATAATATTGTGTAAGTTAGATCAAAATGGGTCTAACTTATTAGGCCTAACATTAACAAAGTTAAGCCCTAACGTTAACCATAATGATAATTATATTTGTAACTTGTAACTTTTCACAAACTTGAGACAAGGTCAAACTCAAAGGCAAGCATGATGAAGTTTCATTTTTTTTTTAATTTCAAGAGAGGGAGAGAGAGAGAGAGGGGGTTCATATATTCTGTCTTGATTCTACTATTTGTAGACCAGAAACAAAGCACTTTTAATGAGAGGTAATAATACATCTCCACAGAGTAATGGATGGCCTTTGTTGTTTCACTCAGTGACTTTCAGTAATCACATTCATTAGTCTCATGTTGACTTTGATTGCCCTCAGATAAACTTGGCAAGGAACTAACTTGTGGCTGATCTACTTGAAGGTATAATAGAGCCTAATGTTAGAGGTCTACATAACTCAACAACTGTTGGAGGTGCCGGATGAAGCGGAAAGTCCTACTATAAAAGACTTTGATGAGACGTGAGAAATAAACAGGTAGGTCTAGACCTAACTAGTTGGACCTAGACTTAATACCAAGGAGTTACCACAGCGTATTACAGCTAAAAATTATAGGTCTGGTAATGGTAGTGGATCCAGAATCGGTTTACTTGGGGGGGGGGGGGGGGAGATTTTAGTTTACATTGTCCAACCAAAACAGCAACAACAACAAAAGAATATTGAGAGAATGGACATTTCATTTGTCCTTTTCCTTTATCCACCACTGAGATCTGTTTTCTTCAGTGTAATATTAAATTAGCTGTTTTAGTGTCTTTAAAAATCAATTATGAGATCTTTAGGGAATGTTCAGTGTGATGTCAGTATAAATAGAATTTTTAGTCCCCCTTAATTATTATATTAAACATTTCATTAATTAATGCAAACAGAAACAAAACAAAATAAGATGGGTGAATACATTACACTTTTATTAAAATCCACAAATATTTTAGGATGGATTGTACATGCAGTTAGTATTTATCCTCTTTGAAAAGATCACGAGGGTGAGGATGAGCGTATCTCATTTTTTTTTTCTTAAAGTAGAACTCTGATGATTTTAAATATTGGCTTAATACTTATTATTGCATAGATGGCATAAATTAAACAAGGTTATCCAAATTCAACGCTTGGAAACATTTTGAAGTAATGATTATTATCAATTATAAAACGGTAAAATACAGCCCCCGATATAGCAGCTGAAGAGCTCCTCGAACGCTGCTGAGATATGTGACGACACACCATGGACCAGTCCTGTCTAAGCAGACGATGTCCCATAACATCTTACACATTTTTCAGAGCCTATTTTGTCAGCTCCTCTTCACTTATTTCTCTTCCTTCACTAGCGTCAGTCTTAATGTTAGTCCGTTGCCTCACTCTTAACTTCGTGTATGGTATTATTTTGATGAAAAATGCAGCGTTAAAAAAATAAAGGAATCAGTCACTTGTAAACAAAATAAGACGCCATTGTATTTTCAGCTGCTTGCACCGGGCATGTTCGGCGTTTCAAGAGCGAACGAATACCATCCTGCTATTATTCGGAGGGCTTTTCAATTTGAAAGTGGGGTTTATTTCATTGATCATTGACCATTCTCCTGTGTATTTACAATCAAACGGTTTTAGCTATCAGAATCCGTTTCACTTTCCCTTTATAATGGTGTGGAATAAGGTCATGTTTAAATACATCAAACTCTTTATAATTTGATAAATAATTGCATTGCAATTACGTTCATTCATTATAGGACGTCGTCTGCTTAAGCAGGATCGATCCCGTGTGTGACGACATCAAAACATCGCTATATTTCTGGCGAATCCTCGGATATTCCAGATGCTGAGAAGAGCTTTTATTTGTGTTGTTTTTATAATCATCAGATACGCAGTTGACATAAAACTTATACGATTGCCATCTGTAAGCTTCCAGTTTCTAGTGATACATTAATTGCCATATTTGTGATTTTCTTTGAATATCTACTTTAATACGTAATAATGCTTCTCTACACGACTCTCCTTCATCTATTTTACAGATGATGATGAAGATGAAGGCTTACCGCTGAGAATGAAGACAAATTCTGAGAGGAACAAATAAATACTTAGCTGCTCCAGTTTTGCATGGTAGGTCTATGCTGTAAGAGTAAGATTGCTATCAGGGGTGTAGATCCGTTTTTGGATTGGGGGGGGGGGGGGGGCAAAACAGCCTAATAGTACTCTATATGATTTTTTCAATGCCTCTTAATTACCAGCTTATCCACGGTTACGGGGGGGGGGGGGGGCAAAATGATATATTTGCCCTCTCAATATTATCGGGGGGGGGGGGGGCAACTGCCATTGCATAATCGACGCCCCTGGTTGTTATTAGTACCTCAATACAATCTAGGTACACATATTTTTTTTCACATAAACATACCAACTGAATTTTCTTCAGACTTTACTAATTTGGTTGCTTTTGAATAGCCTTGAAAATTTTATGTGTCCAACTTTTTTCCTCTTTAAATACTTTTGAGAATTCACACTTATTATTCCATTTCATATAAAGAGTTGATGCTAACTGTGTTAATAGGAAGCTCGAAGTTTCAGGGTTTTATTTTAATTCTAATTGTTGCTTGTTTAATTATCAAATACACAATGGATGCTATTTTCTAAAATCTTTCCTCTTTTCTTTCGACAGATATGGATTTCTACTTCAGCTCTTCTGTAAAATAGCCCCCTGCTTTGATCAACATGTATCTCTTAAGGGTCCGCTTGGTATTCAAAAGGACAGCTATTCATAGAAAACCACTATATTCATTTAACACACGTTATGAATAGCAGTTCTTATGAAATAGTTATGAATAATGGTAATTTGTCTATTTAGAAGGACCGCTATTCATTTACTCATGCATTATGAATAAGCGGTCCTTATGAATAGCGAGGTTACCCCATTTCTTCATATTAAAATCATATCTGGATTCAAGTATAATATGCATGTTGAGGTGTCATGGTCTAGTGTATACGAATACGTCACCAGACTGTGGATCATATGGTTCACGGTTCGAATCCTGCCGCAGCGCTAATGGCAAAACAGTCATCTACATTTGTCACTCTCCACCCAGGTGAAGTAAATGGGTACCGGTTGGGAGAAATTGCTTAAATGCCTTAGCGCCTTTCATGGCGGCTCGGCTAAAGCTGCGGTAATTAAAGGGCAGATAGTATATTTGTATAGTAGTTGCGCTATATAAATGGACATACATGTATATTATTATAATTAGAATGACTGAACAGGAGTTTAAAGTTCTTCAATTATATCTTGACCATTTTACCCACCCCCTCCCCATTTCAAATGTTGTAGTCACATGCAGCCATTTTGTTATAGTAGCTCGTTATTGTGAGGAGGTCTTCCTCTTCTGTGTGGCCTATATAGTGAGATTACAGGGCCCCTAAATGATATTAAGATAAGCACTGCCAGGGCCACTCCTTTATTAAATCTGCCCGCAGTGTATCACAAAATAATAATAATCTTATCTGATTCTATGAATTTATAAATTATTAAGTAAATTATTATTTTATTCATTATCTACTGAGAAAATCCATACTATTCAACACTTCATTTGACTTGAAACTATCTAATTAGATCTCTATGTGTGTTCCTCCTGCCCCTTTTTTATAGTTAGATTTATAATAATAGTAACATGCAATATACATGTACCAACCTAAAAGGAGATGGATCATTTAAAGAGTTCTTACAACTGTCAAAATTATCTTTGTTTTTTAGGAGTAAGAAATTAGATGGTCATTTTTTCTTATGTCATTTCTTCTTTGTAGGGGTGTAGTGGGTAAATAATCTTTAACCCTAACTAGGCCGGGGGGGGGGGCCTGGGAGGCCCCCCCCCCCTCCTGAATTTTGTACGTGGCCTCGCGACGGCTGAATCTTTCGCGCTCAAATTTCATGACTTTTTTCCCTGATGTTTCACGTACATTTTGATACCTCATTTATGTGGATCGGTCATACGGTTCTGGTGTCAGATTACAATTATTGATCACATGTCAAGCAAAATGATCAAATTCTCCATTCATGTGTGTATTAGCATATGGCAAAAAAGTAACAATTCCTAGTAATCATTACAGTGTCTTGTTTATTATCACAATATTTATTTAACAAATATGCTTTATTGTTGGCAAACAATAGAATACATTAAAATTCAAAAACAAAAAAATACATAAGATTAAAAACAAAGAAATACATAAGAATAAAACAAAGAAATACATTATTGGCTTGTAATACACATGACAGCTAATTTGCATATTAATGAGTTATGCAAATTTAATAAAACACCGTTTCACCCAATTTTCTTTCTTTTTATCTATTTGTGAGTCTTAGAGGTCCAGTTACAGCCAATATTCAATCCATTTTCATCTTCATATAGCAAAATTTACCATTTTGAGAAAAAAAAAATCGAAAAAATTGGCATATTATGTAATAAAATAATTTAATAAAAAAAAAAAAACAAGAATATTGAAAAAATTACTTCGGGATTGTGTTCTACACAAGTTAATCTATATCAATTTCATGCGCGCAGAGTCAACCGTTGTCGAGATCTTGGGGGGGGGGGGGCCTGGGAGGCCCCCCCCCCCCGCCATAAGAACTCCCAAAATACCCCGGCCTAGTTAGGGTTAAATTGTAATTCAAATAATTTACTTCTTGGAAAGGGATTGAAATTAATAACGAGTGATTCATTTAGATTGAATGCATGTCCATAATTTGTACTAAGAGAATATTATTTGACCTTGACAAGTCGGCTGTGATGGAACTATATTGTATTGTAGTATATTAAGAAGTAAGACAATGTCTAAACTTCTCTAAAAACTGTCCTCATTTCTGCATGCAAGAAAATATTCATTAAAAAGTAAAAAAAATAAACGTATTTCTGAATCGACGTGTATAAACTATTGTACCTTAAATCTTGATTGTGAGAAATATATACTTGTAATTGAAAATTATTCTGTGAACATGATAAAGGTCCTTTCACATTATATCAATGAAATGAACCATATAGGGGAGGGGTGAATGAACCAGGACGTGTGATCAAGGTGTATGTATGAGAAAGAGAGGGAAGACAAAAAGATGAGAAAAGGCGGAACTGAGAAGATATGGTAAAAAAGAAAGAGAGAAGGGGCGGATCCAGGGGGGCACTTCCGGCCCCTGCCCCCCCCCCCTTTGGAAGAAAAGTATGCATTTTGTGTCCCCTTTTATAATGAAGACCTTTTTCTTTTTTTTTCTTTTTTTTTGCTTGTCAGCAAATTATGGAGGGGAAACTGGACCCCCATAACCCCCCCCCCCCCTCACCCACTGAGCCAATTTTGAAGGTCTGGCGAAATTTTGTTGTTGTTGACAAACGCCACCCCCCCCCCCCCAGAGCAACATTTCGAGAAGCTGGCGAGACCAACAAAATAGGGTCTACCTTGACAAACCTTCATTTGTGTGCCCCCTCTTATACTCAATCCTGGATCCGCCCCTGGGTGAGGTCTGAATAGAAGTGGTGGCGATGTCAAATTAAATTTAGCTTAACCCCTCCTCTAAAAATAATAACAATGAAATAGGATAATAAATGAATATATACATACATAAATACACACCTAATAATAATAATATTGATTATTAATTAATTTAAAAAAAAAAAATAATACAAAAAATAAATCATGAATAACCAAAAATTAATGAATAGAATTATTTAAAACTTTTTAAATAAAAGATATGAATTGAATTCATGTCGAAATTTCCAATTTCCAATTAAATTCCCTGCAGCAAGAATCACTGGTGTTGCCTTTAACGTTGTTGTGCCTTGCCCAGCCGCCTACGCTGACGCTAGCTAGACTGTATACCGTTAACAAGCTCAGCAGACGACGCATTCATTGGTACCGCATTTTGATGGATCAGCGAATGGATTTTATTTAATTTCAGCAGTACGCCCGCAGCGGGAGAGAGGTTACCCCTATCCCGAAATGCATTGCGAGTGGTCACAAAATCAGCTTGCCGAAAACGTCATGAATTTAGCACATTGGTACAATCACTGATCACAAAGGTGCCGATTTACGATAAGATTATAGATTATAGAAATAAAATTTACACGGTATCATGAATAGAATAATGTTTCAAATAATGTATTCTTGCATTATATATTTCTTTTGAAATCTGCATCTATTCATAGTATCTCCTTTTGTCTTCATGTCGCTATCAATCCGTCATTGTATTACTTCGATTTATGGTTTTGTTGGCATGCCTACCAAAATGTGCGCGCACTTCAACTGCATGCGCGTAAGAAGTGAACCTTCCTCATAGCAAGACTGCAAAGTGTTGCCGCCCTCTACGTTCGTTGGACAAGACCTTACACCGAGCGGGTGACGATTTTGAATAACTCTTTGAACTCTTTCAGTCTTTGACAAAATCAATAGCAAAATAAAAAATAAATTCCGAAATGAATGGCCCAAGACGTATATTGACTAGGCCTTGTAAATGGCTGTGCAATGTTATGAAGTTGCAGGACAAAAGCAAATAACATTATTTTCCACATTCTTTGCGCTCTCCCCTTTCACGTGACCCCTTGTGCGCCCCTCCCCTATCTAAGCCAGTTGGTATGGAAATGTTTTAAAATTTTCAACCTAAACATCACTATTCTGATGTCACTTTGGATTTTCTTTTTCGCGTTATGATTCTTTTTTGTTGTTACAGGCCTGTCATGGACCTACTACAAATAATGTCGCTTTGAAAAAAAATCGATTGCAACATGGACAAAATTCGAAAATGAATGGTGAAAGACGACATTGATTAATTATAGAATTGCCAGATTAGGAAGATACGGGACAAAATCGAAATGAAATGTATTAAAATAGACAGAAAGATCGATATCTTATCACGTTATTTTCCCTTTTCATCACCTCTCCCCTCGCTTCTTCTTTTTTTTAAATCTTTTTTTTTTTTCAAGCGGACCTCTGCTCGCCAACGGGGGGGGGGGGGGGGGGGGGGGGGGGTTCGTTCGTACCCCCTGAAACCCCCCCCCCCCTAGTTACGGGCCTGACAATGTTCTTAAAAATCTAGCGATTCATTTCGATTTTTGAGGAATTTTTATAAAACACGATAAAAACTACTTTCGAAAAATAAACTCAAGACAATTTCAATAGCCCTGTCTATCATCTTTAGAAATGGACGAACATTACAATGTATTACATAATCCAAACCTGATTTCTATGTGCAGTAAAATAGGCCTTTGAAATTGCCTTTGAGTTTATTTATCGAAAGTAGTTCTTATTGTACACAGGCGTAGCCAGGATTTTTCAATAGGGGGGGGGGGGAGACTTGGAGGATCCAACCGCATAGTCAGGATGGGTGCAGGGAGGGGGAGTTCTCCCCCTCCCGCGCAAAGCGCGAAAGCTCTTACGTTTTACAGCAAATTTGAGAGAAAGATAACGGCTCGTAACACTTTTTTTAAGGCGGAAAGTTAGTTCGACGCCCTGGCTGCTTTTCAGTTATTTGGACGCAATACTGCACTGTATGTAACAGAGGTGGTGCAGGGAGGGGGAGTTTCCCCCTTCCCGCGCGAAGCGCGAAAGCTCTGACGCTTTAGCATCTTTCTTTTTTTAGGCGGAATGTTAGTTTACCGCCTTGTCTGCTTTTCAGTTATTTTGGACGTTATTTTGGGTGGGAGGGGGGTATGGGCGAACTACGATTTCATTTACTTTGACCATGAAGCTACAAACTTCATGCTTGGACGGACCAGCTTTAGAGCTTGTCCGACAGGGGTGTCGATCCGTGTTCACGATTGGGGGAGGGGATGACCGGCGAGGGAGCGAAGCCAGTGGCGTATCTAGGGATTATGGTGCCGAGGCAAAAAATGAAGTTACGCCTCCCCCCCCCCCCCTCCGAGTGCCCAAACCTATCTACGTTAGCGAGGGAGCAAAGCGACCGAGCGGCAAATTTTCAATTTTAACCCTAAAAAATGCAATTTCTTGTGCATTTTACCCAGGAAATTTTGAAATTGACCACCGCAATTCAGCGGTATAGAGTATAGAGAAGCTTGAATTTTATACATTGCTAAATGGTTTTCTATTCACTCACTTCTACAATCGGGAGCAAAACTTCAGAAAGAGTCGAGATATTCAGCAAGGCTACCTAAAGTTGAGAACCTTTGCAAATGATGTTTTATCCACTTTATCCTATATTGGGGGCGCAACATTTAGCAGGAGTCATTATGAAACTTACATGATATTAGTAGACCAGCCAAACATCCAAAAAGGCTCTAGAAAAAGATTCGACGGCATTTTGGGGTAATGCTCGGCATCCATTTTTAAAGTCTTGCAAAAATACTGACGAATAACGTACGGGCGGATGCCACGCGCATTTTTGCCTAAAAATGCCATTTTGGGCTCAAAATTTGAAAGAATGTCAAAAATCACGATTTTCATTTTTTTGACCTAATATGTAATATCCGATTAAGACTTTTCAAGTGATATCAGATTTATTTTTAGTTTCAAGTTATAAACCCTATTAATATACAATTGAAAGTTGGCTATTACACACACATGTATGGCATAATGAAACATAAAACTGTGATTTACTCAAAGTAATAGGTTGTTAAAACTACCAATATGTCAAAGTCTTTTACCCAAAGTAATTTGTCATTTTAAACACTTTTTCTTGATTAAACATATCATGTATATTGTCATGTCACACACAGAAAAGAAATTATCCGATAAGGTGATAGATAACTCATTTTATGTTATCCCAAATGGAACGATGTATTTTTACTGGATGCGCATTTCACTGAAAAACTCTATTTGAAGGTACATCTAGAGTGTACATGTACAAAGGCAGTTATCCCATGTATTATCAGTGTAGTCTATGGGCCAAAAACTGAACTGTCCCCACCTCCTTAGAAATAATCTTAAATGAGTTTTTTTTCTGTTAGATGGGACCATTAACTCTCAAAATGTGCTTCTTTGCCCTAAATTAAAACGTGGGCGTGACCACAAGGGCTATTACCATGGCAACGGATCAAAAACAATAGGATTTAAGAAATTGTCATGTATTCGTGATTAAGAAAGTACAAAAACACATTCTAAAGTAATGTATCAACAGTTTCTCACTTGATTAAAACCCAAATAAGTTATACAAGGTGTCCGTCGTGTTTGAAAATGGCTGTTTCCATGGAAACAGTAAGAACAAGAATGATATTTGAGCAAAATCCCTTGATGCTACCTTAAAAAGAGGTAAGTATTGATATTGACCATTATTATTTTCTCTTTTACAGGACACTCACTTATACATTTTTTAGTAAATGGGTGATAGATGTGACTACGACATGTGTAGGCCGTTACCATGGTAACAAATATATTATTGTGTTGTATTTCTAACAAAATACTATGGTTGTTTTCAACATGAAATAATGGTAAACATCTAATAACTTTTGCCGTCTGTTTGATTATATTAAAAATTTTAGTTAATTGGAGTAGAGCTATATTTGATTTATAAAAACTGTTGCCATGGAAACAGAATGTTAATGAAGATGAAATCTTTCAAAGAAAGAAATGTGACCTACCAATACAAAATAAAATGTTAAACAAACTGAATTTCAACAATATCAAATGAATCTTATTATTTTTCACCGTAGCTATCAGAATCAGCTTGTTTGTCTTAAAGGCCAAGTCCACCCAAATAGTTTAGTTGAATCAGTAGAGTTAAATTAAATAAACGAAACAGTAACAAATATCAAAATCGGATAAAAATAAGAGATTTACGGCATTTTGAAGTTTTGCATTGTTTCGTAAAACAGTGGTATGCTTAACATGGGCTGTATGCAAATTAGTGATCCGGTGATGTCATGAGCTCACATTTCGTTTTGTATTTTATTATATTTATTTTATTTACATTTATTTGAATTTGAGAATTTCAAATATTTCATTTTTTCATCGATGTTTATAAATCTGATACGTGCCCCTTTTCCTTCGAGAAGTCTTTTTTTCCCCTTTGCAACAACATTTTTTGTGCATTCTCATAAGCTGATAAGTACCCCTTCATCTGTTATTCCCCTATTCTGAGAGTTACCTGTTTTACTTAGACAAGTACCCCTATTCATTTTTTTTCAATAAAGTGATCCTTTCCTTCTAACAGGTGCTCTTTTTCATCTCTGTTGAGTGCCACATTTATCCTCAATATTATTGCCCCTTCCATTCTGATACATGGCGTTTTCCTTCCATTAAGTGCCCTTTTGACCCCTAAAAAGAGTCATTTATTTTATAAAATATCTTGTGCCCGCCCCGCTTCGGAGAAAGAAGATCCCGTTTATGCTACCAATTATTATTTTAAAAAAAGTTTTAAAAAAATTTGCATCCTCTTAAATACGATTTGCCCCCCCCCCCCCCCACTTCGTAGAAAGAGGATCCCGTTTATGCTATACATTATTATAAAAAGACAAGTGTCAACAAAGTTTGATCGGTCGCTACGCTCGCTCGCCTAATCAAAATTAACATTATTTAAATACGATTGTGCCCGCCCCGCCCCTTGCCAAGAAAATTCCGTTTATGCTGCCAATTTCTTTCAATGAGAGATATTACTATTTTTTCCGCTCGCTCTCTACACTCGCTCGCCCAGTCAAAACCATTCCCTTAAATATGATAATTATTAAAATCGAACATTAGAAAAGGGGCTCGCTCGCGAATATGAAATTAACACTCATTTGATGTGGAACAAGTGATTGTAGGTGGTGCTTTAATTAGATATTGGCAAGGAAAAAAAAATATTCGAATTAGATTTATCAAATAGAGGTGTCGTGGGGTCTAGTAGATACGTCACCAGACTGTGGATCTCATGGTTCGCTGTTCGAATCCCGCCATGGCACGAATGTCATTTGGCAAGACATTCATCTACATTCGCCACTCTCCACCCAGGTGTAGTAAATGGGTACATGGTAGGAATTTATTCCTTGACTGCGTTCAGCGCCTTATACTTTTATAGGGCACCTGGGCTAAAGCCAGGTTAATAATACTACTTCGGCGCTTAAAAACATATGTATTCAGCGCAATATAAATGTTATGTATTATTATTTATCATTAAATGAAAATACACTCACGGTTGATATAGGCTGAGAACAAATTATTCAGTTAATTGCTTCTGCACATGCCCCTCCCCCCAAAAATAAATAATAATGTTGTCGTTCACAAACAAAGGTTTATCGGTTATCGGTGGCACACAGACTCAGGTTCGTCGGTAAATTAGTGATCTCGACACCCCCCCCCCCCCTAGGCCTAGGGGGCCTAGGCCTAGCGACGCCCACGAGTCTATCCAGTCTTTCATGATGACATTGTACTTTGAACTCCACTAGGATGACTTTTTTCCTCTTCCTAAGAATCTGATGTCACCGGCGGATCCAGGATTTTCCAAAGTGGGGGGAGTCTCGATGTGAAAGAGATACGCGAAAAAACGAAAGAAAAAAGGAAAGGCCAAAATAGGGGGCTGAAGTCCTAGTTGTCAATCAGGGATAATTTAAAAAAGATCCGCCAAAAGCACCCCCCCCCCCCCGATCCACCACTGGGTATCACAGCCCGCTATGCTCGATTGGAAATTAAAGGAATATACCGACCCTCACACTCAACTGCAAACTGTAATGTAAAGAAAGAAACAAATAGGATAATTTGAATCTTTCCCGAGATGGCTTCAAAATGTGGGGTATATAATGTCTAAAACTTATGTATTCACTTTAACATTTCCATTTATGCCTTTCCCTTTTCCCTAAAAAGTGCCTTTTCTGTTATTGCCCCCTTGTGCATGCCCCCTTTCCCACAGAAGTTCTTTTTCTGCTAGTGTCTACTTTTATACCCCCCCCCAATCACGAGACGCTTTGCCGCCCTGGTCTGTGACCAATATTAATTAGTTGCCAACTCGTGATTTTAAGTCGCTACACTCTACATCAACACTAAATTTGTAATTATACCGTATTTAGTTGCCAGCTAACCTTAATGAATATCATCGATATACATGTATGTATATGATCTTTGTGTGACTTTCAATAGTAAATTTCCAAAGATGACTTTTTACGGTTCTTATTTTAGATGACAATCGACAAAGTTACGGGTCATGTTTTTTTGTTGTAATCCTGTAGTCTCATTAGTACATGGATGTTATCCACATTCCACATTCGGCTTAACATTAATATACTCAATTTGTTAGTTTTGAAATATTCATAGCCGTTTATTATTGTTTTTACTTATTATTTTATTACTTATATTTTTATTATGTAACTATATTTTTTTTCTTATAAATTGTTACCAATTTATGCTATACCTTATTGTTTATTCCTGTTGCATCAGGAACATGATGCAAAACAGTTTTATACTGATCATGCTTTTATCCTTTATGAATAAGTTCAAATAAATCGATACATAAATACAGTGCTTATGAAAAATAGTATACAACTCTGATAGCTTCTAGTTAAAATGTTGTAATCGATGTGACTTTAAAATCTACTTCATGGTGAAGAATAGCTTATTGTCTGTCTAGTAGTACCTCATTCATGACATTTCTGCCATGGATGACTGAGCACCAGGGTTTTTAAAAAGAGCCAAACAATCAAAATCTCCTTGCTGACGCTGATGCAACGAATGTTGCTACTTTAGTCTAAAATATTTTGTAAAAAGTTAAATTCTTCTTTGTGCTTCAATGCTTCATTGTTTAAAGTGATGTAAGGTTCCATATGACCTTGTTGTCATGGATGACTGAGCACCAGGTTTTTTTTTAAAAGAGCCAAACAATCAAAATCTTTGTAAACAAATTTTAAAGTCACATCGATTACAACATTTTAATTAGAAGCTATCAGAGTTGTGTATACTATTTTTGATAAGCACTGTATTTATGTATCCATTTATTCATTTAGCGTCAAAATCTTCTTGTTCCAAGTGTGGGCTGACGCTGATGCAACGAATGTTGCTATTTTAGTCTAAAATATTTTGTAAAAAGTTAAATTCTCCTTTGTGCTTCAATGGTTCATTGTTTAAAGTGATGTAAGCTTCCATATGACCTTGTTGTCATGGAGGACTGAGCACCAAGGTTTTTTTAAAAAGAGTCAAACAATCAAAATCTTCTTGTTCCAAGTGTGGGCTGACGCTGATGCAACGAATGTTGCTATTTTAGTCTAAAATATGTTGTAAAAAGTTAAATTCTCCTTTGTGCTTCAATGCTTCATTGTTTAAAGTGATGTAAGCTTCCATATGACCTTGTTGTCATGGATGACTGAGCACCAGGGTTTTTTAAAAAAGAGTCAAACAATCAAAATCTTCTTGTTCCAAGTGTGGGCTGACGCTGATGCAACGAATGTTGCTATTTTAGTCTAAAATATTTTGTAAAAAGTTAAATTCTCCTTTGTGCTTCAATGCTTCATTGTTTAAAGTGATGTAAGCTTCCATATGACCTTGTTGTCATGGATGACTGAGCACCAGGGTTTTTTAAAAAAGAGTCAAACAATCAAAATCTTCTTGTTCCAAGTGTGGGCTGACGCTGATGCAACGAATGTTGCTATTTTAGTTTAAAATATTTTGTAAAAAGTTAAATTCTCCTTTGTGCTTCAATGCTTCATTGTTTAAAGTGATGTAAGCTTCCATATGACCTTGTTGTCATGGATGACTGAGCACCAGGGTTTTTTAAAAAAGAGTCAAACAATCAAAATCTTCTTGTTCCAAGTGTGGGCTGACGCTGATGCAACGAATGTTGCTATTTTAGTCTAAAATATTTTGTAAGAAGTTAAATTCTCCTTTGTGCTTCAATGCTTCATTGTTTAAAGTGATGTAAGCTTCCATATGACCTTGTTGTCATTGATGACTGAGCACCAGGTTTTTTAAAAAGAGTCAAACAATCACAGTCTTCTTGTTCCAAGTGTGGGCTGACGCTGATGCAACGAATGTTGCTATTTTAGTCTAAAATATTTTGTAAAAAGTTAAATTCTCCTTTGTGCTTCAATGCTTCATTGTTTAAAGTGTTGTAAGCTTCCATATGACCTTGTTGTCATTGATGACTGAGCACCAGTGTTTTTTAAAAAGAGTCAAGCAATCACAATCTTCTTGTTCCAAGTGTGGGCTGACGCTGATGCAACGAATGTTGCTATTTTAGTCTAAAATATTTTGTAAAAAGTTAAATTCTCCTTTGTGCTTCAATGCTTCATTGTTTAAAGTAATCTAAGCTTCCATATGACCTTGTTTCAATCCAGATGACAATATTTAATTTATTTCAATAGCCTTCTATCTTCCTGTCCCGTGATAACTAAAAACTGTCTGCTCATTCGTCAATAGCACCATTCCACCTGCATACGGTGCTTTTGCGAATAACACATGGACTGAAAGGTTTACTGACCTCAAAGACTAAAAGAAGAAAAGAAGGATACACGTTGAAAATTAACAATGTACATTTTTAATTACTCAGTAAAAAGGCTTTCCTGAAAAAAGGGATGCAGATGAGGCCAACATTGTGTTATCAAATGGCCAAAAAAAATTTGAAATTTAGCTTGTAATGAGCCCTTTCTTGAGTTTGAGTTGACTTTAAAACCTCTTCTATTCAAATGCACAAAATCAATTGAAAATAACTCAGCAATTGTTTTCCAACTGAAATAACTGCTGCTGAGTCATCCGTAGCAGCAAAGTTATGAATATAAGGTATCATTGCACAGAATATAAGTTGTTCTTTACTATGAAATAAATTTCAAGCTCATAGAGGTTATAAATTTATATTTTAGAAGCTAATTAAGTTGGGTATACTTTTTCCTGATACGCACTGTATATGAATAAAATTTGCAATGAATCAAGTAACAGGTCTTGTCATCATGTTCAATGTGAAAATTTTGGTATCACCTATTTAATAGCGAACACAAATCTTCTGGATCTAGATTGGAATCAAGTAAACAGAAATTCTGGTAGAAAGACAACACCACTTTTTGTATTAGCTACCAAATTTTGGTAACAGCTATTATGATAGTGGTCACATTCACAACCAACGAGCAGATTCTAATCGCTGACGGTGTTTGTTAATCTCATTGCTATATATTGTATATTGGTTAGTTACATTTCCTTCTTTAGTTGAAAGATGTCATCTTCATTAATTCTGTTTCCATGGCAACATATTTTTTTAAATAAATCAAATTCCAAACTATATTCCAAACTAAATTTGTGAATATAATCAAACAGGCGGTAACAATAATTAGATGTTTACCATTATTTCATGTTGAAAACAAATATAGTTCTGTATTTCATTAGAAATGCAATAAATTTATTTGTTACCATGGTAACGGCCTACACATTTAGTGGTCTCCTCCATCATCCCTTTACTTAAACAAATTTTGATAAGTGAGTGTCGTGTAAAAGAGAAGATAATCACGTACAATACAAATATATCGTAGCATCGTTGTTTTTTTTTTTTTTTGCTCAAATATGGTTTTTTTTTGTCTTACTGTTTCCATAGCAACAGCCATTTTCAAACATGATGGACACCTTTTGTTTGAGTTTTTATCAAGTGAGAAACTTGTGATACATTACTTTAAAATGTTATAATGTGTTTTTGTCCTTTCTTAATCACGAATACATGACATTTTCTTAAATTCTACTGTTTGATCCGTTGCCATGGTAATAGTCCTTGTGGCCACGCCCACCTCTTATTTTAGGGCAAAGAAGCATATTCTGATAGTTAATGGTCCCATCTAACAGGGAAAAAAAATCATTTTAAGATTATTTCTAAGGGGGTGGAGACATTTCAGTTTTTGGCCCATAGACTATATTAATAAACATGGGATAATTGCCTTATACACTCTAGATGTACCTTCAAAAAGTGTTTTTCAGTCAAAATGCGCATCCAGTAAAAACACATCGTTCTGTTTGGGATATCATAAAATGAGTTATACATTACCTTATCGGATAATTTCTTTTCTGTGTGTGACATGACAATATACATGATGTTTAATCAAGAAAAGGCGTTTAAAATGACAAATTTACGTTGGGTAAAAAACTTTGAAATATTGGTAGTTTTCACAACCTATTATTTTGAGTAAATCACAGTTTTATGTTTCATTACGCCATACATGTGTGTGTAATATCCTACTTTCAATTGTGTATTAATCAGGTTTATAACTTGAAACTCAAAATAAATCTGATGATTTGATTTGATTTTATTTTATTCGTCAGGTATATTGCAATACAAACATAACCAGGTACCATGACACGATAGCCCATGAAAGCCGAAATGGCTTATTTCCAATGGGGTCCTTACCTAAATAACTGATTAAAAAATACACTAAGAAAACACATTAGTACGGCTACAAGACTATCGTACACGTACGACAAGTAATAAGAATGTACTAATTAAAAGTAGCAAAATAAAACATAACATTTTTTATAAAGTAGGCGAAGATTACATAAATGTGAAAACAAGACTTACTCAACGGAAAAAACTATATACAGAAAATCATAATGAAACTATCGATAATAAACGTTGGTTACATAAGTCAAATAATATAGGAAAAAACCATCTGAGCTACAAAAAGGAGAGGAGAAATATAGTTATGGAGCAGACACATTTTTCAAATGATGCTTCAATACCCTTTTAAAATGTAAAAAATTCTTAACTGACTTAACATGATTTGGGAGGGAATTCCAGAAAAGAATACCGTTAAAATAAAAAGAATTTCCAATTTTACCTTTCCGCTTAGGCACTACGAAATTAAATTGACTATTTCTAGTGTCATGTCTATGAACACTTGAAGAGCGAGTAAAATTATTTGAAATATAGTGATCTGCATTAGAGTACAAAATCTTATGTACATGGTGAATTAAAAGTTGTTGTGATCTAAGGTTTACATGAAGAAGACCAGCTGTTTCAAGTTCACTCTTCCCAATGTGTGTTCTTGGTGGTAAGTGATTGATAAATCTTACAATCTTATTTTGAATTATTTTTAACTTGTTTTGATCCACCTTGCCTAGACTGCAGTACCATGCCGCATTAGCATAATCAAATAAACATTGTATTAAGGAAAAACTTAAAATGCGTCTTGATTTTAAGTTCATGCAATTTTGATAACGATACAAGAATTTTAGACGAGCATTAGCTTTTTTGACAATACTGTCAACCAAACTTGAGCAAGAAAGATCACTAGCTATATTTAGTCCTAAATACTTCACAGAATCCTGTCTCTTAATGAGTTGATTGTTATAACTTATATTGAAATCATCAGTATACTTCAGCCTACCCCGCGAACAAAACAAAATACTTTCGGTTTTACCAATATGTAAGCTAAGCTTATTTGCTGTCATCCAATTAACACAGTTTGATAATTCTAAGCTAAGTTTTTCCCCGATCAGCTTTGGATCAGTACCAGAATATAGTAACACACTGTCATCCGCATATAAAAGTAATTTACTGTCGTTGACACAAACACACATATCATTAATGTAGCACATGAAAAGAATAGGACCTAATATGCTCCCCTGGGGAACTCCGCATCTTATGGGCATAGAATCGGAGAGTACATTTTGCAACGAGACAACTTGATGACGATTGGTCAAGTAAGACCTAAACCATTGCACACATGCAGAATTTAAACCCATTACTTCTAATTTACTTAACAGTACATTATGGTTAACGGTATCGAAAGCTTTTTGCAAGTCAAGAAGAACCATCCCAACAAAACGTCCTTGGGAAATTTCGTTCCTCACAAAATCTAACAGGTGAATAAGACAAGTTTCAGTGGAATAACCATTTCTAAAACCAGATTGAAATTCAAGGACCATCTTCTAAATCACGGGAAGACCCAGGTGTCACTTTTCCTTAAGCCAACAGATTATTTTGAAATATTAAATATTGTTTCTTCGCTTAGGAATAGTAGGGCTTTGGGTCATGATGAAATTAGTTCAGCTTTTCTAAAGCAAATTATTGGTTCGATCTTGATACCTTTGGTGCACATTTGTAACCTTTCTCTCTCATCTGGTGTGTTTCCTTGTCATTTCAAACTGGCAAAGGTTATCCCTGTTCATAAGAGAGATAGCACTTCTAGTATTAATAACTACAGACCAATATCAATTCTACCTAGCTTCTCAAAAATCCTAGAGAGAATTGTTTATAATAGACTCATCGGCTTTCTTGACAAAAACAAATTACTTAATCCTAACCAGTTTGGATTTAGAAAGTCTCACTCTACTGACCTTGCGTTGGTGAGATTTTATGACTTTGTTTCTGGAGCCTTGGCAACTCGGGAACACACTATAGGTGTGTTCATGGATCTGAGCAAAGCTTTTGACACACTTGATCATTCCATACTCTTATATAAACTTGAACACTATGGGGTAAGAGGCATTGCTTTAGAATGGTTCTCCAGCTACCTTTCACAGAGGAGGCAATACACCTGTTATAATTTTGTCAATTCTGATATATCACTTTTAAGATGTGGGGTGCCTCAAGGTTCCATACTAGGGCCACTGCTTTTTCTTATATATATTAATGACTTATGTAATGTATCCACTTTGTTGAATTACATTTTATTTGCTGATGATACGAGTGTATTCCTTTCTCATCGAGACATAAATTTACTAGAAAACCGAGTTAACTCGGAACTGCCAAAAATAGCGAATTGGTTTCGAAGTAATATGCTGTCTCTCAACCTGCAAAAAACTAATTTTATTCATTTCAAGGGTAAAAAATCATGTCAACAAAATCTTTCCATCAAACTTGATGATGTCCTATTAGAGCAGAAAACATGTACGAAGTTCCTTGGTGTTCTGATAAATGAAAAACTCAACTGGGGAGATCACTTGCAGCACATAAGGACACCGATTTCTCGTGGCATTGGTATTTTATATAGGGTTAGGTATATTGTACCCTCCAGAACATTAATTACTTTATACAACACTCTTATTCTACCATATATTTCCTATTGTAATATCCTTTGGGCTACATCCAAGGGTACAACCGATAATATTCTCATGCTACAAAAGAAAGCAATTCGAATATGTGCTGGTGCTGGTTACCTTGACCACACACATCCCCTGTTTATTAAACTGAAAACTCTGCCAGTCTGTGACATTAATTTCCTTCAAATGTCAACATTTATGTATCGTTATAACACCAAGCTCTTGCCTGCGACCTTTTGTTCAATGTTCCAAAGAAATGACGAAATTCATTCTTATCGGACTAGACAATCAGCAAACATTCATTTATCCAACCCCCGCACAGTGTTAGCACATAAATCTGTACGGCATTATGGCCCAGATGTTTGGAACTCATTACCAAATGAAACTCGTAACTTATTGACCATACACTCCTTCAAAAGCAGTGTTAAATGCATGCTTATCTCACATATGTAACTAGTGCTGTTTCTGTATCCATCAGTTCTGGGTATTCTCACTTTATATAGATTCTTACAAGCGTTGTGAATTTCTCTGGGTGTACATGTAAATCTATATCTTTATAACTTACTAACTATATAGGGGTTCTTTTCTTTTCTTTTCTTTTGTATATTTCCATATTCTTTTTTGTTTTTTTCCTCTTTTGTTTTTATTATCTCGTTTACCATTTTAAGGTTCGTTTTGATTTATGTTTATTTTATTATAATGGTTTTACCCGTTTATATTGTTTGTTTTAAGTATGCAGGTGTGGCAATACCTCTCAAGCTTATAGCTTATTTTGCCAAACCTCTGTGTGTTTCAATACGAAACAATATTACTGTGTAATACTTTGTATTATTATGTGATTGTAAATATGATTCCTGAAGCATGCACAAATAAATAAATAAATAAAATAAATAAATAAATATATTATTTTGTTTTCTTGAAAGTAGTTCTCTAATTGGGCATACACACATTTCTCTAGGACCTTCGAGACTATACTTAAAACGCTAATCGGTCTATAATTGCTAACATTAGTTTTATCTTTCTTTTTATAAAGGGGTGTTACTTTTGCAATTTTCATTTCATCAGGGAAGGTGGAGGTTGAGAGAGATAAGTTAATGATGTAAGTTAAAGGTTTATACAAATATTTAGCTCCATCCTTCAAAAATCTGGCAGGTACCAAGTCAAGCCCGGTACTTTTTGATATTTTCAACTTATTCAATTCATCTAAAACAAACTTTTCTTTTCTTTCGACACACCCTTAGTGTCGTATAATTTTTGTAATTTAACACTGTCCGTTCCAAATTCATTTGTGTTGCTATCTGGCAGATTACTAGCTAATTTTTCTGCCACAGTTGTGAAATAATTGTTAAATTCGTTCGCTATCCTCATATTATCATGACATAACTCCCCTTGGATATTGATAACATTCTCTTTAATATTCTTTTGTTTGTTTTTACAACCTAAATCTTTCAGATTCTTCCACAACTTTTTAGAATCATTTTTATGCTCATCAATTTGATTTTGGAAGTATTCATCTTTAGCCTGTCTCACTTTTCTTTGCACCAAATTACGTAAAAGTTTATATTTCTTTTCTAATTCTAAATTACCACAATCCTTTTTCATTCTTTTAAAAGCTATATTTCTTTGTCTTATTAGCGAAATAATTTCAGCATTCATCCACTTATCGGTTCTTTGCTTAATTCTTACTTGTTTTAATGGAGCACATTTATCAACTATAGACATGAAAATATTTTTGAAAATTGACCACGCAGTATTTACTTCTTTACATTCTAATATGTCAGACCAATTGACTCGAGATAAAACATTATTAAAATCATCTATACAATAGTTTCTCATACACCGAATATTTATATTTCTATGCTGTTTGAATACAGGTCTTATGAGCTTCCTAGAGCAGTAGGTTAAAAAATGATCACTTAGGCCAATTTCAATAACACCACTTTGACAAATATTTTCTTCTTTACTGCTGATTACATGGTCTATTAATGATGAAGTGGCCGATGTTGTTCGAGTGGGTTTAGTTATAAGTTGACTCAAACCATTTAAATTCAAAATATTCTTGTATTTTTTTGATAATGAAGACTGCTGCAAAAGGCAGATATTCATGTCCCCTAAAATTATAACCTCATCATCTTTTGTTAATTTATCCAAGGTGTCAGTGAGATATTCAATAAAATAATGATCTGTAGGGGGTCTGTACACAACACCTAGAGTAATGGGTTTTGTATGGGGTAATAGAATGTCAATCCATAACGATTCAATATCATTTTGTGTAAGATCTTCTCGTACGTTAAATGCAATATCATTTCTAATATAAAGACAGACTCCACCACCATGTTCTCCTACACGGTCTCGTCTTAAAATACAATATCCATCGATACAAACTTCTTCATCGTTCACGGAAGAGTTTAACCACGTTTCTGTGATTGCAATTACAGAGATTCTATTTTGGGAGAAAAGGAGTCGTAGTTCAGGTATTTTAAACAGAATTGATCTAACATTCAAATGAACAAGATGCAACCCTCACTTGAAAAGTCTTAATCAGGTATTACATATTAGGTCAAAAAAATAAAAATCGTGATTTTTGACATTCTTTAAAATTTTGAGCCAAAAATGGCATTTTTAGGCAAAAATGCGCGTGGCATCCGCCCGTACGTTATTAGTCAGTATTTTTGCAAGACTTTAAGCATGAACGCCGAGCATTACCCAAAAATGCCGTCCAAATTAAAAAAAATCTTCTTGGCTGGTCTACTATATAGCGAACAAAGCAATTACATCTTTATATTTTCAAATTTAGAACCCTTTAAGCTATTTAAGAAATATATAGGCCTACTGGGGGCGCGAAATTACGAGATCCTGAAAGAAAATAATTATGCAAGGGAGCAAAGCGACCGAGCTTTGGAAAATTTTCGCATTTCAAACCTTATAAAAATAGATTTCTAGTGCATTTACAATGCGGATTGGGGGGGGGGGGGACATAATCCGTAAGGATTATGAGTTTTCTTCATTTCCCCCTTCTTTCTTGCTCTCCTTTTTTCTATTCTTTTTTGCGCCCCTCCAAGTGACGCCTGGGGCACGCGCCCCCTGCCCCTATACGCTAAAAATCTGTCTAAATACTTGCATTTCAGAGCATCCCGAAATGGTTTTTTAATGAAAAGAAGGAATGCACGGATCTACGCTAATGGACGGAACCCCTCAATTGAGAATAACAATGCGAGCGAACGAATTTTCTTCGATATTTTCGCATTGAAATTATGGAATTTCTTATTTCCTTACTTCTAATCATTAAAGAATGTGATGATATTTCAAGATCAAACATAATGAGTTTAGAATAATCATTAGTTTTAAGTTAATGTATCATAATTCTTATTTATTTTATCCAAAAATATTGGGAGGGGGGGGGGATGATAACACAGGCCATCCCCCCTCACTAACGCACATATTTAATCAGTCTTTACAGTCAGGTATTATTCCTGACTTGTTCAAACTAGCCAATGTAACTCCAATTTTTAAAAAGGATGACCAACATGAAATCAGCAATTACCGTCCTATTTCTATTAAAATCTTAGAGAAAATTGTTTATTATACTATTAATACATGGTTGGGAGTGCGTTGGTCCGATCTGGCAACACAAAGGTTTTTATCGCGGTGTACTACCCTGATAGCAGAAAGTGGTAAACATTACGTGATATTTACGTCGTGGTTTTCGTCTTTTTTACGTCCTGTAATTACGTCAATAAGACGACAACTTGCACCAACGCAAGACGTCAAGAGGACGTCTTATTTTGACGTCATCTGTACACTGTAAAAACTGAAGTGCTGTATATAGCACTTTTTGAGGGCATGCATAGGGACTGCACTCAGAGCTATTGAATGCACACAGCGTGCTATATCAGCACTTTCACAGGAGCTGGACCGGCTCCTTAAACTGCACTGCTAAACATTCATTAAAAAAATGATTTGGGCGAGCTTCGAACCAGGGTCCGCTGATCGAGAATTGCTGGCATTACCGCTAGACTAACTCACATCGTACGATTTAGAGCAGATCATATTGTTACATAGTGAATTTACGACACCACATAGTTCATGTTATCTACTTGACTCCCATGACTAAACTGGATTGCAAGAAGCATTCGTTAGTCCATCGGTAACGTCGGCGCCTCTCAATCAGCGGAACCTGGTTCGAGGCTCGCCACGGTCACATTTTTTTTTTAGCACACTACAAGTGCTATAAACAGCATTTCAGGTGCAGTCCCTATACATGCCCCTAAAAGTAGCACTTTAGTTTTTACAGTGTACAAGACGTAGAGATGACGTCAAAATAAGACGTCCTCTTGACGTCTTGCGTTGGTGCAAGTTGTCGTCTTATTGACGTAATTACAGGACGTAAAAAAGACGAAAACCGCGACGTAAATATCACGTCATTTTTAACACTTTCTGCTATCAGGGAAGAGGAATAAAGACGTAGAGATGACGTCAAAATAAGACGTCCTCTTGACGTCTTGCGTTGGTGCAAGTTGTCGTCTTATTGACGTAATTACAGGACGTAAAAAAGACGAAAACCACGACGTAAATATCACGTCATTTTTTAACACTTTCTGCTATCAGGGTATACGCACGAGGCGCAAGCCGAGTGTGTTTGACACCACGATAAAAACCTGCGTGTTGCCAGATCGCACTAATGCACGAACTCACAACCGTGTATCAATAGTTTTATAAAACGGGTCGGCAATATGATTATGAAGTCTATAAAAATGGTTACGAACCCCATAGAAACGCCAAGTGTCGCACAGTCATGGAGGCTGCCATTTGCTTTCCTGGATGACATCACATAAGCGCAGCCAACAAAAGTCATGCGCGTTTCAGTGCGCGCATGTAATCCCTGCGCTAATGACATTTAAACTACGCGATATCTTTGCGTTTTAAGTTTGCACGCACCAGAGGTACGCGTACATACTCTTTATAGTTAACTATATTGTTCAATGAAATCAAAGCGAATTATTTGCATGTAATATAATTATTATTAAAAATCATGATAACAGATTTTGACAGGCGAGTGCAGCTACTTATCCACTATGATTTATAGAGAACATATTTCATAAATATTTCCCAATTAACATCATTAAAAAAAAACAGGGGGTGGGCTACCGGTACAATTCTGAAAATATTTCAGACAAGGAAAAAGAGAGCTATCACAATTTTCAGTTCCTCAAAAAATCTCTAACAAGTGAAAGAAAATGTTATCAGGAAATCACATTTATCAGAAAATTTGAAAAGGGGGCACATTTCTTGGGATGTGTACTTAAGGTCTACCATTTGGATTAAAAAAAAAGTGGGTGGGGGCGATGGTCGGTCGTTCCCTCTTAAATCCACCACAGTGATTTCGATAAATTCTGTTACGTATGAGACATAATTATTATTCATCTTGGAGTATGGGACATAATTATTATTCATCTTGGGCTTGATTCATGTAAAAAAGAAAATATTTGTACTTCAAGTATCATCAATCGATGGCGCTGTTGTCTATATATAGGACCAGAGCCATCCATGTGTAGGACTAGAGTACCTACATAAAGAGAGTAACGACAACTCATGATTTGAACGCCATTTTGTTTCCTCTGCTATGCAACATTTCTATTCAATTCCGATGAGCACCTGAGTGTGAATGCAATCTAGGGTGTGCTTGTGTAAACACTCTTTAAATCTTTTATTCATGTACAGGCGCATAACTTGTAATTCTAATGCATGAAACTGTAATCGATGTTAATGTACTTCCATGAATGAGAATGATCATGTGCCTGTGTACGAATAAAAGATGAAAAGAAATGAAAACAGAATATATACAGTTAAACCCTGCACTGCATTATGAAACGCGAAATGAACGTTTCACTACCGACTGCAATTAAAAAAAAAAACCATAATTTTATTTTGAAAACAGACTCGGTTGTTAACGGATAACCAATCATAATGTGGGTAAGAAATTTCTGCATACTTTTTATTTTGAATACACAAATTTCTTTAAATGTTTTTAGAGTTATATTAAAAGGCGTCAGGGGAGCTTTATTGGTTGAGAATATACATGTATATATGAAAACGGATGATATATTCTTTTTCTCATTTTTGGTAGGGAAAGGGCCGGGGTGCTTGATGGCATATGAAAGAGACTTAATCTCCTGACGACGAACGGAGCATACTGTTCGAAACACGTTGAAACATAATATAGCAAGTGAAACCGCAAAGAAAACCATAGTTCAAAAATATCTTTCAGAACTATTTCACACGTACTGGGTCTCGTTTCATAATACTTGCTAGATATCAGTGACAACTGCTACATTTCTATGACAAATTTGCTCTCAGCCAATCAGATGCAATGATTTCATTAGCTTGTAACGGTTATTGCAACTTGTTATTGATATCAAGTTTTATGAAACAGGGCCCAGAAGAATACCAAAACTTCTTTTCAGAAAAAAAACACTCTTCAAAACTTCTGCGACCTGCTCACAACTTTTCCAGTCTTGATCACTTCTTCCTTCGGTCTTCCTCTTTCCATTTCACCTTTCATTTTTTGGTGTAAAGACACAGGAAACAAAGAAGAATATGGTATTCTCATATAAACGTTTATCTAATTTTCATTCGATTATCGAATATCGCGTGTGTGTCTCATATACACTGCCTACTATGATGACTGCTGCAACGTGCGATCGGACACTTCTTGAAATACAGCTCAGTTTTCGAACCATCAGGAAGCTTTATTTTTAGTCAGGTTAGTAGTTGCACCGTCGACTGAATCACCAAGATGTGATTTTGGTACTTCCATGTATAGGCCTATGCAATTATAGGTAAAGGTCTAAAGGATGGGTCTGTTTATTAGTATTCATTATGAAGATAATTCATGCCATTGCCAGTGTTGTAGTGGTAAATATTTTTTGGGTATACTCCCTTATACTGATCCTCAATCCTCAGAGCACACACTCACCCTCACACCCACACACATCCTCACACACACAGTCTTGTATTGCTTTATTTCCGAGGACAAGTATTGTTCCTCTATTGTTCCTCCGTCCTCGGACAGTCGACGGAATAAAGCACAAATTCATTGTTCGACGTTCGAGGACTATTGTCCGGCTTCCGAGGACCATTGTTGTCATGATTTTTTTTGTTCTCTGTCCGAAAATGTCCTCGGACATAATGCTAAACAAACGCACACCCCCCCCCACACACACACACATCATGTCACATTATCATATCAAAATGTTAAAATTAAGTTTTGCAAAAAGCATCAACATTTGAAACATTAGGGAGTCATATTTTCAGACCAAAAAACATCAAGTCATTTTTTCAGACCAACCCTTGCATAAGCCCTATAGATCTATACATGTCTAAATCACCAAGACACAAATAATCCAAGATGATTCAAGCCGTTGTCATAATAATTTTTATTTCTAGTTTATGCAACACTCATTTACATATAATTGCTGATACAGATTCTTATAAGACACGCTGTCATAGATCTCCCAATGTCTTTATTGTTTGGTACTGCAACTAAATATACCATTATATAGTTATTTCATACATCTTGTTGTTGTGTAGTTTGAAATAAATGTTCTTTAAGATACTTACCCATGTGTAATTTTCATATGATTAAAGACACCTGTTCAACAATTAAATAAGATTGAGTTGTGCTCACAGGCGTAGCCAGGATGGCGTATCTAGGGATTATGGCACCCGGGGCAAAAAATGAAGTCCCCCTCCCCCCCCCCCCCCCCCCGAGTACCCAAACCAATCTACGTCAGCGAGGGAGCAAAGCGACCGAGCGGCAAATTTTTCAAATTTTAACCCTAAAAAACGCAATTTCTTGTGCATTTTACCCAGGAAATTTTGCAATTGAGCGGTAGAGAAGCTCGAATTTTATGCATTGATAAGCGGTTTTCTATTCACTCACTTCTACAATCGGGAGCAAAACTAACGAAAACCCTGAAAGGCTTGAGAAAGAGTCGAGAAATTCAGCAAGGGTACCTGAAGACTTGAAGTTGAGATTTCTTTTAAAAGTTGAACCTTTGCAAATGCTGTTTTATACACTTTATTTATCTTACATCGGGGGCGCAATATTTAGCAGGAGTCATATGACACATACATGATATATCGAGCAAAGCAATTACATCTTATATACCTGCGTGATAACCTGATGAGTGCAGGTCGAAAAGCTTCGTTATCATTATCATGGGCGCGAAATTACGAGATCCTGAAAGATAATAATTATATAATTATTATATAAGGGAGCAAAGCGACCGAGCTTTCGAAAATTTTCGCATTTCAAACCTTCAAAAACTAGATTTTTAGTGCATTAACCGGCCATTACCCCACCTCATATTTTTGGGGGGATATATACCCCTACCGCCCCCGCCTCCCGGGATCGACACCCACTGGTGGGGGGCCAGACGTGAAGGATCCAACCGCACAGCCAGGATGTCATTTTAGGAGGCGGTTGTGAGCACGCGAAGAGTGCGAAATTGGTGCGTGCTCCCCAGGGGGTGGGTGCAGGGAGGGGGAAGTTTCCCCCCTCCCGTGCGAAGCGCGAAAGCTCTGACGTTTTATAGCAAATTTGAGAGAACGATAACGGCTCGTAGCACCTTTTTTAGGCGGAAAGTTATTTCGAGGTCAGGACTGCTTTACAGTTATTTGGACGCAATACAGCATTGTATGTAACAGGGGTGGGTTCAGGAAGGGGGTAATTTCCCCTTCCCGCTCGGAGCGCGAAAGCTCTGAGGTTTTATAGCAAATTTGAGAGAAAGATAACGGCTCGTAGCACCTTTTTTAGGCGGAAAGTTATTTCGACGTCCGGACTGCTTTTCAGTTATTTGGGCGTAATACTGCACTGCAACAGGGATGGGTGCAGGGAGGGGGGGGGGGGGGGTTCCCCTTCCCGCGCTCTGACATTTTAGCAAATTTGAGAGAAAGATAACGGCTTGTATAGCAAACAAACTTTTAGGCGGAAAGTTATAGTTCGACGAACCGACTGCTTTTCAATTATTTGGAGCAATATTGCACGGTATGTAACAAGGGTGGGTGCAGGAAGGAGGAGTTTCCCTCCTTCCCGCGCGAAGCGCGAAAGCTCTAACGTTTTAGCACCTTTTTAGGCGGAATGTTAGTTCGACGCCCTGGCTGCTTTTCAGTTATTTTGGACGTAATACTGCACTGTAAAAAGGATGGGTGCAGGGAGTGGGAGTTTCCCGCTTCCTGCGCGAAGCGCGAAAGCTCTGACGTTTTAGCAAATTTAAGAGAAAGAAAACGGCTTGTAGCAAAGAATTTGTTTAGGCGGAAAGTTATAGTTCGACGCCATGACTGCTTTTCAGTTATTAGGACGCAATACTGCACTGTATGTGACAGGGGTTGGTGCAGGGAGAGGAGAGTTATTTCCCCCTTCCCGCGCGAAGCGCAAAAACTTTGACGTTTTTGCAAATTTTGAGAGAAAGATAACGGCTTGTAGCGCCTTTTGCCTTTTAACCCTTTTCTCTCAATTCTCCCTCTTTTTCACTCTCGCTTTTTTTTAGTGGCTGAATAGGGGGGGGGGGGGGGCATGGCCCCCTTGTGCCCCCCTGTCTACGCCAGTGGTTGTTATTAGTTATGCATTAGTTGTAGAAGTGAATGCAAGTAGTAAGTTTGTAGTTTAGACAGTGTAACATGCACAGTGCCCTGATTATAAACACGATTTCAAAGGCATCTTTTTCACAATAAATATCACATCAAAATATAATTAAATCTTAGTTTTTGCAAAAGGCATCAAGCATTAGTGAAGGTTAGTGAGTCGTATTTTCAGACCAATCATTGCATCAACCATATGTCCAAAATGCACAAACTAATCCAAATATTATCAAACCGTTGTCATAATAATGATTTTCTAGTTCTAGTTTCTGCAAATTCTCATCACATGTAAAGGTTGTGCTATCATAAAGTGTATGAGGTAATTATTTAATTGTTAATACAGATTTTTATAAGACACACTGTCACCCCTAAACGTCTTGTTTGTTAAAGAGGCAATGTACAAGTGCACAACATCTTTACTCATTTCATACATTTTGTTGGGAGCTTGAGCAAAATATTAATGAAGATACATACCCAATGTTAATAACATTTAAAAAAAACCTTTTGATGTGCAAACAGTGCAGTTTTGGGAATTGAACACAACGAACTGTTAACTACAACTGAGTTGTGCTTTTTGAGGCCTGGGGAGCGTTTCATCAAGTGTCTTGTCAGTGATTTTTACTGACAAAATTGCTCTCAGCAAATCAGATGCAAGGATTTCAGTAGCTTATAACAGTTGTCGGTAAAAAGCACTGACAAAACGCTTGATGAAACGCTCCCCGGAAATCGTTTTAGAAGTGCAAAGATGAGTATAGATTTGAAGTTCATACAATGTAACATTCACATTGCCCTGATTGTACACGCACATCCAAAAGTATTTGGATATTTTACTGAGGAAAACTGCAGAGAAACAACATATGAACACAATATATTTGTTTAGAATTGTTCTTTGAAATAAATCCCTCAAAAAGTTCTGCAATTCTACGTGCTTATGCAACAAAAATATAGGGCCTAGCTATGCATAGGGATGTTGCACCCACAAATGTAATAACGTCCACAAATGTAACAACACTTTACCCACAGTAATCAAAGTAGCACATGCTTTTAATTACCATAGTCTTAGAGCATATCAATTACGCACCTCAATTTTCCTCAAACTTCAAAGGCTGAAATTCCTTAGTTGGTCCTGGCCACTGCACGTAATCAGCTCCGCCTCCTTTGGCCTTGAAGTTGTACATTATATATTTTGTACGGCGCATGAGCCATGATGATGGCCTAGCGGCTATAGGACTAGCATATAGCCAGCTCGCGCCTAGCCTATGGCAAGCCAAAGGGGAATATAATCGTCTCTTGTATTTATATTCATCTCTAATATATATTCGTCTCTAATATATTCGTCTCTAATATATTCGTCTCTTGTATTTATATTCATCTCTGAAGAAATATATTCATCTTTTTAAATTGTTTATATTTATCTCTACAGAAATATATTCAGCTTTTCAACATTTTCGTCATTTTAATATATTCATCTCTTCAATATTTTCGTCTTTTTATTATATTCATCTCTTCAATATTTTCGTCTTTTCATTATATTCATCTCTTCAATATTTTCTTCTTTTCATTATATTTATCTTTCTTATATTTTCAGCTTTTAAATATTTTTGTCATTTTAATCTATTCATCTCTTCAATACTTTTATCTTTAAATTATATTCCTGTATTTCATATATTCATCTTTTCAATATTTTCGTCTTTTTAATCCATTTATCTTTTGGATGTTTTCATCATTAATTATATTCACCTATGTCGATATTTTCGTCTTGAAATTATATTCATCCTTTATCATTTAGATGTCTTTTTGTTCGTCCTTGACAATATTCGTCGTATCTCTTCGACTCCAGAGCCCTTGATCTGTGCGACTCTGTGCGGCATTTATTCCACAGCAGGTTTGTTCGTCTTTGAAATATGTTCGTCTTTTAATATATTCGTCTTTGAAACATTATATTCGTCTTCTCCAATGGGCACGAGATGGCGCTGCTCTCTGCTCTTGCTCTGCTCTTGCTCTAACTCAACCTCGGCGCAGTCGGCACCTGTATAGCAAACCCCGCTATAGTATTAGTATTAACATGATTAAAGCCTTAGTCACAACTGCCCGTACGGGCTTGTACGGGTGGTTTACGGGTGGTTTACGGGCAGAAATTTGGGAAAACGCAAGGGGGACGCAGGTTGTTCGTACGGAATTTCGAGTTCGCAGACAGCACGCTAAAGCCGTAGGCCGAAAATGTGTATGCACATTATTTTCTGCGTTCTCGCTACGACAGGCAGCCCGTGGACAGGACGTAATGAACACTCAGTCTCCGCAAGAGGCTAGTGCGAATAGCGTGGGTGGGTCGCACGTTTGCTGGGGGTAAAAACCGCGCGAATACCGCAGGCAGCACTCACGAGGCACGCATGTGATAGTCACGCAAGTCCGCATGCGCTCCTTGCGGGCCACGTGCGTGTTACGCGGGTATCCAATCATAGCTGAAAACGTGCATGTGACTTGCGTGCTTCGTGTGTCCCACCCACGGCGCATGCAAACACGTGCGTGCAACGTACGGCCAATTTGGGGTCGGTATAAAAACCGTACGGGCAACAGAGGTCTCACACTTTCGCTCTGAATTTTCAGGGTCTTCAGGAGGTCCGACGTTTCTTCAAGACATTTTCTAAATCAGGACTGACTCTTGAATCACAATGCCTGGAGCAAGAGGCAGGGGTCAGAAGAGAACACGTGGGGCTAAGAGGGTGGAAATCCACCGCCGACCGTACTGTCGCCGTACGGTTTTAGTACGTTCATCTTGCTTTCACCCTACTACCGGCGTGAATGTGGCGCAACAGGCCTGTACGTTCTTGCAACACGTACGGTGTACGTGCGATTATCGGACGTGAACATTGCGTCATCTGCACGGAGCACATACAAATCGCACGGCATTTGCACGTTACACTCACGATTAAATTTCCGACTGAGGCGTACTGACGCCTTGCGTGCCGCACGTTAACTGCAAGACATACGTGCTCCTTGTGTATGAAGCCCGCGCAAGCACGCTACTACTTATACTCCCTGTGCGAACTGCCACGGACCTCTACGTTTTTTCCAACCCCGAAAAAACGCAGAAACCGTGCGTCCTGAAAAAACGTACGGGCAGTTGTGACTAAGGCTTAAAGTCTTTCAAAAATAGATCCACTCATAACCAAAGGAAGCGCACGGAGTTCAGTCAAGTGGTAAGAAAAATACGGTACGTCTAATCTGTTTATTTAAATTCGAGTGCTTTCATTTAAAATACTCTCCATAGACTTACACCGACTAGTACTTAGGCTATAGTAGTAGGTAGTAGTTTTCTAGTACTGGTAGTAGGCTAACGTTCGTTAGGACTTAGGCTCAGTCCCACTCGCACTAAGTAATGCAAGGTCAGTAGGCCCTACTTACAATGACTTATATAAAACTAAGTTATAACTTAGTAAGTTAGTAGAATAACTTCGCACAACATGTGTCCTAGACCTGGGGATTTAGCTCGTGTACCAATCCAAATATCCAATGGGTTTTCCTGTAGGACCACGTTTCGTAAAAACAACGCAAATTGTAAATATCAACGCGAAAAGAAAAACAAATACGCATTTCGTAAAAGAAAAAAATTAACGAAAAAAGACGCATTTCGTAAAACGTGTTTTACGTTTTGTGGTGCATAATGAGGTCCGCAAACTGGCAAAACGTAAATCGCAAATCGTAAACTTGCAGTTAACATAAATTCTTTTGATATACCAAGCCCTCCCCCTCACCCGGCAACCAGATGAAGATAATTAGGCCTAAGCTATTACCAGAGGCGGCGTTCGGCGGGGGGGGGGGGGGGGGGGGGGCAGGGGGCACAGTGCCCTCACAAGTGCCTCTTTTCTCCTAATATATTGCCCTCTTCTGTCACTAATAACTACCTGCTCTCCAGATATGTGTTGTTTTTATTCTGATAAGTGCCCCTTTTTACCTATAGTATACATATTATAAAATGTGCCTGAAGGCCACAAAAGAGCCACAGCCCACACACCTAGCTCAAAAGAAACAGAGACGCTACATAGATTCTCTGACTGAAATCAGCACAATGTGAGGCAATGTAGCAGAGGACAGGAGGGGCACATTAAATGAACAAGAATGGGGAAGTGCCCCTAAATGTAAGAAACTTAGCCTTAGGACAGCTCCCACTTACAATTTTATTATCTTATAATATTAGGACAATCACATCAAGTATGTTGAAATTATGGGTGTAGTACTATAAAACCGCATCAAGTTGAGTTAATTTTTTAAAGAAAACCTGACCGATTGGAATGCGACCCCACAAATGCATTGAAATTAGGCTTACTGAGACAACGATAAGAAAAACGACAGAGTTAATGAATGGAATTAATGGAAATGATCTAAAATGGCCCATAAATGAATGTGCGGTTATTATTGTTGTCATATTACTGTACTACTTCAGCATAAAAAAAAAAAAAATAAAAAAAAAATATCCTTTTTTTTTTTTTTTTTTTTTTTGGGGGGGGGCTCTTTTTGCTCGCCCGCTTCACTCTCTCGCAAATGAATAACCAGACCTTTACACACAACTTCAAAGTAGTTTTCGAACAATAATATTTCGAAAATGGTCCTTGGTAGTGTATTAATCAGAATGTATGGGTATATACTAATATCTCAAAATTGTATTTTCCGGCCTCATTTTCACTTTGTAGGTGCCCCTTTTTGTTAGTGGCCCCCACTGTCTCATGAAGATTCTCCCCTGTATGAAGAAGGTGGGGGAAATGAATTTTATTGAAAGTAGGATCGATTGCCCACATTGTAAGGTGTTTTAGAAGGCAAAGATTTAAAATGTATAAGTTCTAATCTAGGGAGATGATCCCCTCCCTGATCCCCTTCAACCCCCTGGTGGTTTCTAAGAGGTTCTCAAAATTTAATGTCTACAGATATTGGATTAATCTTGTGCGCAACTTTTTTTTTTTTTGACGTTGACATTTTAGTATAATAAAGTGCACAGATCGTTTTTTTAATAGCTCGGTCGCTATATCCCTTACAAAATCAAGAAAGGGATAACATGCTAAGGAAGCAATGTAAGAATGTTTCCTAATTCAAATAATAATTTCGGAATAGACTGTGCCTACATACGTGTATAAAAGTATATTGCACAATGCAAATTCAATACTAATTGCTAAGAAAAAGTTTTCTCGCCCTGTCGCTTCACTCCCCCGCATGATAACACTGTAAATGTAGAAGCTTTATGCTTTCGCAGTTGAAGGGCATTTTTTCTAGGGAACCTTTTTACTGTGATATTATTCCTGACTGACATGAAAAGAATGAGAAAGCTCACAAATTATTTTTCACCTTTCCCAGAACACAATCTTCTCTTTAAGTAAATCATGATTTTAAAGCAGGCCATGAATCGTGGGTCACATCCATTGCCGTACGCAGAATTTTTTCCGGGGGGGGGGGGGGGTGGCAAGAAACTCGAAAGCGAGGGAGCGAAGTGACCGAGCTGGTCACGAGGGCGCTTTTGCATTTTTTAGACTGAAATTGGTGGATTTGGTGCATACTTTTGGTGGATTTTGTGAAAATTTTCAGTAAAAAAGTTTTCAAAATTTCGGGGGGGGGGGGCCGAACTGCCCCCCCCGCTGTGTACGGCCATGGTCACATCCGTTCGATATAACGATAACGAGAAAAAGATTTTTTTTAAATCAAAGCTATATCTTAGAGCTGCTCTGCTATTAACAGACACGACCATACTCTCACATCACAAAATATAAGAGGGTTTACTACTTTAATTGAAAATCTTGTTAATGTTATCGTTATGTGACAAATGTGACACACGCTTAAAAGAGTGACTTCATTTCGGAGTTAAATTCATAAAAGAAAAACAAAACCCATCCATTTGAGATGGGGGTCACTGTCATTCGCGAAAGACTTGGCTAAACCAACTTCTCATTTTAGCCACCTCTTGCCAACTAGAGACACGATCATTCGTACAACAAGGTCAAAGGTCAAGGTCACAAAATTCAATAAAATACATAAAAAATGGACCGTTCTCCCGATAACTCAAAAACCGTGTGACCGATCAACTTGAAACTTGGATCATGTATGTAATTAGGGGATGACGGTGATATGATTAGTTTTTGAGGTCACAAGGATAAAGGTCAAGGACTTGAAATTCAATAAAATACATAAAGATGGACAGTTCTCGCAATAACTGCAATAGGGTGTATCGGATGAGCTTCACACCTGCCTCATGTCTGCATACAGGAGTGATAATGATCGGATAAGATTTTGGAGTCTCAAGGTCAAAGTTCAAGGTCACAGGCCTGGCAATGGCAGAGGCATTCATTTTCGACCACCTGGTCGAAGATTCATGTAGTTTTCTAATGTTTCTAACGATTAGGCCTTATATTTTTTGGGAAATTCATAAATGCCAAGGGCATGCATTCAAACCAGAAATTATGCTGCCTTGTGCATGATCAACCAAGAAGTGCCAATTGCATCAGTGGGTGCATCATAATATATGTCAGTACACTGTGAGGCATTAGTAAATAGAATTGGCACCGAAGGATTATAGGTTGTGATAATGACCTTAATCCTTCTTGCCAATCATAAGTGAAGTAGGAATTGCATGCAATTTAGATCAGAGACATGAAAAAAGCTATGTTCATTGGTATGTAGCAAGGAAACTTAATTAACATTGCATTAAGAGAAATGATTATAACAATGTTATGATCTGATGAATATAATTTTTAAAATCTTGTTATGCAATTGGTTTTAATTAATTATTTTAACAGATTCTTTCTGTTTTTGTTGTTTTCTAGATTGCTTCCCGAGCCTGTTCGGGGTCCAATCAAAAAGGTTACATGCTAATGAGGTGTTTGATCTTTTCCACCCCGAATATTCCCCTCCTGGAAGTAATAGAAGGACTAAAGAAGAGGAGACTACCATGCACTTCATTATGTTCCTTGAGCAGTGTGGAAGAGAAGGTACACACATTTTTTTTCCTCCCCCTTACAAGATTGACAGCATTAGTCTTAACCCCAAACCATTGGAAATGATGAAAAAATGGCAAACGTACTGTAGAACCAGCAATCAAAGCTAAACTGTACTAAGTTACTGAAAATAAAAGTTTTTGTCTGAAATTATCAAAGACTGAGTTATTGAAAATATTTCAAAATACATCTCTGACAGAGGCAACTACATATTTTTTTTCTTCGCTGTTGTGCATCACCAGGAATCCAGACCCCCCTCCCTTATATTAAGATTGTATTTATTGTGTAAGGGCTCCCAGGCATCAAGCTTCTGCTTATCCTGGAGTCATGTGGTTCTGTTCAAAATAAGTTTCTAACTTTCTGCATTACAGTGTACTTGTATATCTGTTAAAAAATGAATAAAATGCAATGAAATGAAATTAAATAAAATGTTACTACTTTCTTCAGTTATATAGATGATCTTCCACTTAAAACGCCTCTAACCATCTTCATTTGAGAACACTTGCATGCTTGCTCTGCTTATGCACACATAATGCACTTGCTAGAGTTCATGTTTGGAGCATCAAACCATACAGTATATTTAATTATGGTTTTTCAAATTGACGTTGTGTTGCCCCCCCCCCCCCCATGACATGCTACATCATTGGGAGTAGAAGCAAAAGGCTCTTTTTCTTTTTTACTTGCAGCATTGAGTACAAAATGTATTAAAATAAGTAACATGCATTTGCTTAATTACAGATGAGGAGGTCAGAGGGATGAACCATAAGACACCACGGTCCCGACATTTGGAACTCCCTTCCCGATAACATAAAATCTGCGTCATCCTTACATTCATTTAAAGCCTTAATGAAAAAACATATCTTAACACAATATGACCATTAAATCATCGTGACTGTTGTAGTATTATTTTTAATATAAGTTCTGGACAATCTTCAGCTTAAAAGAGCCATTTTCTCTTTTTCTCTTTTCTTTTTGAATGTGTTTATACGGAAAACTTCCAGAATTAAGCCATGCACTCACGCACATGCACGCACATGCACGTACGTGAATATTTTTTTTTTTTCGGTTTTATAATCTGCAGACTGTACAAGATTTATTTTGTCCATTTATTTAACGATCTGCAAACAATTATCAAAATTATGTATGCTTCCTGTAGCTTTTGCCCTTGAGGCCGCTATCCAGTCAAGCTATTTGCTTATGATAGACGGTCTCCTGCATGTCAAAAATCCTAGTTTCTGTTGGAACATTTTACACTTGAATCAATGATTTCACTATGATTTTCAACTTGTTTTTGTTTGTTTTGTTTTGTTTTTTGCATAATGTATCTTATGTATTTTTTGTACATTTCCTATGATTATTGTATATAATTGTAATCTTCATTGATCATTCAATAAATGCAGAAAATAATCTGCCAAAAAAAAAAAACTTCATGAGTTTCTCCAGTTTTGCACTGGTAGCCAAGAGATTCCTGTGGGTGGATTTAGCCCAAGACCAACCCTACATTTTTCAGATGACAGGCTTCCTCGAGTGTCAACATGCACCCTTGAGTTGACCATTCCAAGGGGATATTCCGATGCTGATGCCTTCATCAGCATGATGGTTGATGCCATCTGAAATTCTCACGGTTTTGGTTCTGTGTAGTCATAATCACGCGCTGAAATTTTTATGCCTCCACCCACCAAAGGTGGTAGGAGGCATTATGTTTTCAGGTAGTCAGTCCATCTGTGTGAAAAGGATAATCAATTTCTTTATTTGTTGACCAATCTCTTGGAATTGGGTATGGAGATGTATCATGAAATACTAAAGCAGTGTAAATTACTTGATCAGTTTTTATGGGCCAAAAGATATAGCTGTACAAGAAAGTTTGTTTAAATTTTCAGAATTAACCGCCCTTTTCTTTTGCAGTTACAGGTGTACAAGTTAGGTCAAATGCAAGAACAGGTGGAGACTAGTGGTCAATCAACTTTCTTGTGTATTTTGTAGTTGACTTGTTAAGATTTGTTTTGCCAATTGATATGTAAAGATGCTTATGTACTCTAATATTCCAAATAGGATTAGATTTATCTTATTTTTATGCCTCCGCCACAGAATGTCATGCTGGAGGCATCTTGTTTTCTGGTTATTCGTCTGTGCGTCCGTCCCTGTGTCTGTCCAGATTCTTGTGACCGCCATTGCTTCAGAACTATATGAAGGATTTTACCCAAACTTGGCTCAAGTATGTATGAGCATGTAAGGGTGAACTGATTAGATTTTGGGTTCAGAAGGTCAAAGGTCAAAGGTCACAGGGCCAAAGTAACTTATAAAAAATCACTAAAAATCAACCAAAATAGGTTGTGACCGTGATAACTTCAGAACTATACAAAGAATGTTCACCAAATTTGTCTCAAGTATGTCCATGTAAGGGTAAACCAATTAGAATTTAGGTTTGGAGGCCAAAGGTCATAGGGTTGGAAATCTTGTGAAATATGACTTAAAATCACTAAAAATACAGTTGCTCGTGATCACTTTAACTTCAGACATTTGTGAAGAATTTTCGCCAACTTTGGTTCAAGTATATTATATAAGCATTTGAGGACGAACTAACTGGATCTTCTGATCTGGCATAAATTTTGACTGCGCAGTCAATAATCCATCTAGTTAGCTTTACCCTGGGAACACAGAGGCATATTGATCCACTGCATGCAGTCAAATTTTTAGTGCATTATTCAGAATGTAAAGAGGTGATAAAGCATCAAATGTTATATGCAGATAAGAATAATCAGAACATACAGTACATAGAAAGACCCCCTCCAAACGAACCCCCGCCATACGAAGTTTGAAGGGGGTATATAGGAATCAGTCGACGGTTGGGCGGGCGGTCGGTCGGTCGGTCCGTTGCAAATCTTGCGGATCGAACTACTTCCTCAGTTTTCTACCAAAAGTCAAGAAATTTGGTACACACATTGGTCTTGGTGGGAAGATGTGCAAGACATATTTTTTGGATGTGTCGGAAGCTGCGTTGCCATGGAAATGGCATATCTATGGCAGTACAGTAAATCAGGGAAAAATCTTGCGGATCGAACTACTTCCTCAGTTTTCGACCAAAAGGCAAGAAAGGCTGTTGTCACGGGGCGGGGGTATTAATCATCATCTTCAGTGATATTTCTAGTTAGTACAAAAAAGAGTTGTGAGAATTGTTTGCAATACTAGCTTTCGTGCTTTCACTGATGTTCTCATTTACAATCAGAAGTTTCTGAAAGTGATGGATATTTATCATATGCTACTGTGCATAACCATGTATGACTATCATGCAGGAATTTTACCATTAACTTTGTGTACCATGTTTAAAACTAATAACCATGCAGGGCCATAACTATGTAACTAGAAATTCATCAGCTTTTCATTTGCCTAAAGTTTGGACAAAGTTGGCTCTTAACGTTCTAATGAGCACAGGACCAAGGTTCTGGAACTCACTTTAACAACCTGTCAGTTCAAGTGGTTTTAAACTGAAGCTCAAATCGCATCTTTCAGATCAGTACTGTGAAATTACAATTTAATATTGTTTTGTTTCTTTCTTTTTTTTTCTTTTTCTTTTCCTTTAATGTTTCTTCTTTAATGTTTCTTCATCATGCTTTGTTTTGTGAGTTACCTTACTTTTTCTCAATTTACTTTTATATCTTTCATATGATGCTGTTATCTATTTTATACCTATCATAACCTAAGTAGTCAAGTAGTTCTGCAATTAGCTTAGAATAAATCTTTCGGCATATTACTCCCAGTGTTAAAGATCGTATGCTCGATCTATAATGAAAAAACACAAGTCAGAAAAAATTGGAACCAGCGGGATTCGAACCTGTCATCTACTGCTTGCCGGGCAGCGACTTAACCACCAGGCTATTCTGGTTCACGGCCAAGTCACGACGAACTAGAATCAAATACCCAAGATCCTCTTCTTTCTGACTCATTAATATTCAAACGGTCCGCCGTGGAACAATGGTTAGTAAATGAAGAAGCTTGACTGGGGAGGAATTTTTAATTTGTAAACAAATCTTTCGGCATATGACTTGGCCGTGAACCAGAATAGCCTGGTGGTTAAGTCGCTGCCCGGCAAGCAGTAGATGACAGGTTCGAATCCCGCTGGTTCCAATTTTTTCTGACTTGTGTTTTTTCATTATAGATCGAGCATACGATCTTTAACACTGGGAGTAATATGCCGAAAGATTTGTTTACAAATTAAAAATTCCTCCCCAGTCAAGCTTCTTCGTTTACTAGCTTAGAATAGTTTGTTTTAGTTTTCTTTTTGTCTCGCCCACCGGAGGTGAAGGGATCCAAATGTCGTCCGTCCGTCCGTCCGTCACAAACGTTAAAGTTTACCTGCAAGACTCTCTTATGACAGATAACTTTGCAACCGTCACTCACTTTTCAACCAAACTTGGGTTGTAGATGCACTGAGGGGACCTGGATGTTATGGTGCCGTTGGAGGTCACATGATAAGGTCAAAGGTCATTTCAGGTCAAACGTTAAAGTTTACCTGCAAGACTCTCTTATGACAGATAACTTTGCAACCGTCACTCACTTTTCAACCAAACTTGGGTTGTAGATGCACTAAGGGGACCTGCATGTTATGGTGCCGTTGGAGGTCACATGATAAGGTCAAAGGTCATACGTTAAAGTTTACCTGCAAGACTCTCTTATGACAGATGACTTTGCAACCGTCACTCACTTTTCAACCAAACTTGGGTTGTAGATGCACTAAGGGGACCTGCATGTTATGCTGCCATCAGAGGTCACATGGTAAGGTCAAAGGTCATTTCAGGTCAAGCATTATAGTTTACCCGCAAGACTCTCTTATGACATAACTTTGTAAACGTCACTTTCCAAACATTAGTAATGTAGATATATGCAAGCATAACTTATGCAGATTTATGCACTCGGGGTCTCTGTTGCATGGCAACAGAGATCACAATATTTCTAGTTATCGCATGTGGGCGAGACACATTATCGCTAATGCCTTGTTTTACTTCATTGCTTAACAATTATTTGTCTAATTAATGACAATTGTGATCTATCTTAAATAGCCTTAGAAAAAATATATTCACTATGAGCCTTACAATATTTTGTGTATGTCAAGAGGGACCTTATTCCACAAGCTCTGCTTTCGTAGGTCTCCTCCTCTTTCTTTTGTAAATCGTTTTGGATATTTCTGTTAAAATTTCTTGTTGATTATATTGACATGCTATTGATTGTAATGATACAATATTCAAAGAAAGATAAGTAAATGAACTGAACTGATCTCTGTACGAACCGTTCATGCTTATCATTTCCTAACCTACACAAGAAATACATGTATATTTTCTTGTGTGAAGCTGATATTTGGTCATACGTGTGAAATTATCAGTATTCATTTTGCCAAAGTGTATTTTTTACCTCACAGCCAGTTGGGCTAGAAAGATGTGTGTTTAATTTTCCTTTAAAATTATAATTAGATTGTACCGTAAATGAATTGAGGAGGTTCAAAGTAATTTTGTGACCTTTCTCAATCAAATTTCCTCTTGTATGTTAAAATATTGTATGTTGATTATGCTGAAGTGTTACTGTCCATCAGATTCATGCATTTGAAATTTCTTGCCGAAGAATTCTGCTCTAATTAGAGTGTATGCCAAAGGAAACGAGAGTTGCCTGTAATATATTTAGGAAGACAGAGATAATTAACCTTTTTCTTTTGCCTTTCTGAGTGTAGTATTTCATGTGGAAAACAATTTTTTTTTAATTTAAAGGCATGGGCTAACTTTGTGAGAGGCCAATGAAAATAAATCCCAAACTAAGATGAAACATGTATCAGTACATGTATTTGTACTAAAACACCCTGAAAACAACCATAATTTTGAATGAAAAGCTGTAATAGTAGGAGTCAAACTGCATTTTTTTAAATTTTGTGTCTTCAAGACAAAAATAAGAGGACCTATTAGTTCTAGTTCAAAAAAACATCTCCTTCCCCCCAAGATACACACAGCATGGTCTGGTAAGCCATGCGCGCACTCGCACTCCTAACGTCTATTCTGTGCAGTGGAGCCTGGAATATACTTTTTAATCATTGGTTCAAATGCTACCTGTGCAGGTTATAATTTGAAACTTTTAGACTGATATTTCTTCACTATAAGCCTTGTTTATCCTATTTTCAAGTAGAAAAATGAGTTTTAAAAAAAGAACAATGTTAAGCAATGCCTTTAACCCTTTTCAATTCAAAGTTCATCTTGTTTATTCTAATGTTTGTTGTTGGAGTCTTTCCTATTTTTAACAAAGTATTTGACAATGTATTGTGTGTGCTTAATGAAAGAATATAAAGAAACAGTTAATACAAAAGTGTTAAGCAAAATGATTTTGTTTCAGTGCTTTATTTATTCACAGAGGTTATTATGCATATGTACATGAATACATGCAGAAAATATAAATGACGCATACTGTAATTATGCCAATTATACTATTTTTTTTTTGGCACAGAATGGGGTTTTCTGGCTCTCCGTCTCTCATTAATTCTCAGGAAATGCTGATTTTTTGGTCTAGATGTTTTTTTTTTGGCCTGAGACTGATACCAATGAAATGTTCATACGTATTTTGATTTTTTTTTTAAATTAAATTTGAACTCTACCTATGTAAAATATTTTTTAAAATCTTTTCTGTTGCACATCTCTCCAAAGCAATAAGCAGTTATACAATGTTGCACAACATAATTAGGGCTACAAAAAAAAAAAAAAAAAAAAATGATAAAACATAAACATTAAATGCTCAGGTCTTACAATAGACTTTAAACCATTCTTCCTGGAAAGCGTACCAGAAGAAGCATTTTGAATAATTTGAATAAATATGTATGCATTCATGGTTAAGGCCCAAAGACAACTTACACAGAATGTTCATAATGTGGAAACTCAATGTAAACAGATAAACAAAATACCCAATATAAATAAATAATTTATCCGGTCCCAATGAAACAAAAATTGCCTAGTGCATGTATTGTTTATTGACAACTAATATAATAAGATATCAGATACAACAAACGAAATTTCCTAGTCCCAGTGACCTCGTTATAGTGAGTTTCCACTGTACTAAACTGATACAGAAATACTGTACAGTGCGTCCCAGAAAAAAAGTAAACAGCAGTAAATATTAATGCCATCTGAGCATTTCAAAGTATTTTCAAGAAATTTTCATATAGCCTGAAGACTCTTGTGTCAAATGCCATTTTCAATCCCACACAAAAAAAGCATGTTGCTAAATCCATAATTTAAAAAAGAAAATGGGTGTGTGTGCTGTTTGCTATCAGAGAAGCAGACAGCAGTGTTAACTGTAGAGGCACACTATTTTAATATTCTGAGGGCTTCTGGCAATTTTAGAGTGGATGACCATTTTTTAGTTTATATAATGACATAAACCATTTACATGTCATGTTTAAGTGAGTATTTGCATACTTCAACTGTTTTATAACATTATTTTTTGCAAGGTTTGAGCTTACATTTAAGCTCGCTTGATTTGGATGTCTGAAATATGGTCATCCAGAAAGATCAGGTAATCAATCAATCTTTCATAAATAGGTCAATCAATATTTCCATCAATGTTCAAAGTTCAAAGTTCAAAGTTCATTTATTTACACTCAAGCATTAAAAATACATAACAATTACAAATGATTCAATTTACAAATACAATAAATAAACATACAAAAGAGCATACTTCCAACAAAAAATATAATGTGAGTGAAGGGAAGAGCTAAAAAGGCGAGTGTGCCTTATACGAGAGCCCATCCCAGATGTAGTAGATTAATGTATATATATATGTAAATTAACTTTGTACTATTGGAGGCATGAAATATAAACAATTGGAAAAGCAAGAACAATATGAAAAACAGGGGGAAAGAAGACACATTTAACAAACATATAGAGAGCCTGGTGAGTTATTGCACATTGTAATATTCAATTAGATATGATTTATACTTTTTCTTAAATATTTGAAGATTTCGACAGTTTCTGATAGCAAGTGGAATAGAATTCCAAATTTTTGGACCATCAAAGAAAATAGATCTTTTCATTAAAGTTGTTTTAATTTGTGGTAAGTGGAAATCAGAAGCATTTCTAGTATCATATTTATGTATACTTGAATTCAAATTAAAATACTGCAGAAGTGCACATGGTAATAATTCATTATGGCACAAGTACATAAAAACACCAATATTATATATTTGCAGATATCAAATATATTAAGAAATCTAAGATTATAAAATATCGGTCTTGTATGAGCTTTGTAATGAGAACTGGATATTATTCGGATGGCTTTCTTTTGTAGTCTTAGAATTTTATTCAGATTGCTTTGACATGTCATTGCCCAAACTTCAGCACAGTAACATAAAGGAGGAAGGATCAATGTATTATATAAAGTTCTTAAAATACAATTGGGAAGAAATCTAAGTTTGTATAAGATACCAATGTTTTTTGAAATCTTATTGCAGACAGCACCAGTGTGTTCATTCCATGAGTGTTTTGAATCAATTTCAATCCCTAAAAATTTATTTACTGATACACGTTGGATATTGTAATTATTTACTTGCAGTTTTATCTCATCAAGGTTGAGCCTTTTTTAGTAAATACCATGTATTTAGTTTTATTTACATTCAATATTAATTTATTCAAAGCTAGCCAGTGTAGTAATTTGTTAACTTCAGTACTAAATTCCTGTTGCAAAATTTGAATATTGTTATGTGACATAAACACACTGGTGTCGTCTGCAAATAAAATATATTTCAACTTATCAGATATATTGCACATGTCGTTTATAGACAAGATAAATAGAAGTGGGCCCAATATTGAGCCTTGAGGCACTCCACATACAGCGGTTTGCATAGACGAAGAAATGTCCTTAATTTGAACAAATTGTTTCCTGTTTGCTAAGTAGCTCTTAAACCAGTTAAATAATGCACCACGTATTCCGTAATTGAATAATTTTGTTAGTATAATTTCATGATCTAAGGTATCGAAGGCTTTGCTAAGGTCTAAAAACAATCCCGTCATGATTTCAGATTTATTAAAAACGTTAGCAACTTGACATGTAAAATCAACTAAAGCATAAGATGTGGAGTGCCCTGTTCGAAAACCGAATTGAGAATTAACCAATATGTTATGTTTATGCAAAAAAGAATATAAACGGTTATAAACAGCCCTTTCTAATATTTTAGAGAACACAGGAAGCAGTGATATAGGTCGATAATTATGAAAATATGATGAATATTCTTCGATGGTGTGATGTAAATAAAATAACTATTAATGTAAAAAAGACTAAATTCATGATCATTAAGCCGAGAAGGAAAAGAATAAATGTCAATGGCTTAGTTCATCTAAAAGATGTTCCAGTTGATGAAGTGAACACTGCGCTTTTTGTTGGAATATATATCGACAGACATTTGAGTTGGGGTGAACATATTAATAATCTTTGCATCATGCTTCGTAAAAAAGTAGGAATTTTATTCAGACTAAAACACTTTGTACCGAAAAGAGTACTCCTATTACTTTACCATTCCTTTTTACAATCCCATATATCTTATGGCCTTGAAGTCTGGGGGTCTGCGCCTACAAGGTTAATTAACAAAATTGTCATCTTACAAAAGATGGCGATACGAGCAATAACTTTTAGTAGCAGATTGACCCCTTCATCACCCTTGTTTCATTCTTTGGCTGTTTTAGATGTTTTTAATCTGTACAAACATTTGGTAGCAACTTCCATTTTCAAATTAATAAGAAGACAGTTACCACACTTAAGTGTATGAATACTTCAAGTGTTTTGAAAATTGTTACGATACGAGACAAAAAGGAAACAAGTTTCTTATTCCTAAAGTAAGGACTGAACATGGTAAGACATCAATTGCATTTATGGGGTCTAAAATATGGAATGCCTTACCCCTAGAAATGAAAAGTATCAATACTGTAAAGCATTTTAAGTACATGCATAACAAATACTCGTTATGTAATTATGTGTAGATTTTATTTTTATATTGATTTGCCACTTGTTTGTTTACTTTTGTTTCTTTTATGCCGTTTTAAGTTCTCAGTCTGCTATAAATATCCTAATTCATCAATTATTTAGTATAGGTGTCAAGTAGTCTCATTTTAATACACGTATAGTAGGTAATAGTTTCGATTAGAACTTTTTTTGTTTGATTACAATTAAGTCTTGACATACTATATATATCATATTTAGCTTGATGTTTGTTGTTGGTAATAATGTCATTCATTCATTCAATTACATATTTCAGTTTTAGAACCACCTTTAAAAATTGGAATAACTTGAGCAATCTTTAGTTGATCTGGTACGATCCCAGTTTCTAACGAAGAATTAAATATTGCACACAGTGGATAACAGATTATATGTATGACTCGTTTAACCATCTTGATATCTACATCGTCAAAACCACTACATTTATTGCTAGTTAATTTATCTACAATACTTATTATTTCTCCTGGAGAAATTGGAGTAAAAAAAGCAGTATATTCGTTTTTCTTTAAATATTGTTTAAAATCACCTCCAGGTTTTTCAAGAGTAGATGTCAATTTTGAGCCTATACATTCATTCATTAAAAGCTTTACATATATCTACATTGTTATTAATACTTTCATTATTATATTGTACACAAAGCAATGGGAAGAGTGGTGAACCAATCACACATATTTCAATCAAGTGAAATTTCACAATTTAAAAACTGGGGAGCATTTCATCAAGCTTTTTGTCAGTGATTTTCACCGACAACTGTTATAAGCTACTGAAATCCTTGCATCTGATTGGCTGAGAGCAAATTAGTCGGTAAAAATCACTGACAAGACACTTGATGAAACGCTCCCCAGATCTGCAATGCCAACATGTCATTTATGAATGCGACTATAATTTAAACATACGGTATCTTTGATGGAAGATACTTTAATATTTTTTCAGTGATATTTACATGGACCTTGTTCTTTGGTTTGGAAGGCGGAAAAAAAACATGCCAAAACAATATGTTTCACTTTGTATTATCATTAAAGTAAACAGGAAGGATCATGAAACTTTGTCTTTGGGATTGCATGAGTGCATGATTGGCTGGTTGCTTTTCTGATTGATAATTGTTTGACTGACTGACTGACTTGCAAAAAATGGTGAGGTTTAAAAAAAAAATCAGATTTTAACTCATGGATTTATATACAAACATATATTAATTATTCTCCAGCAGAAATATGGTGATCTTTAGTCCTCAAAATTGAACAATTTCAGTGATTCTAAAACCTGCTTTTTCAGGAGGTGTCATGTCCGTTACGCAAAGTGTAATGTCGGTTACGCCATTTTGGCTAAAAAATGTAAGAGTATGTGAAAATGACTGCTACTCCTGTACAGGGATGTAGTACTAACATAGAAAATGAATTTTCAGTTAACTGACATGCATTTCCAAGAATTTATCAAAACTTTTAGTGAAACACATAACGGACATGACACTTCAAATGATAAAGAAATCAGTCAAATTTCAAAGCTCATTTTTTCTAAAGAATGAGTGAATGCTTCATAAATTTGGAGTGATTTTCAGAAAATGACTTTATTACTGTATGCAACTTGGAAAAGACTTGTTGTACATTCTAGACCTTCTTTTGAGTCAGAAATGTAAAACTCTTCAAAAATAACCAAATACATAATGAAAAATTTCCAATTGGAGCAAAAATATAAAAATCTTCACTTAAAAATGATCATCTTTTGGAACAAGAGAGCTAATACCTCACTTTTAAAGAATATATGAAAGCCAAAATCCAATTACAAACTTCAATTTTTCATTAAAGTGATCATTTCACATGAAATTGCCCATTTCTTGGAAAACTTTGATTTTTTGGGGGTCAAAACTTGTCATATTACTATGTACATAGTTTGTACCAAATATAAGGTACACTGTAATTACCCCTCCTTACTATCTTATGACTGAAAAGTGAGTTTGTTTGAAATACTTGGAATTTTAGGTAGAAATATTGGCACAGCCTGTAAAAAGTTGATACGACATGTAAATTTAGAAAGAGACTGCAAAAAATGTCATATTTTGCTAAAAACTTGCAATATGGCTAATATTTCTTGGGCAAAATTTCTGTTTTTAAAGTTATTACAAGATTCATAACCCAAGAAAATCATACATTGTTGAATGTTGAAGAGATCTGAATATTTCCCGCACTAATAACAAATTAGAATTGCCTGAGGAGTGCCCTAAAAGGGTTGTATTTTCAACATCATGAAGTAATAAGAAATAATTGCAATATCCATAACCTTTTTCGCATGTTTTACATGTTTGGCAAATAGTAGATCCTTCTTGTAATTTCAATGAAAAAAAAATATATTTATACTTAAATTCACAAGATGGACAACACTACAGCTGTACTAAAATTCTGTATCACCTCACTATCACACAATTAACATTATGTAAGATGTCTAGGGCAGCATAACCTGTATCCATACATTGCTAAAGGTTGTCATTTGGGGAACCAAGCTGAAAATGTTCAAACTATGATTGCAGTCTAGAGAGTAATGGTTTATTGCATATCAAATCAGATTGCTTCAGCCTGTCTGCAATGTTCATTCAAAATAACTCTAGCACGTAAATACAGATTAATTCCACTTGAACCATCATTTTCCAAAACATCAATACTTTGATGTAAATGCTGTAAAACAGGATCTAGGACATTTAAAGCATTTTCTGGAACAATGACGTGATTATCTGTTTGGATGTCTGCAACTTCACAATCTTCATCTATTCCGTGCATTGGAACCTGACCAAAATCTAAGTTCAAATTTTGAGCTATGACTCCGGAGAAAAACAATTGCAAGGGAGAACTTCCTTCTGTGTGCAATATATGATTATTCCACATGGAAATAAAACAGTCTAATGCCCTCTGTATCCTTGGCATAAAAACAAAGTGCAATGCAAATAGGTCACATTCATCATCACGGTGCAACAAACCATCACTCTCTAGACTAAAAAAAATTTGACGAAAAGTAGAAATTACAGCTGTGTTCACATCTCTCCATAACCTTTCGATTCTCTGATTGTGAACTGAGCGCCCAGCAATGACACTTCCTCTATTCAATCCACGGTTTTCCAACATAAATCGTGCAACCTCAAAGTTTTCACTTCCATAGTCAATCCTTATCCGTTGAGGAAGTCCAAAATGATTTGTTGCATCAATGAAATTATTCAATACCGTATGAGCTCTATTATTAGAACTCACTCTTAAAAACATAACACATCTTGAGTATCCATCTATGCATCCATGTATAATGAATCTCCATGAAACAAGTTTGTGGTTACCATCTATGTGCCTGTAAAGATAAAAAAGAAAGATACAAAGGTTATTGTACAGTTCCTTTTCCAAGGGTACTGTAAAATGCAATTTGTGAACCAAAGTGTACCATTTTTTGGGTAAAACCAAATTGTCATAAAAAGCATGGTGTAGAAAAAGCTAAATGAACTTTGAAACTAAAAAAGAACAAAAAAACTGTTGCTTGGCCTGGATGATTCATTATCAATATCTATCAATCAAGTGCAATGTATACTCCAGGGAGGTTTCTTCCCATCTCCATGCATACACTTAGCAGTACACATGAACCAAAGTTACCAGTATTTGAAGAGTTTGATTTCTTATTCCATTTATTTTTCCATTTCATTTAGTACATTATGCAAGTCCATTATACACTAGAATACATTTAGTATTCACTGTATGAAATATACAATGAACTGATGTACCCTGAACAATGCAATCAAACAAAAAAATGAAGAAATGCAGATGAAAGATAAAGAGTAAAAGTGAACACTTGATACTTTTATCACATGTATAACAATGGACATGATATTGGAAACGGCCAAAAAAAAAAAAAAAAAAAGGAACCAAAACTGCAAGTTCTGTTCTCTTGAGGCAGTCCTTATGTAATAAAATATTAGGACTGAAAAGAATTATAAAAACCTAAGGATGATAAAAGATGGTTGGATGAATTAATCAATAGTTTAGTAAAATGAGTGAAAAGGTAGTCCTCAAGATATTAGTATATACCCATACATTCTGATTAATACACTACCAAGGACCATTTTCGAAATATTATTGTTCGAAAACTACTTTGAAGTTGTGTGTAAAGGTCTGGTTATTCATTTGCGAGAGAGCGAAGCGGGCGAGCAAAAAGAGCCCCCCCCAAAAAATAAAAATAAAATATATATTATATGCTGAAGAAGTACAGTAATATGACAACAATAATAACCGCACATTCATTTATGGGCCATTTTATATCATTTCCATTAATTCCATTCGTTAACTCTGTCGTTTTTCTTATCGTTGTCTCAGTAAGCCTAATTTCAACGCATTTGTGGGGTCGCATTCCAATCGGTCAGGTTTTCTTTAAAAAAATTAACTCAACTTGATGCGGTTTTATAGTACTACACAAATAATTTCAACATACTTGATGTGATTGTCCTAATATTATAAGATAATAAAATTTTAAGTGGGAGCTTTTTACTTTAAAAAATTGTCCTAAGGCTAAGTTTCTTACATTTAGGGGCACTTCCCCATTCTTGTTCATTTAATGTGCCCCTCCTGTCCTCTTCTACATTGCCTCACATTGTGCTGATTTCAGTCAGAGAATCTATGTAGCGTCTCGGTTTCTTTTGAGCTAGGTGTGTGGGCTGTGGCTCTTTTGTGGCCTTCAGGCACATTTTATAAGATGCATACTATAGGTAAAAAGGGGCACTTATCAGAATAAAAACAACACATATCTGGAGAGCAGGTAGTTTTAGTGACAGAAGAGGGCAATATATTAGGAGAAAAGAGGCACTTGTGAGGGCACTGTGCCCCCTGCCCCCCCCCCCCCCTGCCGAACGCCGCCTCTGGTAATAGCTTAGGCCTAATTATCTTCATCTGGTTGCCGGGTGAGGGGGGAGGGCTTGGTATATCAAAAGAATTTATGTTAACTGCAAGTTTAGGATTTGCGATTTACGTTTTGCCAGTTTGCGGACCTCATTATGCACCACAAAACGTAAAACACGTTTTACGAAATGCGTCTTTTTTCGTTAATTTTTTTCTTTTACGAAATGCGTATTTTTTTTACTTTTCGCGTTGATATTTACAATTTGCGTTGTTTTTACGAAACGTGGTCCTACAGGAAAACCCATTGGATATTTGGATTGGTACACGAGCTAAATCCCCAGGTCTAGGACACATGTTGTGCGAAGTTATTCTACTAACTTACTAAGTTATATAACTTATTTTTATATAAGTCATTGTAAGTAGGGTCTACTGACCTTGCATTACAACTAGTCAGTGCGAGTGGGACTGATCCACTCACGGGTACATTACTGTAAAATAGTTGGTATTTTCTGTCGCATGTACTAAAGGTATGGGGGGGAAAATAAGATAAATATTTTAAATACTTGCTTTCAAATTCAGCCCTTAAAAATCTCACTCCTACCTCAAATGGCCGTTAGGAAGAACTTTTGATATTTACAGCAAAATCCAAAGTCAAAATCTTGTCCAAAACCGGAGAAATCCCCGCCGATTTGTTTCGCGATCGCGTGTTGTTTACAAACTGCCGATGTCTTAGACTAAAATCGGCCAATATAATTTTTGTCCACGAAGAAACTCGGGATCGCAAGGGCACATCGATCTTTACGATCGCGCACGCAGAAAATCAGAACTTTTCCGTGTACGCCATAGGGACCGAATTTTTGAGGACAAAACTCTTTTGGGGAGATGTCAGCGCCCGCGGCGACCAGGAAATGTACACAATGACTCCGATAGCTCGTTTCGCGAGAATCAACAGTAAATTACGGATTTCATTTTTGTAAATATCTTTTCCAACATTGGTGAGTTGAATTTATTGTATTTCTTGGATATTTTGGGGTCGGTTTTTGAAAATTAAATGCCGATTTTGAGTGAATATTGGTGACTTTTGTGCAGTGGTGTTTTAAAAAGATGAGGTGTATGACTGCGCCCATTAGGCTTTTGCTAAACAGTCGGGTAACGTCGCGTCGCGTTGGTACAAATTTTCGAACATTTTTCAGGAAGGTGTCTTCAAGGGGACAAATTGAAAAAGAGTCCATCTCAGTATGATTTTCCCCGTTTTGTGTGCCACAAACTGCTTATGTATCTTCATATTTTATCCTGAGGTATTTAACAAGAGTTATAATGTTAAACAATTATAGACAAAAAGAAAACTTTCTTTGTATTCTTTTTCTTGTTTTGTTTTTTTGTTTTGTTGAATGATGAGCGTCCAATCTGTGTGCGGATGTAGCTCTATTTCTAAATCTTTATCCTTCTATCATATCTTTGTCTTTTCTCATCTGATTTTGTTTGCTTTATATTAACTATGATAATTTTTTAGTACAAAATCCCCCCCCCGCAAAAAAGCCTTTTCTCCTTCATTTCTTTAAATTTTGTTTGTTTTATCCAGTAGAGCTAAGTGATATACATAGAAATTCTACACAGGATTTTGGAACACTGTCTCAAACATTAATTATGATGATTTCTGCATTTTTTTTAATCCTATAATTTTTTTCTTTCCACCTTTCCTTTCATTATGTTATTCTTTGATCCCTTGTATCATCTTGTCTTCCCTCTTTCCCAATGATACTTTTTTTTTTTTTTGCTTTCCATCTTTACTTTCGTTATGTTATTCTGTGATTCCCAGACATGCCAACTAGTACGGATTCCTCACCCAGTTTCGCTCCTATTACACTTGATAAGGGGGTACCAACATCTATGGATGTCTGGAATTAATTTGGAACACAACATTACCATAATGCATCGCACCTGTCTACTCGAACAACCTTTTGTTATCCACTGGCATTAACTATTTATGGCTATGGGTTACAAGAACTGTTCTAAATTTTTGCCTGTGATACACAATGCCATACCCCCTTATCAACCGTAAAAGGTGAGGAATACGATTTTAGGTTGGCAGCACTGGATTCCTTTTATCTGTTCTTCCATCTTTTATATTACTCTTTATATTCATCCATCTATCATTCCTTAGTCTATCTTTCGTAGTGTTATTCTTTTTTGTCCCCGCCGAACGAAGTTCGCGAGGGGACTATGAAACGAACTCCGTTCGTGTGTGCGTGTGTGTGTCCGTCCGTCCCATATGTGCTCAAAAAGTTAGAAAATGCTATACTTCTTCGTCATTTCTTGGCCGATTTTGATTCTGATTGTTTTATCTGATAGGGCTGAGTGGGGGCTTCCTAACTTCTACACAAAATCATGAAATTCATCAATTATGCAAATTTATGCAAATTTATTCAAAATCGACGAAAAATGCTACTTCTCTATTTCACACCGTATTTTGAATCTGATTGTTTTATCTGATAGGGCTGGGTAGGGGCTGTCAAACCTCTACACAGAATTTTGAAATTCATTAATTATGCAAATTTATTGTAATTTATTCAAAATCAACAGAAAATGCATTTATAATCATAAAACATTAATTTGATAATTCATTTCTCACATTTATCTTCAAGGTTCTATCAGAAATTACATAAATTAACAGCCATTCCACAGATCTACACTTCTGGCGGGGACATAATTACGCAACGCGTAATTACTAATTCAGTTGTTTTTAATCCTTTTATTAATTTTTTCTTTCCACCTTTCCTTTCATTACGTTATTCTTTTATTGCTTTTATCATTTTGTTTTCCATCTTTCATAATGTTACTGTTTATATTTATTCTTTTTATCCTCTTTTTTATTGCTTTCCATCTTCACTTTGTTCTTTGTTCCCTTTTATCATCTTCTCTTCCACCTTTCTTCATGTTTATATTTATCTTTTTATCATTTTTCTCTCTATCTCTCGCTTTGTCATTTCTTGCTTTTATCCTTCTATCAATTATCTTTCCATCCTTCCTCTCGTTATGATATTCTTTGTTTCCTGTTATCATTTTCTCCCCCACCTTCCTCACGTTAATCTTTATCCTTCTATCATTTCTCTCCCTGTCTTTCTTTATATAAGTTAAACTTTTTTTATCCTATATATCATTTCTCTCTCTATCTTTCATATTATTCTTTTTAAAATCATTTTCTGCTTTCCATCTTTACTTACTTTCCTTAAAACATTCTTTGCTTTTATCCTATCATTTTCTTTCGTTATGTTATTCCTTTATTCAAATTATCATCTTCTCTTCTATCTTTCCTTATGTTACTCTTAATATCTTTATCCTTCTATCATTTATGTCTCTATCTTTCTTTATGTTATTCTTTGTTTTTATCCACTTATTTTTACTTTCCAAGTTTCCTTTTGTTGTATTCTTTGTTTCCTTTCATCATATTTTCTTCCATCCTTCCTACCCTTCTATTCTCTCTTTATAGTTCATGTTTTTCTTTGCATTATCCTTCTATTGTTTTTCTTTATTCCCTTGTTTGTCGTTTGTAGCTTGAAAACGGGAAAAATCATACTGAGATGGACTCTTTTTCAATTTGTCCCCTTGAAGACACCTTCCTGAAAAATGTTCGAAAATTTCTACCAACGCGACGCGACGTTACCCGACTGTTTAGCAAAAGCCCTACATTATACACACGAAGTATAGGAATGTAGCTATGAGTGGACTGATCCTAAGTCCTAACGAACGTTAGCCTACTAGTACTACCGTATATCAGCTAAAACTCGAACGGGTCAAGGAATAATACCACAGTATATGCGAAATGCGAATGTTTAGCACTAACCATTCATGTCTGCGATAAGCCAATATTATGATATTCCTGCTGCTGGCGTTCGCTCGTCTTATCCGTGCTGGAGTTTCGTGTGGGGCGATGAATTCTAGAGGTAACTACTAGTGCTATAATATAGCCTAAGTACTAGTCGGTGTAAGTCTATGGAGAGTATTTTAAATGAAAACACTCGAATTTAAATAAACAGATTAGACGTACCGTATTTTTCTTATCACTTGACTGATCTCCGTGCACTTCCTTTGGTTATGAGTGGATCTATTTTTGAAAGACTTTAATCATGTTAATACTAATACTATATAGCGGGGTTTGCTATACAGGTGCCGACTGCGCCGAGGTTGAGTTAGAGCAAGAGCAGAGCGCGAGCGCGAGCAAGAGCAGAGAGCAGCGCCATCTCGTGCCCATTGGAGAAGACGAATATAATGTTTCAAAGACGAATATATTAAAAGACGAACATATTTCAAAGACGAACAAACCTGCTGTGGAATAAATGCCGCACAGAGTCGCACAGATCAAGGGCTCTGGAGTCGAATAGATACGACGAATATTGTCAAGGACGAACAAAAAGACATCTAAATGATAAAGGATGAATATAATTTCAAGACGAAAATATCGAAATAGGTGAATATAATAATGATGAAAACATTCAAAAGATAAATGGATTAAAAAGACGAAAATATTGAAAAGATGAATATATGAAATACAGGAATATAATTTAAAGATAAAAGTATTGAAGAGATGAATAGATTAAAATGACAAAAATATTTAAAAGCTGAAAATATAAGAAAGATAAATATAATGAAAAGACGAAAATATTGAAGAGATGAATATAATGAAAAGACGAAAATATTGAAGAGATTTCATTTCATTTCATTTCATTTCATTTATTTTCCATTTTCAACAGAATATAACAACGTTATTACATCATAATTTCATGAAACATTTTTCAACAAAATATAACGCTATTACATCATAAATAATATCATGAACCATTTTCAACAATATAAAGACAAACGTAAATACATCCTAAATAATATCATGAACAAAATGCATGTAATAACAATAATTTTCATTCGGCGTAATTTTCAAAGATAATTATAATAAATAAATGCTGAAAATGGAGGGGAATGCTAAAAAGCAAAGCTTGTATTTTGCAAACCCCTCAAGAAATTTTTTTTGTACAATTTATATAGCAGCCAAGTATACATTAAAAAAAGATACATACACACCCTAACACCCCCGCATACACCAAAAATAATAGCTGCAACACCTCCCTCCCCCCAAAAAAATTAACTTATCGCCACAGAAAAGAGAAAATAGAAAAAGACGAACGAAAGAAGACGGACAACACCAAAGAGAACAAGGAGAGAGAGAAAACAAAAACAAAAACAAAAACAAAAAACAAAAACAAAAACACACACACACCCAATGGAAATAACAAAAACAAAACAAATACAAACAAAAAGAACGCTGGCTTATTAGAAAAGAGGGAAAGATAGATATAGAGAGCATGCGCAGTATTGGGGACGAAACACGATTTGAAATATGAAGCAAAAATTGAATAAAATTATAGCAGAATGCAGGATGCAGAATTAACAGAGAATTTACCATAAGTCATGGGAATGATGATGATTCCATCTAAAAGTTATAAGCTTCAATCAGTCAATTTCCTACCAAGAATCAATTTGATTCCCGGTAGGAAACCAAAAGAAAAGTCTTTAGTTGTTTCTTGAATGAGTGTGAACTGGGAGCATCTTTAATATTCGAATTAAGATTATTCCAAAATTTTGGTCCGGTGAAAGTAAATATAGATTTTGTAAAGATAGTTCTAGTAAGGGGTAAATGAAATTCATTTGATTATCGTGTGGAGTATTTATGAATAGCCATATTCTTACAGAATATATCACTGAATAGTACAGGTAACAAACTATTATTTAATTTATACATGAACTGACCGAGATTATGACGATACAAATCTTGTATTTTTAAGATTTTATTTTCAAAAAATAGTGGGTCCGTGTGTGATTTCCAGGATAGATTTTATATGATACGGACTGCCTTTTTCTGTAATAATAAGATTCTATCAAGATAAGTAGAATGTGTGTTGCCCCAAGCAACTAAACCATAATTTAAATAGGGCAATATTAATGTAGAGTATAAAGTTAGAAGAGTAAATTTTGGTAAATAATACTTAAGTTTATTTAAGACTCCTATATTTCGGGAAATGGTTTGACATACACTGTCTACATGGGATTTCCAAGAGAGTTTATTATCTATGATTAAACCTAAAAATTTCATGGAAGAGACTTCCTCTATAAGCATATAAGCATATAAGCATATAAGCAAAGGGCTTTCATGCTGTCAAGCCTCGGCTTATTATGAAAACCCTCTTGTTTGATTTCTCTTTCTATAATCCTACTGTTAGCCTTGTAGTTAAAGATATATTAATGTCATGATGTTCCATTGTATTGTATATCGCATAATTTGTATAACGTATGCATTATTTGATGAATTGAGAAATCAAGCAGAAATAAATAAATCAAATCAAATCAAATCATATTATCTAAAATGATATTATCGGGTAAATTATTTAAAGAGTTACTGAATGTCATTAGTTTAGTTTTCTGAAGATTGAGGGACAGTTTATTGGCTCTTATCCAATGAAGTAATTTTCTGAGCTCAGAGGTTAAAACATTTGCCAATGTATGAGGGTTAGTGTGCGACAAAAACATTAGAATCGTCGGCAAACAATATGAAAGAAAGGATATATGAAGAATTACTAATGTCATTAATATAAATTGAAAATAACAGGGGGCCAAGCAAGCTACCCTGAGGAACACCACAATTTACAGATAATTTGGAAGAACACTGACCATTTATGGATACAAATTGCTTTCGATTTGTAAGGTAGCTCCTGAACCACTCCAAGGCCTTCCCGCGGATACCATAATGGTTTAATTTGTGTAAAAGAATTTCGTGGTCAATGGTATCGAAGGCCTTGGAGAAGTCCAGGAACACACCCACAATGTGTTGAAATTTGTCAATTGCTTTGGTAGCTTTATCAATAAAGGTAAGAATAGCATGAGAAGTGCTATGGTTTTGACGAAAACCAAACTGAGAATTAGAAATAATCTTGTCTGCATTCAGAAAATCTAAGAGTCTGGAGTATACAACTTTCTCGAGTAATTTGGAAAGTGCAGTTAATAACGAGATCGGTCTGTAATTGCTCACATCTTCTTTCTTACCTTTTTTGTATATTGGAATAACTTTTGAAATTTTCATATCTTGTGGAACATTCCCATTACTTAAAGATAAATTAAATATATGAACCAATGGATCCACTATGACAGTAATAATATTTTTCAATACAACATTATTGATGCCGTCGTAACCAGTGCTCTTTTTGTCTTTTAATTTTGCAACAATATCAAATAATTCTTCTCTATTTACTGGAGAAAAGAAAAGAGATTTCGTATTTGGTGTATGCAAAAATTCATGAATTTTTTTCTGAGATAATGGAATTTCCCGAGCTAATTTGTGACCTATGCTCGAAAAATATTCATTAAAGACATTAGCTATAAGCTTAAAATCATTAATTTCAACATTGTTATGTAATATTTTAGTTATTTTTGACCTATATCCACTTTTATTGATAACACTATTAATAATTCTCCAAGTGTTTTTGATATCATTTTTGAATGAGTATAACTGGTTATAGAAGTATTTTCTTTTTTCGATCCGTAATATTTTTGTAAGAGTGTTTTTATATGATGTATATTTACAATGTGACTGGTCTGTACGTTTAAGTTTATCAACATAATATAATCTATTTTTGCGATTTATGGATCGCAATAGAGATTTGGTTATCCAGGGAAGCCTTGGGGTTCTTTTATAATTATCTGATTTTTTTCTTAATGGAATATATTTGTCTAAGTATAAAGTTATGGTTTTCATAAAGGTTTCGTATGATAGATTAATATCCTCATGATCATATACTTCAGACCAATCTACTTCACTTAGATTTTCTTTCAAGTTTGCTAAGTTATCTGGTGTAATTTTTCTATAACTTTCCGTTATTTTGTTTTTTCCGATCTTGAAAGAGCGTGAGAATGTCGTAAAAATAGGATAATGATCAGATATGTCAGATAAAACAATACCTGAGTTAGGAAGTGGAGTGATATTACAGAATAAATTATCAATAAGGGTAGCTGTTTGGTTGGTGACCCTAGTGGGTTTGGTTATGAGTGGCAAGAAAGATGCAGACATCATAATATCAAGGAATTCTTGAGTATTTTGGCTATTGCAATTAGAGATATCAATATTAAAATCCCCTACTATGAAACAATCCTTGTTATTAAATACAGAATTATGCGTAAGCTCCAGTAAATAGTCTAAAAAAATTTGAGTGTTCGAATGAATAGATTAAAATGATAAAAATATTTAAAAGTTGAATATATAAAAAAAAAGATGAATATAATGAAAAGACGAAAATATTGAAGAGATGAATATAATAAAAAGACGAAACTATTGAAGAGATGAATATATTAAAATGACGAAAATGTTGAAAAGCTGAATATATATCTGTAGAGATAAATATAAACAATTTAAAAAGATGAATATATTTCTTCAGAGATGAATATAAATACAAGAGACGAATATATTAGAGACGAATATATATTAGAGATGAATATAAATACAAGAGACGAATATCTTAGAGACGAATATATATTAGAGATGAATATAAATACAAGAGACGAATATATTCCCCTTTGGCTTGCCTAGCCTAGCAGCTAGCCTCGCACTTGCTACCTAGCCGCGCCGGCCAGTGGCCTCATGCCACATCACACGCGCGCCGCGGGCCCGGCCGGATATGGATCGGATATACGTAAAAAATAATACGCAATCATACTGCAATACGCACGTTTGATTTATAAAAAGTTTGTCGAGTATATGGATCGCCAACACAAATTAATTCTGTGGAACACAACTCACAGGGTATGAATTTCGACGATTTTTCATAAATTTCATACAATTCTTTTTTTGTTGTCCTATATATATATTTTTTTAAATTTTAAAACCTGATAATTTTTTTTAAGTATACGTGCGTACACCCGAAAAAAGTTTTCTTTTTTACGTATACGGCGTATACAAGCGTATACGCTCCACTACATTGCAAAACAAAATATACAGCCATTTTTTCACAAAATGATTAAGTTTGATTCTTCCACAATTGTTATCTGGTAAGAAATTTCTTAATAAGTATGTATGTTGAGGACCAAAAACGGATCACAAGTTAATTATGTTAATACAAATAAGGTCAACTTATTGCCAAGGCATACGAGCACATTTTCGCGAGTGCGCTGATGCCTCTTGCCCGAATATCAACATTCCAGATTCTAAAGATAGATTTTTTTTTGTTTAAAAAACGGTTTGATTACTATCCAAGCAAACTTTTGAAATCAAAGTGAGGGCGCCCTTTGAAGATATTATTTCAAAAAATCATTTATTGTCCCTATAAACCAGCTCTTTATTTTGTAATATGAAAAGTAATGTGCTACTCGATAATTGCACTTGACATTACATTTATGCATCCTATGACATGATTTAATCTGTAAATTTGTTTTTATTATACTGGATGACGGCCATTTCGGATTTTTGCATTTAACACGAGTACCTTTATAAAGTCAGGAGGGCTCCTCGACTAATATTGATTAGTAGGGCATAGTGAGTGTTCATGCCAGATTTGGTGCTTTTGTCCGCTCTGTCACGAAAATTCCCCTAATCCACCCCCTGTAAAAAGATGCGCTCTACCATTACCAAAGAATTTAAATACGAAGAGTGCTCAGTCCCGAAATAAAGCACGCGTATATATATTGTGGTACATGTCGATCGGCCGAGAGGGAAAAGTTATAATCTTTATCAAGATGTTTGTAGTTTTTATTTTTATTTTTTTTCCTTTTTCTGTACATCGCTTTTGGTATACCGTAAAGGGCATAATCTTGATATTGTCCCTGTAAATACAAACTTATGTCCCAAAATCTAGATTCAACTCTAACTGCACCAGGGAGGAGAGGAGGAGAGTTGGGAGGGGGGGGGGGGGGGCTAGGAGAGATGTTTGTATTTTTGTTAAAGTTATTTTGCTGTGAAATCCCCGGGAATATGCATGCTTTTCGCCTTCCAGCTCCCAAAGGTTAACACATGAAAAGAGGGGCTTTGAAATGATTTTAATTCCCTTAGTATTTATTTGAAATTATGAAAAATGTAATTTACATGGAATTTAAAGCTCTGAAATGGTATAATATTGCTATTAATGCTATTAATATTTATGTGATGGGGGTGGGGGGGGGGGGGGGAGGAGGTGCTCCAAAAATGTTCCCTGATATTAAGCTTTATATCTCTATATATGAGCAAACACTGCGATATCTGACGGGAATGTCGAGAAATAATAACAATAAAAAGCTATCTTTAATTATCTAAATAGAATATTTCATTTGATATCATGATTTGTGCAAATTATAGAGATTATAGACCATTTTATTGGTCTTATTCTGCTAAAAGTCAAGACAGAAAAGACTTTAATAAAATGAGATTGCGTGCGAGCAATTCCTTATATAAATATAAATATTAATTTAGAGTGGCGTATCCAAGATTCTCTTATTTCCATGGGTAGCGTATCCAGGAATGCACGTGCCCCTACGTGCCAGCCAAAACCAAATCTGACACTATCTTAGTTACACATCGAATGAAAGGAAATGTGTGGCCCCACCCCCGCCCTGGCACAGAAGGAAAATGAAAATATGATAACTTTTTATTCCCTTGCTTGTCCTAAAATTCAAAATAGAAGGCATCTGATAATTTTTTTTGTTCGTCAGGCGTGAAACCCCCCCTCTCCCTACATTCCTGGATACGCCACTAATGTAAATAACTTACGGTAAGTTATTTGTAATATTCTGCTGTAGCAGTTTGAGACGACAGGCGAAGAAAACATTATAGGGGCTTGCTCCGAAGCCCTCACCTGCATGCGCAGTAGGGCCTGATGGCTACCAATTGTACGAAGGGGGGGGGGGGGAGAATGGCCCCCGGATTTTGAATTGAATTGACTAGTAACTAACAATAAGGAAATGAAATGAAATGATTCCAATAGAGGACAAAATACTAACATTATGCAATACCATTCTTCATATTCATGACAGAATAGCAGGGGTGGATCCAGGGTGTTGGGGCGCCCTTTTTGAAACCCAACTGGCATACCTTAAGTACACAATAAATAAAAATTGCCTCTTTATTTTGTGTACTTTTCCGGCTCTGTACCCCCTCCTCTACAAAATTCTGAATCCGCCCCTGAAATAGGCATTATATTCTTTTGAACTACAAACTACAGGTATACGCGGGCTCTTTGCCTAAACTGTGAATAAAACCGGATCGAGCAATATTAGTTTGGGAGCCCACGAGGCTAACAATGTCGGTCTATTAACCCTCCGAGAAAACTTGTAGAAAGGCTCATCCCGCAAGACTGACGTGACAGTCCGGGCATGGACCAGTGGCGGATTTAGGGGCCTTTTTTAAAATTATGATAACTTTAAAATTGATAACTTTTTTTTTCTTGCTTCTCAGAGAAACATGGAGGAAAACTGGACCCCATAAAATCTAATACCCCACCTCTCCACTAAGCGAATTTTGGAGGGCTGGTGACCCTCCCCCACCTGACTTTGGAGGGCTGGCGAGCAGAAAACAATACGAATCTCCCTTCAAGCAGTTCTCCAAAGTTGACAGCCCTGCATTTGTGCCCCCACCCTTTTACTACATCCTGCATTCGACCCTGTCATGGAATGTCAGTGTCAGACTCATATCCATTAGAGGGTTACATTAGAGGGCATATTCCCGGGGATTATAGGGGTTTACTAGACTCATCGAGCCTCAATTATACCGTTTCAGAGCTTTAAATTTTATGTAAATTACATTTTTCATAATTTAAAATAAATACTAGGGGAATTAAAATCATTTCAAAGTCACTCTTTTCATGTGTTAACCTATGGGAGCTGGAAGGCCCAAAGTCGGGCAAATCCATGCCAACGAATTTCTATAGAGGACAATTTGAATTCGTAATTAAATATCATAATTGATAGGATTGAAGTAAATATCATAATTATGGATCGAAGTAAACGAATTTACTTCAATCCTATCAATTATGATATTTAATTACGAATTCAAATTGTCCTCTATAGAAATTCGTTAGCATGGATTTGCCCGACTTTAAAGGGAAGACCTGTCTCATTGGTAGGCCATTATATAGCGTACGCATGGAATTGGTATGGATGTACCCCCTACGCTCGATGGAAAGAGAGGGGCTATATGTGAGATTGTTACTTTGCTTCGACGGGAGCCCGGAGAGCTCAGTTGGTAGAGCACTGGTCATAGTTCAAGAAATGTTTTTTGAACTATCCATCCTTTCTCTCGAGCAAAAATCAGACTTGAAAAAGATAGAGTAAGATATGAAATATCAAGAAAAAATGAGACATCTATTTCACGTGTTATACCTATGGCGAACGTATTTTTACGAGTCCTTTTTTAACACAGCAATTTAAGCCTGCAAAATGTACTACGGAAGTAGATTGGAGTAATCTGTCTTGATACTATTAAAAGTCTTTGGCATTACCACCTAAAGTCTCTTAGAAGCGCATCTATTGACACCGACTAGGCCCGAACAATGGAAACGGTATTAATGCTTTTATTGAAAAGGTGATTATGTAATGCAAGGACCGAATCAGGGATTAACATCCATACTGTTGCCCCTTCAAATTCAATGCATACATGTATGCGTAACAACATGGCGTTCATTCTAAACCTTTCTCCCAAAGCTTGGATTTTCACAATTTTCTTTATTGGATGTTTCTCTTCTACGTTAGGCCACAAAATCCTGATGTCATCTTTCTATGGAATGGGAAGCCATTTTCTCGCCGGGGCTAGAGTGGCAGAGAGTCTTCGAACGAAGGGTCACAATGTCACCTTTCTTATCAGCGAAGCCTATGGTCATCGAGCTGAAGACCCGCTGTATTCCAATTTCTCGTTCCAGATCTTCAAACACACCGTACCTAAAGAAGAAATCCTCGATGCTTTCGAAGATTTCGCTAGGAATGCCTTCGAAAGCTTCGAAATGCAGTTCTTAAAATCTTTAAACAAAATATTGATGCATAACATAAATGACTGTGTAGGTGTACTCAGAGACGAAGTCCTCATGGAAAATATTGAAGAAATTGATGCGATAGTTGTGGATCCAGCATGGATATGTGGATACTTCATCAGAGATCTTCTAGAGATGAAGACCAACAACACCAGAAAGGTTCCACTTGTTGTCCTGACCCCGATGCCCAACCAATATGGTTTTATGATAGAGGAGATGGGATCACCTTTTAACCGTGCCTACCAGCCAGAACTGAGCAGTGGATACACCAACAACATGTCTTTCCTCCAGAGAACAGCCAATGTGTTTTTGTATATTTACATCCAAGTAATAGGCAAGTTTATTGTTAACCAATGGCACTGCGTCCTTGCAGAAGAGACAGGTCAGAGCTGCCGAAATTTTGATGTCCTAGCAACGTATGGAAAAGCCGATATCATGTTGATGAATTCTAACTTTGCAGTTGATTTTCCTCACGCCCTTGCCCCAAACATTATACCAATAGGTGGACTGACCTGTCGTCCAGCTGCTAGTCTTACCCAGGTATGATGTAGAGCCAAATGTTTGTAATGATGTTGATGATGATGATAATGGTGATGATTATGATGACAATAATGATGATGATGATAATTACAATAATGACAATAATTATAATGATAATAATAATAATAATAATAATAGCAATGATAATGATAATAAATGAATTCATATAGCGCCTTTTCCAAAGGAGACAAGGCATTGTCCCTGGGTCTGTGAATAAAGGGTTTGAGGGATTATCTTTATAGATGCTTTTGGAAAAAGTCAAGTGAAATACTATTTCTTAGAAATGCAGAGAGTTTGTTTCAAATGAGTTGGGCAACGGATTGAAAGCATTATTTTGTAGCCAGCCTGTTTTCGGGATTCGGAATGAGAAAGGGTGGGGCTGATATAGATTGAAGTCATGGGCGTTAATCGTTACGTAACTCTATTCATCATGGGGGGGGGGGGGGGGGGGACGGCTATTGTGTCGTCCCCCCCATGATGAATAGAGTTACGTCACGATTAACGCCCATGATTGAAGTAAATATGTTCTCTGTGGCTCAATGAGTGAAAACATGTATAGAGGAAGTGTTGTTGACGTGGACTTGAAAGCCTGAACTATTATCCGGTATTGCATTTGTTGAATAGGAGCTTGAAGACTTTGTGCAGAGTTCTGGGGATCATGGCGTCATTGTCTTCACCCTCGGCACCTACTTGGCGTCCGTCACAACGATCAGACCCGACATAGTAGCGATGTTTGCCGAAGCTTTCCAAAGGTTGCCACAGAAGGTCATCTGGCAGCTGAAGGAATTACCTGACTGGGAACTACCCTCCAATGTGAAAACCATGCCTTGGATACCTCAAAACGATCTTCTAGGTAGTGGGATAACCATAAAAAGTATTTGTCAATGAATAGGTTGTGTATCACAAACATATCCTCTGATTTTACTAGAGTTGACAAAAACCAGCGTGTGCAGTATACAACCTCTAACCAACAATTTGGGCATTTAATTTATATACATACGCAGGAACAAATTTGGTAAAGCATTTCATGCAGGGTTTATAATGTGTAAATATGAAACCGTGCTCTTATCCATTTATAGTAGTATATTTGTAGTAATTATATTGTAACTTTTGTATGGATTGTACGGACCCGATGGAACCATCTATGAAAGATGACAAGTGGTCCAGAGAAAAAATTCAATAAATTTAAAGGAGTTACAGATGATCTCGAAAGGCAATAATGATAATAATAGTAACAACTGTAATAATAATGATAAAAACAACAACAATAATAATAGTGCGGAAGATGTTGATCACCGTGGTAGTACAACAAGAGTATAACAATATTAGTTATGTTCATACGTACTACATAGCATCGATGCTATGTTAGCATCAATGCTGTGTAAGTCTCGAAACTATTTCCAGTACGTTCAGACAGGCCACGATCGACTTGCTTCTATCACCCACTCATGACTATTCATCGCTCACTCGCTGCCAAAACAATAATTACTGCGCCACACACGGTGACCCGAGTATAATTGGTATGCATGGTCAAAACGCGCGGAAGTTTGTGAACAGGGGTCATATCATGCGAATGTTTTTGTTTTGAATAATATATTATTTGTCTTCATAAATCAACATAACAACATAACACAATAACAATTCATTTGTAATATGATAATACAATCAACTAGCAAATACATGTGTTGAAATAATTAAATTTTAAATAAACCCAATCTTATACCAAAATAAAACACATGCACACTATTATCTGGTAAGCACATGTAAATCAATATCTAAAGACCATATATATAAAAAGAAAAAGATAAAAAGAAGGAAAACAAAAACAAAAACAAAAACAACCCTCCCTTACCACACAGTTATACACAGTAGCCTACTTACCCCTACATCACATGAACACATGCATTACATTACAGCACCAGATGAAAGAGACAGAACGATAATAGAAAAAAGTAGGGAAGAGGGAACATCACATGAATACATACATTACATTATATTATAGCACCACATGAAACAGACAGAATTATAATAGTTGCGATTGAAGATAGCAGCGAGTGAAGCAGCGATTGCGCTCACATTACAAATAGTCACAAGCGCGGTGGAATGTGCCTACTAGGCTGAAATGTACTATTCATGTGTTAATTACACAAGTTATGTTTATACGTAGTACATAGCATCGATGCTATGTAAGTCTCGAAACTATTCCAGTACGTTCAGACAGGCCATGGTCGACTTGCTTCTATCACCCACTCGTGACTATCCATCGCTCACTCGCTGCCAAAACAATAATTACTGCGCCACACACGGTGACCCGAGTATAATTGGTATTGAAGTTTGTGCACAGGGGTCATATCATGCGAAGTTGCGAGTGAAGATAGCAACGAGTGAAGCAGCGATTGCGTTCACATTACAAATAGTCACAAGCGCGGTGGGTGGTCTACCGCAAAGCATCGATGCTTGTCGCCGGGATCCTGAGATTTACTCGCTGCCAGAATAGTTTCGAAACCTAGCTCCAATTCGCTTCTATCTCGTGACTATCTACGTTCAGACAGCGTTTGGTCTTAAAACTATCTGGTCATGACCAAAATAGTCTCGAAACCTAGATAGCATCAATGCTATCGCTCAACGTGTGAACGTACATATTACAAATAGTCACATGCGCGGTATCTGTGGAATGTGCCTGCCAGGCTGAAATGTACTATTCATGTGTTAATTACACAAGTTATGTTCATACGTAGTACATAACATCGATGCTATGTAAGTCTTGAAACTATTTCCAGTACGTTCAGACAGGCCATGATCGACTTGCTTCTATCACCCACTCGTGACTATCCATCACTCACTCGCTGCCAAAACAATAATTACTGCGCCACACACGGTGACCCGAGTATAATTGGTATTGAAGTTTGTGCACAGGGGTCATATCATGCGAAGTTGCGAGTGAAGATAGCAGCGAGTGAAGCAGCGATTGCGTTCACATTACAAATAGTCACAAGCGCGGTGGATGGTCTACCGCAAAGCATCGATGCTTTGTCGCTGGATCCTGAGATTTACTCGCTGCCAGAATAGTTTCGAAACCTAGCTCCAACTCGCTTCTATCTCGTGACTATCTGCGTTCATATACAGCGTTTGGTCTTAAAACTATCTGGTCATGACCAAAATAGTCTCGAAACCTAGATAGCATCGATGCTATCGCTCTACTCGCTGCCAGAATAGTTTCGAAACCTAGCTCCAACTCGCTTCTATCTCGTGACTATCTGCGTTCAGACAGCGTTTGGTCTTAAAACTATCTGGACATGACCAAAATAGTCTCGAAACCTAGATAGCCTCGATGCTATCGCTCTACGTGTGAACGTAGGTTTTCCCGGTCAATTTCGCAACTTTGTCAGTCTAATTCATTTTGGAGCATCCATTTTAGCGTGTTGAGCATTCAATTTAAAAATTTCTGCAACATGATTGTTTCTTTCGTCTTATATTCATGAGCTTGAAATGATATTTGCCATTCAAGATAGGGCCTACATGTATTTGGTTATGGCGCAACTATGTCAAAGATCCGATAAAGGTCTTTTCATTTTTGTCGCGTAGATGTATAGATATAAAACAACGGCAGGTCGCGAGAAAGAACTGATATATATTTTCTTTGTAATTGAGGACACACTAAATGTTAGAAGAGATTTTAGAAGACAAGAAGACAAATGAAAGCTCTTTCAATGCTATATCTTCATGCAGTTATGTAGATGATTAAGAAAAGTAGCCTCATCTTCTAAGAAGATAGAGAGTTCCAAAATTTAGCCTAATTGCCTATAGCTAGATGATAAAAAACCAACATAATATACACTATAAGAAAATGCTGGTTTTCTGACATTTTGTTGTCCACCCCTTCCTCGGGGGAGATTGTCGCCCATGCTTAGGTGCATGGATCTTCTCGTTCAGAGTGGGCAAAAATTTTCAAATTAAACCTTCAGGTATATTTCCCAATAAGCCACTTCGGGGATGCAATCTGAGCATGAGCAGATAAAGGTCATCTGTATCAAATTCTAAAACCCACTGACACTAATATTCGATATGTGCTCATGAATGTCATGTAATCATTATTCAATTATGCACTAATGGTGCATTCCATGATATCCAGGTGGAAGTATTCTTTTTAAAGGGGGAAACAAAAGCTATTCATGAGGCACCTCTATCACTCCCAGAGTTATTTTTCTGAAGTGCACATAAAGGGACCCTCCATGTCTAAAATATCTGTGGATATTTGGGGTCATTTGTACCATGCGCTAACCCCGAACTGGCTTATTTGCGTGGCTTTAGGAAATCTATAGAAATTGAATTTCTAAGTAACCTACAGGACAATAGGGTCTACTACCGTATATTATGGACTCAAGAAAGAAATGAAATTTGAAATCAGCCTTATTTAGGGGGAATTATAACAAAACAGGGGAATCAATAACTAGCGTGTTAAATTGAATAAACATGTTCCGAATTTGACTGCCCTTTTACGAATTTGAATGCCTGAAGAATCCTTTCGGCAGTTGCCGATGAATTTGAATGATTCCTACAAACGTGCTAATTTGAATGCACGAAAAATGAAATTGAATGATGCAAACAGAAATCCCTTGCTCGAAACGCTAAATTGAATGACTTAAATACACCTTTGAATGACAGAAGTTGCGGTAAACGATGTTTTTGTTAAAGTGAAAGAAAGTTTTATTAAATTGACTGACAAATGTGCGAAATTGGCCGGGAAACCTATAATAATGTTAATAATGATAATAAAATATCATAATTGATAGGACTGAAATAAATTGAATATATCATAAAGAAAGTAAATGTGAGAAAATTACAATGCCCCAACCGGGATTCGAACCCGGGACCCTGGATTACATGACCAGTGCTCTACCAACTGAGCTATCCGGGCTCCCGTCGAAGCAACGTAACAATCTCACATATAGCCCCTCTCTTTCCATCGAGAAATAATAATAATAATAATCTCTACTATAATACTATAATTTGGCTAATGTGTGTCTGTCTGTCCGTCCGTTTGTTTGAAAGCACTTTTCTCTGTGATTTTCCACTCATTAATCAAACTGGGGTTTTTTTTTAACGTGGTTAATTGCTCCCAGATTGTGGTATTTTGGTCGTATTATTAAATTTTTTTGTTTTACAATTCGTAACTTTCTTTGGCAGCCCCGAGTAAAGCTTCGAAGTTCCCAGTCCTTTCGACCTTTTTCGGGTCAGCGAAATTGCATAGGCATAAGTTTCACGTACGGTACGCTAGTCTAGATTCTAGACCTTTTTTTATTACCCCCCCCCCCCCCCCCCCCCCCGACCGCCGCCCTACTAGCGTAGCGGCCCCAGTGATCACGACCGCCCGGTGAATCGCGCAACCCCGAGGGAAAAAGGGTCTAGACGTTTTGCGTGGAAAAGTGGGCGTGAACTTTTCACGTAAACATCGTACTTTGAACTTTCGTTGAACCTTCAAGCTAATTAATATTCAAGACGAAAGTTCGGCAATCTGATCAGCTGTTCTATTCGCACACACACCCCATGGGTGAAATGGTTTATCAACATGAGATAAACGGTGTACTGTATAGAATGTCTTCGTCAACGTTATGTGTTATTGATAGGATTTGATAATCTTGTCAGCGAGAGTTTTGGAACTTTTTTGCCGTCCGAAAATTGTTTTCAAATTGTACCGTACAGTATTGCACAACATTTGAACAGTTCAACAAACTGTAATTGGATGTTTTTTGTACCTAATCTGTGAATTAGTTAAATCAGTTTGGAATAGTGAAGTTTCCTTTTTAAGTTATTATGGAAACGTTGGGATAGATCATTTCAAAAAGTGTATTGGATTATGTCATAAAGGATGGCAAGCAAATTTCAGTTGAGATGGTGTATGATTTTCAATGTTGAGTTAGTTACTACCTGTCATTATATAAGACTGAATTCTGCTAAGATAGTGAGAACTGAACTGAAGAAAAAGATTGTGGACATTTGTGGACCCTTTCATGATGCCATTACCCGTCAAGAAATGTACATATGTCAGAAATGTGTGACCATCTATCTTATATTAACATTAATGTTATAACATGTATGCATGCATATTCAGTGAGGGTATTTTGCGATCAGTGTTTATCTTTTTTTTGGTCATGTTTACACCATATTATCTTATGGTTTTTACTCAAACTTTTTGTGACATTATGGGATATTGTATAATGTCTCGTTCAGTAGTTCAGTGCACATCCGATGATGCAAAACAGAAAAAAACGATAAAAATTGAAATGAAAATCTGACCTCTAAAATCTTTCATAGAAAAGAAGATGCATTTTATTAATGAGATGTAATTCATGTAGTGATTGAAGAATTTATAGAAACATTGCAGATTCAAGGGTTACATACAGTAGTAATGTCGGTTGATCGAACAGGGTAAAAAATAGCACTACAAATGACCAAACTTATTAAACTGGCTCCATTTCATAAACATTTCAGACGTAAAAAGTTGTCAGATCTGACAATAATACCGTTTCACAAAGCCGTCTGACCTAGTGAATCCTAATGGACAAGCCTACTGACAAATTAGGACACGTCTACCAAAAAATGACCAAATGGCGGCTTTGTGAAACGGTATTTATGTCAGATATGACAAGTTGTTTATGATGACGTATTTGTCAGATCTGTAAGCTTTTTTTCGTCTGACATGTTCATGAAATGCTGCCCCGGTACCTGACTTTCATGTTGCACAAAATATCACCCATAGAATAATGCATGTGTCATGTGTGTAAAAGATTCATGAAAAAACTTGGAAATATTGTCAAAAGTAGGACAAATTTCAGTCTTTAAAACATGACTTGTATCCATGTGTACCAGTATTTATTACATGTTTCTTGTCGTCCAGTATTCTGTCCCGAAATTTGCATTTGTCGAAATCAGAGTCAGAAAGAAATGAGACTTTCTAATTTTTATTTTAATTTGTTGAGAAGATAGAGAAGATAGCGAAAATGCCGATCAATACATGTATAATATTAGTTCGATTCCAGCTAACTTTTTCTGGACTCCACGAGACATTAACATTTGACAAAAGAATCCAGTGAAGAACGTTGTTGTGAATGCAGTTCAAAACCAATTTTACTCTGTGCATAGTCCAATGCACCTCTCACTTGCTCATCCCGTGGTGGCTGCATGTTGATGGATCCCTTTTGTGTGTACTGCGAAATGAACGGACGCGTACATCTGTTTAAGATAGTCTTTGTGTTGCGTAACATTTTAAAATGTTGTGAATAATTTTATTTTCTCAAAGGAACAAAAAATATTTCAACAAATTTTAAGCAAATATTAAATCAATATGAGTATTTTTCTTTGCTTAAATTCACATATATTTTTTGTAATATCATCTTAATACAAAATAATTGCTAAAAAAAATACGAGATGGACTCGAAGTAGGCTAGTAATTATTCATTAGGTAATTCAATCAAAATTGCGTCATGAATTCAAACCACCAATCAGGATCATTTATGACATGTTTGTTTACTTATGCTAATTACGGAGGTCCTAAAATACGGAGGAGATCTAGCAAATCGACTGGACGGTCTGACAACTCCAATTATCGTGTACAATATCGGCCCTCTATCGGCTGATGTCATATAATGTAGCTTCATCGGCTATTATCGTCAGACCGATCAGGCAGTGGACTAACGGTACGCTTGCACCGTGCACCGTCTATTTGAAGCTGCCTAGTACACCTAAGGCTATATGCTGATGAATGAACCGTCGCACTGCGTGTACATAGATCTACACACTCTGCCTTCAGTCAGTGTGTTTCCGTCCACGTCCAGTGAATACATGTACATGTAACGTTACATCTAATCTGAAAAGTGTTCAACATTAAGAACTACGAGAACTACAAGTACAACTAGCAGCTGATCGGGAATTTCCCTCCATAATTCTCTGACAAGCAAAGAAAAAGAAAAAAGGAAAAAAAATGTTGGGGGGGGGGGGGCACGGGCCGGATGTGCCCCCTAAATCCGCCACTAATCTAACATACACCTGTTAATATTGTTATTTATTATTAAAAATGGGGGGGGGGGGGCACGTGCCGGATGTGCCCCCTAAATCCGCCACTAATCTAACATACACCTGTTAATATTGTTATTTATTTGAATGGAAACTAAATATTGTATTCTAATAAGCGTTTAAAAAATGCACGAGTTCCTTAAGATATATATTTTCAGTGTATGTTCTAAGATTTTGAGCAATTCCTTCAATGCATAACTACTTAACCTACCAGGGGGAAAAAATATCAGAAACTTAAACATGCCAGTGGAAGCCCTACAAATCTTAAACCCTTTCTCTCTCTCTCTCTCTCTCTCTCTCTCTCTCTCGCTTCTTTCAACATTCCACTATAATATGATTGAGCAACCTTGGATAACTACAACAAATGCAATGTGTTTTACATTGTAGGGTACATATACTTACACATTTATTTTCGACTTACTGTAATGATAACATTTTTTATATTACAATAATTACCTCTTGACTGCTTACTAAATACACCGTGTTAGAATACATTTTTTCCATTATATAGTTTGATTTTGATTTCACTCCGGAATGATATTCAAGTTCTTCCCCCAGTTTAACCCCTAATGCTAATTAAATTAAACCTCCTATCTATATTTAAAGAGAATTATGCTATGATTCAGTTGTTCTAATATGTTTCATCAATAAAATAATTGCCTTTCAGTGTGAATGGGGAATGGGGATGTACATAGGAGAAGACCACCCCCCCCCCCCTCATGGTGCCACGGGTAATTTTTGCTAGTAATAATAATAATGATGATGACAATAAAAATAACAATGATAATGATCATATCAGTAATACAACCATAACAAGTGATAATAACTATCATAAGAATTAAAAATTAATAATGATAAAAATGATAACCATTATTATGATTATTATTACATTATTATGATAATAATAACTAAAAATATAATTTGCATTCGTTGACATACAGGTCACCCCAAGACGCGAGTGTTGATTTATCAAGGTGGTAACAACGGTTTCCAGGAGGCTTGTTACCACGGGGTACCCATCGTTGTCATTCCTCTTCATGTAGACCAGCCCGACGTTGCAGCCAGGATCGAGGCTAGAGGAATGGGAGTAAAACTGGAGAAACTCTCGTTGACCGCTGATATCATCTACGAAGCCCTGACAAATGTCATCAACGATAAAAGGTGAAATATTATTTTCATCATCATTATTATTATTATCATAATTATCATCATCAGTGGCGTAATGAGCCAAAATATTGAGGGGGCTGACCATAGGCATACGTGGCCCAATTTCTATTGTGAGCGAGCAAAATATATATTATATTATATTATATTATATTATATTATATTATATTATATTGTATTGATATTATATTGATGCTATGGTTATCCCAAGTCGTTTTCAATCTTGAAAGAACTGCTTGTGCAATTCTGGCCATAACTTTTGGTTTGGAATCTTTATCTGTCACAATTGTTCCTAGATAGTTTGAATCTATTCACCACTTCTAGATTCTGGTTGTTTACTTTTGATGCCATCAGCATTATTCGTTATTAGTTTGATACTTCAAAGACCAAACTGGTGAAGAAGTATCATTACCCAGGGGCGGCGATCCCGTAGGGACTGTTTCTGGGAGTGTCGTCCCCCCGGAAATTTTGAAGACTGGGGAAAAAAGAATGTATAGCAAATAATGAGTAAAGACTGCAACACCCTGTTAAAGGGCCCCTGCCATCAAAATGCAAGTGGATACCTGTTGGTGTGCAGCCCTACATACATCTCATATTTTGATATTTAAACTTCTAAATATGTTTCATAGATTTTTAACATTTTTGAAATAATTTTCTACAACCTGGCAAGCCCCATCCACTTAAAAAATCCTCCAGACCATTTGCCCCCTGTGACAACATCTGTCAATCATCAGTGAGCTAATAGCGATGTTGCAAGTGAAATTGGTATTTAACTTTGTCAAAGCTGACACCTGTTACAATACAACATACAATAACAACATAGGAGTTGCTATGTCAGACATGCTGTAGCATCACACAAAGCATTTTGATGGCAGGGGCCCTTTAAGGCACTAAAGTGCTCTAAAAATGCAAACTTTCATTATTCAAAATAGGCAATTTTCTCGCTCGGTCGCTACGCTCCCTCGCATAGTACTTAGACTGTTCAAATAATGCAAAAGATCTCTAAACTGCAGGTATCATCATGGGCAGAGGTTTTCCTGTAATTTACAATAGACAATTTAAACTAATTGGAAACACACTTATTATGTTTCCCCCAGATATGTAATATGGAAAAATTAAACGATACAAAGAATTTTTTTCGACATTTTATACCAAGATAAAATAGATAAGGAACTTAAATAGAGTTCAGTTTTGCAATGGTATGATTGGGTAGGCCTAATATTGAAAACAAAATTAGAAGCCCACCTGAGCCCCATCCCCTTTTTATCTTGTTTCATATTGTGTCATTTAAGCTTTTGCTAGTCTTAAAAATTAAGCCGGCGAACCTTTGTCCTCCTGTGGCGATTGTCAAGCTGAATAACGTCTTCGAACAGTTTCTAGCAGCCTGCTGAAAGGAGCTTTATTTTAAACCAGGGTTCAAACCAATTTGTCTATGGTTTAAACCCCTCAACCTCCGGGGTTTTGAAAGCGTACGTACGTGCGCACGGAATCCAACCCATATATATATTTTTTCTTTAAGCGCGCGCATTCTGTGCGCTTATTTTAGTACGCTTACGGAGGTTAAACCCTTACAAAAAAGTACCATGGTAATACCGCGGTAAATTGGGACGGTTTTACTGTGAAAGTACCATGAATTTACCGCGTTACCCATTGTCAAGATGAAAATACTATGAATGTACCATGCTTTTCATGGTACACGATGCAAATACTATGAATATACAATGTTTTTCGTAGTAATACTGTGGCAATACGATGTGTACCACGGATTTACCATGTTTTTGTGGTATTATGGCGGTAATACCATGAAAAACGTAGTATTACCATGGTATTTTTTTATAAGGGAACTTTACCCATGGTTAAAGGGAGTGGCAAGTCGCAATCCATGGGCCTGACCAGTTGGCCTGACTCGGAGAAATTCGGATACAATCAGGTCCAATCGTGCGCTACCGAAGGAATGTTATTGCCAGATTCCTCGCGCGATCGTTAACTCGAATCCCTCCATACGCAACCGACCAATGAGATTCAAATACTGGACTAAAGAACGCGCGATCTTGTTTACTCAAATTTGGGTCAATGTTTTTATTAGCTGCGCACGATAAATTGAAGTCGCTTTGAACTTTGATCCAGAGAAAGGAGCAGCCAACTGTAAAAGCGCCCATAGATTGCGACTTGTCGCTCCCTTTAAGTTTAAACCTCCTTATGAATTCGGGCCAATGCGTATAATAGAGTCCCTATTTCTAAGGCAAGGGACTTTAGAGATGAGCACTCAATTCTTATACCTCAGTCACACCTACGAGATAAATACCAGACTGACAACAGGCCGAATAAAATATTCATTATCCCGAAGGGCCAAGAAACTGTCATTTAAAGCTAAAGTCATTAAACCAAGGCAACATCAACAACAAACACAAGAAATACGACGTACTGAAAACCGACGGCGGTGTACTGCGCAGCAGAAATCTTTTTCTCCTTTTTTTTTTTTTTTTTTTTGTTTCGTTTTTGTGTTACTGTATATTGTAAATGGTGGGTCCATTCCTAATCGGAAATGAAGAATTGTTCTTTTGTAAACTATATGCAAGTTCTTGGAGGGGGGGGGGGGGGTGGGGGTGGGAATTAAGACTTATAAAAGCCCAATAAATGTCTAATTGCGAGTTAAACTATCTCTCCAAAGGTTCCACACTGTGGCCAAGGAGGTGTCAGCTATCTACCGAGACCGTAATCAAGCGATGACTGGACCAGACCTAGCTGCTTTCTGGATCGAACATGTTATAAAGTTTGGCGGGGATTACCTGCGGTCGCCAGCAAACAAATTCAGCTTCTTTCAGTATCATCTTCTGGATGTCTACGCGTTCCTCTTGACAATAGTTATAACGTTTTTGATGGTGGTCTTCTATGTCTCCCGATTTTGCCTGTTCATGTTTATGGATATGAAAAGACGTGACAACAGAACGAAATCCAAATCTGAATAACACTATTGACCAGGGGCGTAAATTTAATCCCTTTTATTTTTCAAGTATTTTAATAACATTGTAAAGAGATATTTTTACTACTATATGAGAGTCACTAACATTAATTGTATGAAAATCTTCAACAACTTATTGATTTATTTTCTTTTCTTTGAAAAGTGTGGGGTGGGTATATTATTTTTATAGGCCAACTCCCCCCCCCCCCCCCCCCACTTCCCTCAAAAGTTGTGTGATGTACGCTTGATGATGCTAGGAAAGATATTTAGATTTGTTACAAAAACCTCAGAACAGAGCAGGAAGAATCTACCTATCCATGACTTTTTTTAACATGGAAGAGATTGAGTGTCCGTCAAGAAGAACATATATCTATATATTATGATGTTAAATTTTAAATAATCCTGTACCTGTATATATCAAACGCCCTATTCCTGCAGACATGTATTTTCTTCGTTCTATAGGTAATCTCAGTCTCTCAAAACCGAGAACCAATAACTGTAAAAGAACATTCTACTACAGAGGAGCTTCATTATACAACAAATTGACATCAAATACCCGTAGTGATTTTACGATCCAAACTTTTAAATGCAATCTACAAAATTATTTCGAAGTATAGAACTGTGCACAAGGAAGTTTTAATCTCTCTCTTTCCTTCTATTTTTAGTTTTTGTTATAGGGTTTGTATGGTTCTGTCTCCCTTATAAAACATTGAATATGTACTTCAAATAGAATCGAAATGACATTAAAATGGTGCATGTTCAGTACATTTTTTTTGTTGTTTCGTTTCGTACAAGGTAGAACCCTTACCATCATAGGGGGTGTAGCGTAGTCCTACAGGGGATATTCTCCGATCGTACGAAGTGTCCTTGCCAGCAGGATTTTCGAACCCCTTGCTTTCAAGAACTTTAGTTCTATAGGTAATCTCAGTCTCTCAAAACCGAGAACCAATAACTGTAAAAGAACATTCTACTACAGAGGAGCTTCATTATACAACAAATTGACATCAAATACCCGTAGTGATTTTACGATCCAAACTTTTAAATGCAATCTACAAAATTATTTCGAAGTATAGAACTGTGCACAAGGAAGTTTTAATCTCTCTCTTTCCTTCTATTTTTAGTTTTTGTTATAGGGTTTGTATGGTTCTGTCTCCCTTATAAAACATTGAATATGTACTTCAAATAGAATCGAAATGACATTAAAATGGTGCATGTTCAGTACATTTTTTTGTTGTTTCGTTTCGTACAAGGTAGAACCCTTACCATCATAGGGGGTGTAGCGTAGTCCTACAGGGGATATTCTCCGATCGTACGAAGTGTCCTTGCCAGCAGGATTTTCGAACCCCTTGCTTTCAAGAACTTTAAAGCAAATAAGTGATACCGTTTGCTCATTATCCTGCATATCGACAGCCCACCAGACCGACAGGACACGGTCAGAAAAGTTGACAGAAGGTCCACTTGAGGGGTATCGGTCTTGGGGCTGTTGGTCTTGTGGGCTGTCGGTCTTGCGAGCCGTCAGTCTACTGGGCTGTCGGTCTCGGGGCTGTCGGTCTACTGGGTTGTCGGTCTTAGGGCTGTTGGTATATAAAAAAAAATCAATTCAATGTCTTTATTATTCAAGATAGTCAGGGGAAAATGTTTCGTTTACATACATGTATCAAAATAAATATAAGTAAAATGTGATACATTGCATTCAATCGAATGACTTGTGTGCTTTGTGTCCAGGTAATACAATGGGAAGATCATAAGGCAGTGGGCTCAAGTGAGTGATTTTAGACTGTATTGGCCTGAAAAATACATAAAGTTGAGCTTTGATGTGGAAAATACATTTTAAGCCCCATGATATCACATTTCTTTTTTTTTTTCATTTCTTTTAGAATATGTGTCATTTACTGCATGGCCAGTTCAATTCAAATAAGTTTTAGAGATCGCCTTCTCTATATAGCTCCTTATTTATTTTTTCCTATTGATTTCATTCTTTATCTCCATTTCATCTTCTCTATCCGCCAATACCACCTTCCCAGGTTGTAAAACTGTCGATTCTAAGGCTATAGGAAAGATAAATGTAGCGGCACGCAATATTTACCAACATGCTCTCGGCCACCATCTGATAATAAGCCAGTTCGGGGTTAGCGCATGGTACAAATGACCCCAAATATCCACAGATATTTTAGACATGGAGGGCCCCTTTATGTGCACTTCAGAAAAATAACTCTGGGAGTGATAGAGGTGCCTCATGAATAGCTTTTGTTTCCCCCTTTAAAAAGAATACTTCCACCTGGATATCATGGAATGCACCATTAGTGCATAATTGAATAATGATTACATGACAGTCATGAGCACATATCGAATATTAGTGTCAGTGGGTTTTAGAATTTGGTACAGATGACCTTTATCTGCTCATGCTCAGATTGCATCTCCGAAGTGGCTTATTATTTCATGATTTGGATCTCTTCAGAATGTTGAGGGCGCTAGGCCAGTCAAAATATCAAGGTCCTGGAAAAGAGTGGTTTAGGTATTGGTAATGACACAGAAATTCCAGGTCTATGTGTTTGTCATAATAGACCTGTTTACTGATTTTGTGCATACTAACTTCTTGAACAAAAGTTTCTTTTGACGACTCAAAAGGTTGCCAGAAGCTTGTCCACACTATGAACATGGCGAACAAAGAAGTGGACAAAATATAAAGCTCCACATTGTACCTTCCACAATTGCTCTGGTAGACAAAAGAACATCCCTTCATTGCTATTATCTAAAAATATGTAGAACAGGTGTCACATGATATTCACCTGTTCTACTTATTTTACATAATAGCAATGAAGGGATGTTCTTTTGTCTACCAGAGCAGTTGTGGAGGGTAAAATGAGGAGCTGTATTATTTTGTCCGCTCTCTTTGTCATCATGTTCATAGTGCCAACATAGCAACCACTAATGAATGCAAAATGGATTACTTCCAGAGAGATGCCATTATGCATAGCAGGTGCACTGAATAGCCTACACATGTTGTTGGTAACCAAGGATTCTGGAGAGAAACATGCATAAATTGAAATACATTAGTAAACAGGTATATTGTATAAATCCTCGGCTGCGTTCCACTTGTTTGAAGACGGTCCATGGCCGCGTATTGTTAGGATTAATGAAACTCCTACAGGTGTCCCGTCAGGTATGCAGACATTTCCGATCGTAGTATTAATGATATTCATGTTAACAAAAGATGTTGTTGCAAACTAATCTTGGGACTTGAAGATTCTTGTGAATATTTCATTTGGCGTCCCCGGACATATTTCTGGGGTTGTAAGCCACGCTTTTCTTGAGAGGATAGAAAGCACGTGCTTCTTTTGTATTTAGAAATAGACCTGTTTACTAAGTGATTCAAATTTATGGATGTTTCTTTCCTGGGGACCTTGTAACGAGGTATTCCCATTAACCTGTTATTAATGAATGAGCTACAATACTTGGAATCCAGTTTGCGTACATTACTTGTTACTATGTCTGACAAGCCTCTGGCAAGCTTTCAGGTTGTCAAGAACAACATTTGTTTCAAAAGTATGCATAATATTTGAATCACTTAGTAAACAGGTCTATTGATTAACTTCCTCAGAGCAAGGGTTGAGGTAGTGTTTCTGTTTTAGAAAAGAGTTTTAATAGACCTGTTTACTAATATATTCAAATTTTATGCGTACTTTTGAAACAAAGGTTGTTCTTGACTATCTGAAAGCTTGTCAGAGGCTTGTCAGACATAGCAACAAGTAATTTATGCAAATTGGATTCCAAGTATTGTAGGGCATTCATTAACAACAGGTTGACGGAATACTTCGTTACTAGGTCCCAGTGGCGCAAATCCATTTTGAAATTCGGGGGTACGCCACATGATTTAACTGTCCGAAATTTTCTGACAACAACAAAAAAGGGTTATCACATTTTGGGGGGTCTAGTCTTCCTCCAAAATTCTCTGACAAGCAAGCAAAAAAACCAAAAAAAAAAAAAAGAAGAAACATCTATAAATTTGAATAACTTTGTAAACAGGTCTGTTGCTTAAAGGAGAATTAACATTAGAATATAAATATACTTATGTTCAAAGGTGTAATATATTCTTAATCATTGACCTGTATCACTTTAGAAATAATATATCAGAAAAGGGTTTAAATCAAGACATTCTAGCACACGGTATCATCTGCTAACACTTCATGGGGGCTGCCATTTTCTTGATGACATGGAGTTGTACATGAACCATTGGAGACCGTTCCGGTCAGGAAAATATTTTTAATCCACGAGTTAAATTGCTTCTATTCATTATAAAAAGCCCCATATATGACGTCCCCCCCCCCCCCATGAACAATAGATTCTCTACTCGGATTGACGCCCATGTATATGATGGAAAATACATAACAGGTATATACATTTATTTTAAAATTTGAAATTTATAGATTTCTTTTTAAATTCTCGGGTTTTGCTAACTAGAAATCGATTTCTTGGTCTTGCCTGGCAGAGCAGAACATAATTTATACAACGCGCATTCTGTCTTTTGAAGTCCATTATCTCAAAGCAGGTGAATGCATAGTTAGTCACTATTGACGCTCGGGAAAGTCATCATCCATAAATTTGAATTAATTCGCTCCGTCAGTCACGTACGTCATAGTATCAAGGAAATAGATTGATATTTAGTAAAATCGTAGTTTTCAAAGAAATATAAAACACATTTTCGTTTCTAGAATATATGTCTATATCTGTTAAATATTTTAAATCTCAGATGGAATTTTGTATCGGGAAGAAAGACAATTTTGCATTCGGTTTAAAAATGTCTTTATGTACACATCAAGAACATGGCAGCTCCTGGTATATCGCTAGCAAACGATAAATCTTGCTGAGAAAATCCTGATTTATACCCATCTCGTATATTTTAATGCAAAACTACGTAGGGCAACAAGAAGGAATAGATTACATCTTTGAATATGAGCACATTTATATTCTAATGTTAATTCTCCTTTAATAAGACGTATAAAATCGGGGAAGCACTTGGATCCGGGGTCTTCTGTTAATTTTCGCTGTTAAAGGAGAATTAACCCCCGAGTACAAATTTACTTATATTGAAAGGTGTAGTATATTCCTACTTATTGGCCTAAATCATTTTCCAATAAGATATCAGAAAAGGGTATAATAAAGATATTCCAACACCCGGTATCGTCTACTACTCATTTACATGGGGGCTGCCATTTTCTTGCTGATTTGGATTTGTACATGAACCATTGAGAAATGTTCCGGTCAGGAAGATATTTTGAATCCAAGACCTAAATTGATTTTCTTCATTACCTAAAATCCCATATGTGACGAAAAATATAAAGTGGGTGTTTACATGATTTATAAAAATTAAATCTTTATAATGATACTTTTAAATTGTCTGGTTTTGCTTAACAAAAATCTATTTTCTTGGGTTTGCCAAACAGAGCAGAGCATAATATATGCAGCATGCATTCTGACTTTTCAAGTCCCATTATCCGAAAGCAGGTGAATGCATAGTTTGCCGCTATAGATGCTCAGGGAAGAAGCATCCATAAAATTTGAATTAATTTGCTCCGTCCATTGCGTCACAGTATCTAGAAAATAGATTTATATTAAGCGAATATCGATTTTCAACAGAAATATATAAGGAAATCTTCAGTTTAAAAATAAATTGACATATCTATTCTATATTTTAAATCTCAAATGGGTTTTTAATTTTGCAAAAGGCAATTGGGCATTTGGATTAAGAAAATCTTCTTGTACACATAAAAAAAATGGCAGCCCCCATGTATTGCTAGCAGACGATACATATTGCTAGCAGATGATAAATTTTGCTCAGAAAATCTTGATTCGTATCGATCTCGTATATTTTGACGCGAAGCCATATAGTCTAACAAGTAGGAATAAATAACACCTTTGAACACTATCGTCTTTATTGTTTGAGGTTAATTCTCCTTTAAGTTAGTTCGGTGATAGCCTTCTGTTCATTTTCCTTGAAAAGTCGGGACGCTATATTTTCGTTATCGTTATGATTTCTTCGTCTTAATAAATATGTTACACTGATACTTCATTCATATCACCCTCGTTTCGGACTTGATTTATATCTGAAACTTTTAATTCAACGATAGATTGAGACTGATTGAGTTTGATTTTTACCATAGCAAAATAGTTCCTGGGAACTGAGAACTGAGATTGACATTAATTAATTAATTAATTAATTTTGAAAGGACAGAGATTCGAGATGATTGTTTGATTTTGAAAGGACAGCGAATGAAAGAGTTGGTGTCTTAATATTTCTGGAGTCGGTACGGGATGGTGGTGGCCACCGGCCTTCCCGCGTAAAAATAGCTTCCCGGCTCTTCCCGCTTCAATAAAGTGAACAAAAGAGTCAAAAGGAGTGCTGATACTCGCGTGTCAAGCATTACTAACAAATTACTAAAGATTTTCTAGTGATATTAGCTGCAATAACTTCAGTCAACTAAAAAAGTTTACAAAGCGTTTCTGAAGAAATTACAGCTAACGTACAAAAGAAGTAAATTAACTGCTAGTTTTCGAGTAAGTGGTAAGCCCATAAAAAATCTCTCATTGTTCATATACTCTTAATTGGTGACAGAGGGTGAACGCACAAATAATTACATGTATCTGTGTTGAAATCGGATGAATTTTTGATTAAAATCCATTAATTATGACGTAGAACCGTGGTTACGACAGGTGAAATAGAAATATTTTTTGTCCATAATGTATAAGATCCTTTTAAATTCACCTAGACAATGGACATGATTGATAGTGCTACCATAATAGTTCACCATCGTCTGTACCGCCTCTTGTTCTAGAGGGGATTTCAGGCATTTGGTCGGCTTGTGGCGTGGCGGTGTCGTCGGGGGGGGGGGGGGGGGTGGGGCTTTGGGTATCCCTTTTTATACGCGTGTTTCCTTGGTAACTCCTTTTATTCATTTTTTTTCTATTTCCCATCATTCTCATCTTTCGTTTTTATATGATTGTTTTCTATTGATTCAATAAAACATATATTTTTTTTTTTAAGTTCACCATCGTCCACTGACGTGTGTTTTCGAAGAAAAGTAATGTAGAAAGAAATTCAGATATGAGCAGAGATTTCAATTCATTATCACGTAATATATTCGTGATTACATTCATATATATATATATATATATATATATATATTCCTCTTACTCCTATAACAAATGGATTTCATTTACAGAATACAAATGAACAAAACTGAGTTGTATTTCTATAAGGCCTTCACCTACGATAGAAGGAGCTCCAGATGAGCTCCAGTACATTAAACAAATAGAATCCCTTATAAGGGGGAAATAACATACGCCCCTCCGCTTTATAGAGCCCCCCTCAAGAAGAACAGGTTTGACGCCTCTTTGCCATAAAAATGATACTAACTCGGAGTAACAATAAGGCCTATCGAAATATTTTTTTCCCTGAAAAAGGTCGATCTTGTCATTCTAAAAAAAAAAAAAAGAAAAAAAGGATTTATAAAACCTGATATCGAAAGGTGATTTGATAATTATAGAATTTATGTATTTTTTGTGTCATTATGTCATTTTGATAATGGACAGGATGGAAAGAGGCTCTATGTCAATTTTATCATCATCCATTTGTAATTATCATACAAGCATGTACGCTTCATTATGTGTCTATTTATAAAGAGAGGAAGGAATGAATAAAGCAATTGTTTATTACTTATTACCCTCCAAACATTGATCCAATTTGTTTGATTTTATTTGATAAACGACAGGAGCAAGAAATTATAATATATATTTTTCGAAAAATAATTTGGAAAGCAATTTAAAAATAGACAAAAATTTGTTGTCTTGGTCACGTAATTGTTTTCTACTTTCATAAATATATAATTTACTTCTTATAAATATGCACTGTGTGAACGGCTGTTGGAGCTAAAGTTTGCTAAACTAGGGTTATGATAATCAAACCCTTTGGAAGCGCATGGGGACGTATCATATGCGCTATACAGTTTATCATTATTATTACTATTATTTTTATCATCATTATTGTTATTATAAATGGATTTCAATTAGAGAATTTGCCTGTTTTCAAATATAAAAAAAATGACCGAAATTGATTAGTTGCTTTTTCTTAAATGCCTTCAATTTCCATTGCATTAATAAATCTACAATATACATGTATATTTCTTTTTCCCTTGCTTATAAAGGGGAGATTTTACGCTCCTTTACCATGGAAACGTACTTATATGCCACAGCCGGGGGGGGGGGGGGGGGGTGGAATCCACCCACTGATATCTCGACCGTCGAGCGCGCACGGCACGCACGTCGTCCACAACGTAATCTACCAAACTGTATAGTTAAACGCTCCGAAAAATGTTAACATTAATTAATTATGCAAATTTATGCATGAAATCAAAATTTTGCTCCAAATCATTATTCTTAGCAAATATACTTGAAAAAAAATTCGGTATCAAAATTGATTTCTTATGTATTTTATTGTTTTGAAAATTTCTTATGTATTTCTTTGGGTTTTTTTTACCTTTTGTTTCTTTATTTTTTTTTAATGAAATTTGTCAGGGACACTTTCGCGAACACAAAAAGCCTAAAATAAATAAATTTCAATCAGCAAATATAAAAATATTCATAGATTTCTAAATTTTGGCTGAAAACACATTTTGTATTGAAATTACACATGAAATCATGTTTTTGAGCAATTTTCGGTCCGACGTGCAAGTACGAAATGTTGCGTAACTTCGGAACCGCATGCCCGGACATCGCGACTTTGGAGGGCTGGCGAGCAGAAAACAATACGAATCTCCCTTCAAGCAGTTCTCCAAAGTTGACAGCCCTGCATTTGTGCCCCCACCTTTTTACTACATCCTGCATTCGCCCCTGTCATGGAATGTCAGTGTCAGACTCATATCCATTAGAGGGCATATTCCCGGAGATTATAGGGGTTTACTAGACTCGTCAAGCCTTAATTATACCTTTTCAGAGATTTTAATTTCATGTAAATCACATTTTTTACATTTTCAAATAAAGATACAGGGAATTATAATCATCTTAAAGTTCCATGTTTTCGCGTGTAAACCTATGGCAGGCGAGACTTTTTTTTGTCAAAAGCATGCATATTCCCTGGGATTTATGGGGGGTCTTTTCAATTTTTTGAGCCTTCTCTAAGCCTCTTCAGAGCCTCAAATTACATGTAAAGTGTCAGTGTCTGACTCATATCCATTAGAGGGTTACATTAGAGGGCATATTCCCGGGGATTATAGGGGTTTACTAGACTCATCAAGCCTTAATTATACCTTTTCAGAGATTTTAATTTCATGTAAATCACATTTTTTAATATTTTCAAATAAAAATTATGGGTACATCCTAAAATTCCTTGTTTTCGCGTGTAAACCTATTGCAGGCGACACTTTTTTTTGGTCAAAAGCATGCATATTCCCGGGGATTAATGCGGGGTCTATTCGACTAGTTGAGTCTGAATTATACATTTTCAGAGCTTTTTTTACGGCACATTTTTCAAAATTTTAATGTAATTCTGGGGAATCATAATCATTCAAAAATCCCTGTTTTTGCGTGTTAACCTATAGGAGATGGAAGGCCAAAAGCATGCATATTATGCGGGTCCCTTCCACCTTTTGAGCCTTCATATAAGCTTTTTCAGAGTCTCAAATTACATATAAGCCACATTTACACTAAATTCAAGGTAAAACTAGAGGAACTATAGTCATTCTTAAAATGTTTTCACGTGTTAACCCTATGGCAGATGACTCTGTCAAAAAGCAGGCATGATCCCGGGGATATAGCGGCGTTTATTGACAATAATGGTTCAAGAAATGTGTTTTGAACTATCCATCCTTTCTCTCGTGCAAAAATCAGACTTTAAAAAGATAGAGTAAGATGAAATATCAAGAAAAAACTTGACGTGTTATACCTATGGCGAACGTATTTTTCCGAGTCTTTTTTTAACACAGCAATTTAAGCCTGCAAAATGTACTACGGAAGTAGATGGGAGTAATCTGTCTTGATACTATTAAAAGTCTTCGGAATTACCACCTAAAGTCTCTTAGAAGCGCATCTATTGACACCGACTAGGCCCGAACAATGAAAACGGTATGAATGCTTTTATTGGAAAGGTGATTATGTAATGCAAGGACCGAATCAGGGATTAACATCCATACTGTTGCCCCTTCAAATTCAATGCATACATGTATGCGTAACAACATGGCGTTCATTCTAAACCTTTCTCCCAAAGCTTGGATTTTCACAATTTTCTTTATTGGATGTTTCTCTTCTACGTTAGGCCACAAAATCCTGATGTCATCTTTCTATGGAATGGGAAGCCATTTTCTAGCCGGGGCTAGAGTGGCAGAGAGTCTTCGAACGAAGGGTCACAATGTCACCTTTCTTATCAGCGAAGCCTATGGTCATCGAGCTGAAGACCCGCTGTATTCCAATTTCTCGTTCCAGATCTTCAAACACACCGTACCTAAAGAAGAAATCCTCGATGCTTTCGAAGATTTCGCTAGGAATGCCTTCGAAAGCTTCGAAATGCAGTTCTTAAAATCTTTAAACAAAATATTGATGCATAACATAAATGACTGTGTAGGTGTACTCAGAGACGAAGTCCTCATGGAAAATATTGAAGAAATTGATGCTATAGTTGTGGATCCAGCATGGATATGTGGATACTTCATCAGAGATCTTCTAGAGATGAAGACCAACAACACCAGAAAAGTTCCACTTGTTGTCCTGACCCCGATGCCCAACCAGTATGGTTTTATGATAGAGGAGATGGGATCACCTTTTAACCGTGCCTACCAGCCAGAATTGAGCAGTGGATACACGAACAACATGTCTTTCCTCCAGAGAACAGCCAATGTGTTTTTGTATATTTACATCCAAGTAATAGGCAAGTTTATCGTTAACCAATGGCACTGCGTCCTTGCAGAAGAGACAGGTCAGAGCTGCCGAAATTTTGATGTGTTAGCAACGTACGGAAAAGCCGATATCATGTTGATGAATTCTAACTTTGCAGTTGATTTTCCTCACGCCCTTGCCCCAAACATTATACCAATAGGTGGACTGACCTGTCGTCCAGCTGCTGGTCTTACCCAGGTATGATGTAGAGCCAAATGTATAATGATGTTGATGATGATGATAATGGTGATGATTATGATGACGACAATAATGATGATGATAATAACAATAATGACAATAATTATAATGATAATAATAATAATAGCAATGATAATGATAATAAATGAATTCATATAGCGCCTTTTCCAAAGGATACAAGGCATTGTCCCTGGGTGTGTGAATAAAGGGTTTCAGTGATTACCTTTATAGATGCTTTTGGAAGAAGTCAAGTGAAATACTATTTCTTAGAAATGCAGAGAGTTTGTTTCAAATGAGTTGGGCAACGGATTGAAAGCATTACTTTGTAGCCAGCCTGTTTTCGGGATTCGGGAATGAGAAAGGATGGGGCTGATATAGATTGAAGTAAATATGTTCTATGTGGCTCAATGAGTGAAAAGATGTATAGATGAAGTGTTGTTGACGTGGACTTGAAAGCCTGAACTATTATCCGGTATTGCATTTGTTGAATAGGAGCTTGAAGACTTTGTGCAGAGTTCTGGGGATCATGGCGTCATTGTCTTCACCCTCGGCACCTACATGGCGTCCGTCACAACGATCAGACCCGACATAGTAGCGATGTTTGCCGAAGCTTTCCAAAGGTTGCCACAGAAGGTCATCTGGCAGCTGAAGGAATTACCTGACTGGGAACTACCCTCCAATGTGAAAACCATGCCTTGGATACCTCAAAACGATCTTCTAGGTAGTGGGATAACCATAAAAAGTATTTGTCAATGAATAGGTTGTGTATCACAAACATATCCTCTGATTTTACTAGAGTTGACAAAAACTAGCGTGTGCAGTACAACCTCTAAACAACAAATTGGGCCTTAAATTTATATACATACGTAGGAACATAATTTGGTAAAGCATTTCATGCAGGGTTTATAAATATGAAACCGTGCTCTTATCCATTAATAGTAGTATTTGTAGTAATTATATTGTAACTTTTGTATGGATTGTACGGACCCGATGGAACCATCTATAAAAGATGACAAGTGGTCCAGAGCAAAAATTCAATAAATTTAAAAGAGTTAGAGATGATCTCAAAAGGCAATAATGATAATAACAGTAACAACTGTAATAATAATGATAAAAACAACAACAATAATAATAGTGCGGAAGATGTTGATCATCGTGGTAGTACAACAAGAGTATAACAATAATAATGTTTTCCCGGTCAATTTCGCAACTTTGTCAGTCTAATTCATTTTGGAGCATCCATTTTAGCGTGTTGAGCATTCAATTTAAAAATATCTGCAACATGATTGTTTCTTTCGTCTTGTATTCATGAGCTTGAAATGATATTTGCCATTCAAGATAGGGCCTACATGTTTTTGGTTATGGCGCAACTATGTCCAAGATCCAATAAAGGTCTTTTCATTTTTGTCTCGTAGATGTAGATATAAAACAACTGTAGGTCGCGAGAAAGAACTGATATATATTTTCTTTGTAATTGAGGACACACTAAATGTTAGAAGAGATTTTAGAAGACAAGAAGACAAATGAAAGCTCTTTCAATGCTATTTCATGCAGTTAATGATGTAGATGATTAAGAAAAGTAGCCTCATCTTCTAAGAAGATAGAGAGTTTCAAAATTTAGCCTAATTGCCTATAGCTAGATGATAAAAAACCAACATAATATACATTATAAGAAAATGCTGGTTTTCTGACATTTTGTTGTCCACCCCTTCCTCAGGGGAGATTGTCGCCCATGCTTAGGTGCATGGATCTTCTCGTTCAGAGTGGGCAAAAAATTTCAAATTAAACCTTCGGGTATATTTCCCAATTTGCGTGGCTTTAGGAAATCTATAGAAATTTAATTTCTAAGTAACCTACAGGACAATAAGGTCTGCTACTGTATATTATGGACTCAAGAAGGAAATGAAATTTGAAATCAGCCTTATTTCGGGGGAATTATAACAAAACAGGGGATCAATAACTAGCGTGTTAAATTGAATAAACATGTTCCGAATTTGACTGCCCTTTTACGAATTTGAATGCCTGAAGAATCCTTCCGGCAGTTGCCGATGAATTTGAATGATTCCTACAAACGTGCTAATTTGAATGCACGAAAAATGAAATTGAATGATGCAAAACCGAAATCCCTTGCTCGAAACGCTAAATTGAATGACTTAAATACACCTTTGAATGACAGAAGTTGCGGTAAACGATGTTTTTGTTAAAGTGAAAGAAAGTGAAAGTTTTATTAAATTGACTGACAAATGTGCGAAATTGGCCGGGAAACCTATAATAATGTTAATAATGATGATAATAATAATATCATAATTGAAATAAATTGAATATATCATAAAGAAAGTAAATGTGAGAAAATTACAATGCCCCAACCGGGATTCGAACCCGGGACCTTGGATTACATGACTAGTGCTTTACCAACTGAGCTATCTTAAATCTTAAACGCTTTCTCTCTCTCACTCACTCGCTTCTTTCAACATTCCACTATATTATGATTGAGCAACCTTGGATAACTACAACAAATGCAATATATACATTGTAGGGTACATAATACTTACACATTTATTTTCGACTTACTGTAATGATAACATTTTTTATATTACAATAATTGCCTCTTGACTGCTTACTAAATACACCGTGTTAGAATACATTTTTTCCATGATATAGTTTGATTTTGATTTCACTCCGGAATGATATTCAAGTTCTTCCCCCAGTTTAACCCCTAATGCTAATTAAATTAAACCCCTATCTATATTTAAAGAGAATTATGCTATGATTCAGTTGCTCTAATATGTTTCATCAATAAAATAACTGCCTTTCATTGTGAATGGGGAATTGGGCTGTACATAGGAGAAGACCACCCCTCCCCCCATGGTGCCACGGGTAATTTTTGCTAGTAATAATAATAATAATGATGACAATAAAAATAACAATGATAATGATCATATCAGTAATACAACCATAACAAGTGATAATAATTATAAGAATTAAAAATTAATGATAATGATAAAAATGATAACCATTATTATGATTATTATTACATTATTATAATAATAATAACTAAAAATATCATTTTCATTCGTTGACATACAGGTCACCCCAAGACGCGAGTGTTGATTTATCAAGGTGGTAACAACGGTTTCCAGGAGGCTTGTTACCACGGGGTACCCATCGTTGTCATTCCTCTTCATGGAGACCAGCCCGACGTTGCAGCCAGGATCGAGGCAAGAGGAATGGGGGTAAAACTGGAGAAACTCTCGTTGACCGCTGATATCATCTACGAAGCCCTGACAAATGTCATCAACGATAAAAGGTGAACTAATATTTTCATCATTATTATTATTATCATAATTATCATCATCAGTGGCGTAATGAGCCAAAATATTGAGGGGGCTGACCATAGGCATACGTGGCCCAATTTCTATTGTGAGCGAGCAAAATATATTATATTATATTGTATTGATATTATATTGATGCTATGGTTATCCCAAGTCGTTTTCAATCTTGAAAGAACTGCTTGTGCAATTCTGGCCATAACTTTTGGTTTGGAATCTGTCACAATTATTCCTAGATAGTTTGAATCTATTCACCACTTCTAGATTCTGGTTAAAAGGTGAGTAATATGCCGAAAGATTTGTTTACAAATTAAAAATTCCTCCCCAGTCAAGCTTCTTCATTTAGATTCTGGTTGTTTACTTTTGATGCCATCAGCATTATTGGTTATTAGTTTGATACTTCAAAGACCAAACTGGTGAAGAAGTATCGTTACCCAGGGGCGGCGATCCCGTAGGGACGGGGGTCGGGGGACAGGTTTTGAAGACTGGGGAAAAAAGAATGTATAGCAAATAAGGAGTAAAGACTGTTAACACCCTGTTAAAGGGCCCCTGCCATCAAAATGCAAGTGGATACCTGTTGGTGTGCAGCCCTACATACATCTCATATTTTGATATTTAAACTTCTAAATATGTTTCATAGATTTTTAAAATGTTTGAAATAATTTTCTACAACCTGCTAAGCCCCACCCACTTAAAAAAATCCTCCAGACCATTTGCCCCCTGTGACATCATCTGTCAATCATCAGTGAGCTAATAGCGATGTTGCAAGTGAAATTGGTATTTAACTTTGTCAAAGCTGACACCTGTTAAATTACAACATACAATGACAACCTATGAGTTGCTATGTCAGACATGCTGTAGCATCAGGCAAAGCATTTTGATGGCAGGGGCCCTTTAAGGCCCTAAAGTGCTTTAAAAATGCAAACTTTCATTATTCAAAATAATGCAAAGATCTCTAAACCGCAGGTATCATCATAGGCAGAGATTTCCCTGTAATTTACAATAGACAATTTAAACTAATTGGAAGCACACTTATTATGTTTCCCCCAGATATGTAATATGAAAAAATTAAACGAGACAAAATTTTTTCGACATTTTATACCAAGATAAAATAGATAAGGAACTTAAATAGAGTTCAGTTTTGCAATGGTATGATTGGGTAGGCCTAATATTGAAAACAAAATGAAAAGCCCACCCGAGCCCCATCCCCTTCATATTTTGTCATTTAAGCTTTTGTTATAGTCTTAAAAATTAAGTCGGCGAACCTTTGTCCTCCTGTGGCGATTGTCAAGCTGAATAACGTCTTCGAACAGTTTCTAGCAGCCTGCTGAAAGGAGGTTTATTTTAAACCAATTTGTCTATGGTTTAAACCCCTCGACCTCCGGGGTGCTGAAAGCGTACGTACGTGCGCACGGAATCCAACCCAATTATATATTTTCTTTAAGCGCGCTTTTTTTTAGTACGCTTACGGAGGTTAAACTTTACCCATGGTTAAGTTTAAACCTCCTTATGAATTCGGGCTAATGCGTTTATAGAGCCCCTATTTTCTAAGGCGAGGGAATTTAGAGATGAGCGCTCAATTCTTACACCTCAGTCACACCTACGAGATGAATACCAGACTGACAACAGGCCGAATAAAATATTCATTATCCCGAAGGACCAAGAAACTGTCGGTTTGGAGTAAGTTTGGCTGTGTGACTGGGGCATTAACATGATTAATATGGTCTCATAGGACACGATTTCTGCCACCATGCTATGTGCACTGCGCTGCTATTATTGTTGCTTTGGCTTTAACGGCACATGTCATTTACAGCTAAAGCCATTAAACCAAGGCAACATCAACAACAAACACAAGAAATACGACGTACTGAAAACCGACGGCGGTGTACTGTGCAGCAGAAATCCATTTTCTCCTTTTTTTTTGTTTTGTTTTTGTTTCGTTTTTGTGTTCGTTTTGGATACTGTATATTGTATATGGTGGGTCCATTCCTAATCGGAAATGAAGTAGTGTTCTTTCGTAAACTATATGCAAGTTCTTGGGGGGGGGGGGGGGAATTAAGACTTATAAAAGCCCAATAAATTTCTAATTTTTAAATTAAAATTAAAGAGTTAAACTATCTCTCCAAAGGTTCCACGCTGTGGCCAAGGAGGTGTCAGCTATCTACCGAGACCGTGATCAAGCGATGACTGGACCAGACCTAGCTGCTTTCTGGATCGAACATGTTATAAAGTTTGGTGGGGATTACCTGCGGTCGCCAGCAAACAAATTCAGCTTCTTTCAGTATCATCTTCTGGATGTCTACGCGTTCCTCTTGACAATAGTTATAACGTTTTTGATGGTGGTCTTCTATGTCTCCCGATTTTGCCTGTTCATGTTTATTGATATGAAAAGACGTGACAACAGAACGAAATCCAAATCTGAATAACACTATTGACCAGGGGCGTAAATTTAATACCTTTTATTTTTCAAGTATTTTAATAACATTGTAAAGAGATATTTTTACTACTATATGAAAGTCACTAACATTAATTGTATGAAAATCTTCAACAACTTATTGATTTATTTTCTTTTCTTTAAAAAGTGTGGGGTGGGTATATTATTTTTATAGGCCAACTCCCCCCCCCCCCCACTTCCCTCAAAAGTTGTGTGATGTACGCTTGATGATGCTAGGAAAGATATTTAGATTTGTTACAAAAACCTCAGAACAGAGCAGGAAGAATCTACCTCTCATATCCATGACTTTTTTAAGAGTGTCCATCAAGAAGAACATATATCTTTATATTATGATGTTAAATTTTAAATAATCCTGTACCTGTATATATCAAACGTCCTATTCCTAATAAACCAGACATGTATTTTCTTCGTTCTATAGGTAATCTCAGTCTCTCAAAACCGAGAACCAATAACTGTAAAAGAACATTCTACTACAGAGGACCTTCATTATACAGCAAATTGCCATCAAATAGGCTACCCGTAGTGCTTTCACAATCCAAACTTTTAAATGCAATCTACAAAAATTATTTCGAAGTATAGATACTGTGCACATGGAAGTTTTCATCTCTCTCTTTCCTTCTATTTTTAGTTTTTGTTACAGGGTTTGTATGGTTCTGTCTCCCTTATAAAACATTGAATATGTACTTCAAATAGAATCGAAATGACATTAAAATGGTGCATGTTCAGTACATTGTTTTTGTTGTTTCGTTTCGTACAATATAACTTTATGTATTCAATAAGACTTTGTATCTATTTTCCAAGAATTTTAATATTTGTACATAATCATTGTTATCAAGGACCCCATCGAAGAACAGCCGTATTTTGTTAATACGGCTGGAATGGGCTATCGACCGTATATTGATTACGGAAATAACAGCAAACAAAGATTCGAAAATGATGTGTTGACAGTGTTGGAATACTTCAATCCACAATTTTGCAGACAAAGGACATCATAGAAGAGTATCTGAAAGATTACCAAGGTAGAACCCTTACCATCATAGGGGGTGTAGCGTAGTCCTACAGGGGATATTCTCCGATCGTACGAAGTGGCCTTGCCAGCAGGATTTTCGAACCCCTTGCTTTCAAATAAGTGATACCGTTTGCTCATTATCCTGCATATCGACAGCCCACCAGACCGACAGGACACGGTCAGAAAAGTTGACAGAAGGTCCACTTGAGGGGTATCGGTCTTGGGGCTGTTGGTCCCGTGGGCTGTCGGTCTTGCGAGCCGTCAGTCTACTGGGCTGTCGGTCTCGGGCTGTCGGTCTACTGGGTTGTCGGTCTTAGGGCTGTTGGTATATAAAAAAAATCAATTCAATGTCTTTATTATTCAAGATAGTCAGGGGGAAATGTTTCGTTTACATACATGTATCAAAATAAATATAAGTAAAATGTGATACATTGCATTCCATCGAATGACTTGTGTGCTTTGTGTCCAGGTAATACAATGGGAAGATCATAAGGCAGTGGGCTCAAGTGAGTGATTTTAGACTGTATTGGCCTGAAAAAAAACATAAAGTTCAGCTTTGACGTGGAAAATACATTTTAAGCCCCATGATATCACATTTCTTCTTTTTTTTCATTTCTTTTAGAATATGTGTCATTTACTGCATGGTCAGTTCAATTCAAATAAGTTTTAGAGATCGCCTTCTCTATATAACTCCTTATTTATTTTTTCCTATTGATTTCATCTTCTCTACCCGCCAAAACCACCTTCCCAGGTTGTGAAACTGTCGATTCTAAGGCTAGGAAAGATAAATGTAGCGGCACGCAATATTTACCAACATGCTCTCGGTCACCATCTGATAATCATGACTTGGATCTCTTCAGAATGTTGAGGGCGCTAGGCCAGTCAAAATATCAAGGTCCTGGAAAAGAGTGGTTTAGGTATTGGTAATGACACAGAAATTACAGGTCTATGTGTTTGTCATAATAGACCTGTTTACTGATTTTGTGCATACTAACTTCTTGAACAAAAGTTTCTTTTGACGACTCAAAAGGTTGCCAGAAGCTTGTCCACACTATGAACATGGCGAACAAAGAAGTGGACAAAATATAAAGCTCCACATTGTACCTTCCACAATTGCTCTGGTAGACAAAAGAACATCCCTTCATTGCTATTATCTAAAAATATGTAGAACAGGTGTCACATGGATATTCACCTGTTTTACTTATTTTACATAATAGCAATGAAGGGATGTTCTTTTGTCTACCAGAGCAGTTGTGGAGGGTAAAATGAGGAGCTGTATATTTTGTCCGCTCTCTTTGTCATCATGTTCATAGTGCCAACATAGCAACAACTAATGAATGCAAAATGAATGGATTACTTCCAGAGAGATGCCATTATGCATAGCAAGCGCACTGAATAGCCTACACATGTGGGTAACCAAGGATTCTGGAGAGAAACATGCATAAATTGAAATACATTAGTAAACAGGTATATTGTATAAATCCTCGGCTGCGTTCCACTTGTTTGGAGACGGTCCATGGCCGCGTATTGTTAGGATTAATGAAACTCCTACAGGTGTCCCGTCAGGTATGCAGACAGTTCCGATCGTAGTATTTATAATATTCATGTTAAAAGATGTTGTCGCAAACTAAACTAATCTTGGGACTTGAAGATTCTTGTGAATATTTTATTTGGCGCCCCCGGACATATTTCTGGAATTATAAGCCACGCTTTTCTTGAGAGGGTAGAAAGCACGTGCTTCTTTTGATTGACTTTCTCAGAGCAAGTTTTAATAGACCTGTTTACTAATATATTCAAATTTTATGCATACTTTTGAAACAAAGGTGGTTCTTGAATACCTGAAAGCTTGTCAGAGGCTTGTCAGACATAGCAACAAGTAATGTATGCAAACTGGATTCCAAGTATTGTAGTGCATTCATTAACAACAGGTTGATGGAATACCTCGTTACTAGGTCCCAGTGGCGCAAATCCATTTTGATATTCGGGGGAACACCACATGATTTAACTGTCCGAAATTTTCTGACAACAACAAAAAAAAGGTTATCACATTTTGGGGGGTTTAATCTTCCTCCAAAATTCTCTGACAAGCAAGCAAAAAAAAAACAAAACATCCATAAATTTGAATAATTTTGTAAATAGGTCTATTACTTAATAAGACGTGTAAAATCGGGAAGCACTTGGATCCGGGGTCTTCTGTTAATTTTCGCTGTTAAGTTAGTTCGGTGATAGCCTTCTGTTCATTTTCCTTGAAAAGTTAGGTCGGGACGCTATATTTTCGTTATCGTTATGATTTCTTCGTCTTTATAAATATGTTACACTGATACTTCATTCATATGACCCTCGTTTCGGACTTGATTTATTTCTGAAACTTTTAATTCAACGATAGATTGAGACTGTTTGATTTTTACCATAGCAAAATAGTTCCTGGGAACTAAGAACTGAGATTGACATTAATTAATTAATTTTGAAAGTACAGAGATTCGAGATGATTGTTTGATTTTGAAAGGACAGCGAATGAAAGAGTTGGTGTCTTAATATTTCTGGAGTCGGTACGGGATGGTGGTGGCCACCGACCTTCCCGCGTAAAAATAGCTTCCCGGCTCTTCCCGCTTCAATAAAGTGAACAATAGAGTCAAAAGGAGTGCTGATACTCGCGTGTCAAGCATCACTAACGAATTACTAAAGATTTTCTAGTGATATTAGCTGCAATAACTTCAGTCAACTAAAAAAAGTTTATAAAGCGTTTCTGAAGAAATTACAGCTAACGTACAAAAGAAGTCAATTAACTGCTAGTTTTCGACTAAGTGGTAAGCCCATAAATAATCTTTCATTGTTCATTTACTCTTAATCGGTGACACAGGGTGAACGCACAAATAATTTCATGTATCTGTGTTGAAATCGGATGAATTTTTGATTAAAATCCATTAATTATGACGTAGAACCGTGGTTACGACAAGTGAAATAGAAATATTTTTTGTCCATAATGTATAAGATCCTTTTAATTTCACCTAGACAATGGACATGATTGATAGTGCTACCATAATAGTTCACCATAGTCTGTACCGCTTCTTGTTCTAGAGGGGATTTCAGGCATTTGGTCGGCTTGTGGCGTGGCGGTGTCGTGGGGGGGGGGGGGGGGGGGCTCTTTGGGTATCCCTTTTTATACGCGTGTTTCCTTGGTAACTCCTTTTATTCATTATTTTTCTATTTCCCATCATTCTCATCTTTCGTTTTTATATGATTGTTTTCTATACATTTTTTCACCATGTGTGACGTGTGTTTTCTAAGAAAAGTAATGTAAAAAGAAATTCAGATATGAGCAGAGATTTCAATTCATTATCACGCAATATATTCTTGATTACATTCATATATACAGTTAACAACAAAATTATTCATACCCCTTGGAAAATTCTAGTTTTTTGCATTTTTCCTAAACATGAATGGTTAAATGAAGTTACTTGCACATCACTTGAATACATTTAGTTATCATCTGCAAATGAATGCCGTTTCCGGTTTCACCTCATTTGCATAACAATAGAAAAGGTGTGTTATCCAAACTGGGCGATGTTCAAAATTATTCATACCCTTGCTGATTTATTGACTTTGTCAATCAGTATGAATCCGATCCTTGTGATTAATGCTTGTAATTCACTTTATTATATAATACACCGTCACAAGGCTTCCGGAGGGGTCTCTGCTGGGATATCGGGCCAGTACCTGTTCTCCAATGGCTCAATCTCCTTGGGGATGTGTCCACACATGCTTCACCTGACCTTCAGGGAGTTCATTAGATTTTGTGTCCTACAGGTGATGCAGTTATCGACTTCATGATGACAGGACTATGATATTGAAATTTTCGGTCATTTATTCCATGCATTTTAATGAAAATTCTGTATCTACTTATGAAGCAAAGCACCATTCCTGAAGAGCCCTTCCCTTTTGCACTGCCTGTGGGAGGGTTCACCTTTATTCATTGGCCCCATTCTTAATCGGAGTGCTCAGGAAGGCCATGTTGGTGATATTAAAGTCATTTTATGACTCTAACGTCAGGTCACCATGAATAACAGTATGTAACCTTTGAGTACCATACACATCCCACATTGACTGTTACTGTATATCAATCTTCATATGGTATATTCTTTGTATCTTTGGTATGAAAGCTAAAATCCTTGATATCAAAATGAATGTAAACCAAATTTAGACCATATATGCCTCCATGTTACCAGCTGCAGTGCACAAAATGCTACCAGTTTGACAGTGCACTGGAACATAAAGATTAGTATTTTAAGCTTCATTAGAGTACCCACTTGCAGGTGTCCATATCAAAAATGTGTCAATCAGTGTAACTGAATAAACTGATAAAATTGGCACCATCCAACCTTTAGACAACTACCATGGCCTCCCTAAACATAATGGAACAAAAGTATCAGGAAATACCTTCCCTTGACAGAGTGCAACAGTGAATGCCTCTAGGGAAGTCTCTCCAGGAAGAGTGCTTTGTTTCAACTTAGATACAGAATTGTCATTAAAATGTAAGGAATATTAACGAAAATATCAATATCATAGTCCTATCCTCATGACGTCTAAAACTACACCACCTGCAAACACAAAATCAGCTTTAAATCCATCGAATCCCCTGAAGACCAGGTGATGGCATGTGTGGACAACATCCTCAAGGAGATTGGGCAATTGGAGACCAGGTATTGGCCTGATATCTCAGTAGAGACCTCCGGAAGCATTGTGACAGTGTGAAGAAAGTGTTACGAGCATTAATCACAAGGACTGGATTCATACCGATTGACAAAGTCAATAGATCACCAAGGGTATGAATAATTTTGAACATCACCCAGTTTGGATAATTCACCTTTTCTATTCTTATGCAAATGAGGAGAAACCAGAAACAGCATTCATTTGCAGATGATAACTAAATGTATTCATGTGATGTGCAATTAAATTCAGTTAACCATTCATTTTTATGAAAAATGCAAAAAACTAGAATTTTCCAAGGGGTATGAATAATTTTGTTGTTAACTGTATATATGTAGAGAGAGAGAGAGAGAGAGAGATACAGTGAATTCCAGAGAAGACATTGGTAATGCATTGAATTCCAACTTTATTTATTTTCACCAAATTTTCGATCCTCACGGATCTTCCTCAGGGTAATGAACAAAGTGAAATGTGTATGTGAAGCTCTGCTCAGAAAAAGTTGACAATGTAATATACCATGGTAACGCATCTGTGTAATACACTTTTTAATGGAATATATTGAAGCTGAAAGGTGATTTGATGATTATAGAATTTGTGTATTTTTATGTCATTATGTCATTTTGATAATGGACAGGATAGAAAGAGGCTCTATGTCAATTTTATCATCATCCATTTGTAATTATCATACAAGCATGTACGCTTCATTATGTGTATATTTATAAAGAGAGGAAGGAATGAATTAAAGCAAAAGTTTATTACGTATCACCCTCCAAACATTGATCCGATTTGTTTGATTTTATTTGATAAACGACAGGAGCAAGAAATTATAATATATATTTTTCGAAAAACAATTTGGAAAGCAATTAAAAATGGACAAATTAGTTGTCTTGGTCGCGTTATAATTGTTTTCTACTTCATAAATACATAATTTACTTCTTATAAATATGCACTGTGCGAACAGCTGTTGGAGCTAAACTAGGGTTATAATAATCCAACCCTTTGGAAGCGCATGGGGGCGTATCATATGCGCTATACAAGAACAGTTATTATTACTACTAGCAGAAATTACCCGTGGCACCATGGGGGGGGGGGGGGGGGGGTGGTGGTCTTCTATGTAGAGCCCAAGTACCCATTCACACTGAAAGGCAATTAGTTTATTGATGAAACATATGTGAACAATTTATTCATAGCAGACTTCTCTTTATTAAAATACAGATAGGTTTAGTTTAATTAGCATTAGGGGTTGCTGGGGGAAGAACTTGATCTGAGTATCATTCCGGAGTGAAATCAAAATTTAACTATAGAATGAAAAAAATGTATTGTAAACACGGTGTATTTATTAAGCAGCCAAGAGGCAATCATTACATGTATTAAGTAAAAAATAAAGTATATGTACCCTACAATGTACAACAGATTGCATTTTGTCTGTAGTTCTCGAATTAAAGGCTGCTCAAGCAGAAATTACCCGTGGCACCATGGGGGTGGTGGTCTTCTCCTATGTAGAGCCCAAGTACCCATTCACACCGAAAGGCAATTATTTTATTGATGAAACATATCTGAACAATATTGATTCATAGCAGACTTCTCTTTATTAAAATACAGATAGGTTTAATTTAATTAGCATTAGGGGTTGCTGGGGGAAGAACTTGATCTGAATATCATTCCGGAGTGAAATCAAAATTTAACTATAGAATGAAAAAAAAATGTATTGTAAACACGGTGTATTTATTAAGCAACCAAGAGGCAATCATTACATGTATTACGTCGAAAATAAAGTATAATTATGTACCCTACAATGTACACCAGATTGCATTTTGTCTCTAGTTCTCTGTAAATGTGAAATTGACTTTGTTAAATCTACGTGCTATTTAGCCACCCAATAAATTACCAGGAACAAATTCAGTATAATTGGTATGTCTTTATTATAATTATATAAAATTCTTCTGGAAGTTATATAATTCTAAAGTATATACTTAATGAGTTTCTCAATGAAATAAAATATAATTAAGGAAACATCCGACAGTTCATTACAATTCAAAGTCTATGAATGGTTGAATTGAAGAAAACGTATTACATAATATGATGCTGGGAAAGATGGTCTGTCGAAGGACGACTAACTATAAAAGGAAATATGTCGCGACGACACCCGGTGTAGACTACCAGTGTCCAGACGTGAAGAAACGGGAAGGAAGACCTCTTGGTGAGAAGTGAAGCTGCCTAAACCGTAACCTTGAATATCATCACTGCGACAAAGTATGTATTGAAGATATGTCTCTGTCTAGACCCAAAGTCGCTTACCCTATAATAATCACCAATAGTGATTATATCTAAGTCAGCACTTCAACCTGTGCTATGAGCCATTACCTACTATACTGACTTTAATATAGCTGCAAATAATCTAATATGATCAGTACATTAACTGCCTGATATAATTCAAGGACATTGAATAATTAATGTGACATTTACAAATGGAAAGTGATCGAAAATACCTGTAGGAAAACTAATACAAATGTCATTTGGTATTGGAAGGGTGATATAAAATAATTATCATTTATGCAAAAGAACATACAATTCAGCCTTGAGGAGAGAGAACCTCAACCTGGCACTGAAACGGCTGCTGCTGGCTGCCCCTATAGTGCTGGCTGCTAACAATAAAGCTGCGGCGGCTGCTGGCCGCCCCTACTCATGCCGGCTGCAAAACCTGCTGCAGAGATAGAACCCTCAATATGGTCCTACTCGTCTGGCAACTAAATCAAGACTGCCCTGAGCCTTGCTACCTTGCTTACACACCCAGTGAAAGTATTGAAATGGTACAAAGTACAATAGACACAGCAGCTGCCATAAAGACTACACACATTCCAAACCTATGGATTGCCTGGCTAGGCTATTAGTAAATAATACAGGTTGTTTGCTTGCCTGGTTATACTAAACAAAGGCTACAACTATGCTCACTCTGCACATCAAAGAAAGCAATCTGAGGATGACTTCAGTCCATCAGGTTGCCTATTAACAAAACCCCTACTGTATTATGTACTAATTTTCCACACCTGGGATAAAATTCTTACATTCTCCAATTAAAGGCTGCTCAATCATATATAGTGGAATGTTGAGAGAAGCGAGAGAGAGAGAGAGAGAGAGAGGGGGGGGGGGGGGGTTAGCTGCTATGATGAAAATTGATAAGACTTGTAGGGCTTCACTTATTAGAATACAATATTCAGTTTCCATTCAAATAAATAACAATATTGACAGGTGTATGTTAGATCAGTGGCGAATTTAGTGGGGGGGGGGGGGGGGGGGGGGGGGGCACATCCAGCCCGTGCACCCCCCCCCCCCATAGAAGGAGAGTAGCATTGTACCCCCCCCCCCCTTAGAACGAAAACTTTTTTATCTTTCTTTTTCTTTTTCTTTTCTTGTCAGAGAATATTATGGAGAGAAACTGTGGACCCCCATACCCCCACCCCACTCGACATCGAAACCGAAATAGAGCCGTTCCCGATGTCATGGTATAAACATGCCATGTACATGAATGTATGACATTTGCTCCGGCGGCAATTGCTCCTGCGACAAATGCTCCCAAAAATACGACAATTGCTCCGCGACAATTGCTCCGCGATAATTGCTCCTGCGACAATTGCTCCGTCGTCATTTGCTCCTGCGATAATTGCTCCGACGACATTTGCTCCTGCGACAATTGCTCCGTCGACATTTGCTCCTGCGACAATTGCTCCGTCGACATTTGCTCCTGCGACAATTGCTCCGTCGACATTTGCTCCGATCGAGCGACAATTGCTCCGCGACAACTGCTCCGTCGATAGAAATGCATATATGCGACAATTGTTCCTGCGACAATTGCTCCGTCGACATTTGCTCCGATCGAGCGACAATTGCTCCGTCGATAAAATGAATATAAAAAATTATGAGACAATTGCGACAATTGTTTCTGCAACAATTGTTTTGTCGACATTTGCTCCGATCGAGCGATAATTACCTACTCCGCGACAACTGCTCCGTCGATAAAAATGAATATGCGACAATTGCTCCGCGACAATAAACTCAGTAAATAGAAATAAATATATGCTCCTCGACAATTGCTCCGTCGACATTTGCTCCGGCGACATTAGCTCCGGCGGAAAGCACTCGATCCGCCGACATTTGTTTCATTCGAGCGACAATTCCTTCGCGACATTAGCTCCGTCAAATAAAATGAATATGTGACAATATCATTGCTCCGCAACAATTGCTCATGCGACAACTTGTCCGCCGACATCTGTTCCGTCGGCCGTCGTTAATGCTATGTATGTGACAATTGCTCCAACGACAACCTTATATAAAATCCTCATCAAAAGCGAACACAACGAATTCAGAACAATAGCTGTTGTTGGTGTTTCGGGATTTGGAAATAAACCTTTTTAAAGATTTTTTCTACCACTTTCCCTTGTGATTTTGCCTATACCTATTAATTATTTATCTATATGTTTTATTATTTTGTTCCCCCCCCCCCCTCTCTCTCTCTCTCTCTCTTTCTTTATCTTGGGCATTTTTAACACAACTGAGTAAATGATGGCGAACATTTATTTCTAAATTATAGCCATTCTATCTACTAGTCATGACACTTGCTGGTGGGGAAAACAAGCCAGTCCTGTATGTGGGTTGTTGCGAATTGCTAAAGTTCATAGGTTCAATTTAATATTGTAATAGTGAGGGGAAGGGAATATACGCCCAAAATATGGGGAATTGGTGGAATTAAGTGTTCGCTCCCGGGCCTCCCGCCACGTGGAGCTTGCATAATGCCTCGCAAACAAAACAAATTGACATATACATGTATTATACTTATTAATATGGCAGTACTCTATCAAACAGAAAATATCATAATAATGCCTCTAGCTCCCTGACTCCCCGATGCAGAACTGCATGGTTTAAATATATATATATATATAAACAAAAATAATACAAACGTGAAAGTACGACAATCATTCTGGGTTGCCAAGTTCAACTTTTTAAACTGGTCAAGCGGGGTATTAAGTGTTCGCTCCCGGGTCTCCCAAGACAAACGCCTTGCAAACAAAAACAAACAAATATTGACTAAACTGTACAGCTTTCTTTTTCTCTCTCTAAGCTGGTCATAATTATGCCTGGAACCAGCTCCCCGGCTCCTGCCGCGCTGAGCTGGTGTCGGCTTATTAAGAACAAAACTATTAAAAAAAACACACACACAGAAACAAGAATCAGAGCAAACGTCAAACGTATGGCAGTGAAAGGAAATATATAAACCATGATAAAGTAAAAGAACAATCAAAATAAAAACATGCAAAGGCCTATGTACGTGGAGTCCAGTGGCGTATGGGAGGGGGGGGGGGGAATTGTGGATGTGTCCTCCCCCTCAAAACTTGCCGTTGGTACTAGTACTACAATGCCCGTGTCGGTATGCATTCGGCTGTGCATGTGGAAGAAAATATGAAGGAAGAAAGAAAGAAAAGGGCAAGGAAGAAGTCAAAAAAGAAAGATAGATAAAGAAATGAAGCAGGTGCGTCGAAGATCCTGTGGTGGGGGGGGGGGGGGAGGGGGCAGTTGCTACCCACCATGAAAGTGATATGGACGAAAGTTTGCCCACCCCCATTAAATGTGGTTAATAATGGGGTAAAAAATGTCCATGTCCAGAGTGTATTTTGACAAAAAAGGAGACTTCTTTTAAGGCAAGATATGGTCATTTTTGGCTCGCTCGCAAAATAAATAAAAGTATGTGTCTTGGGGTGTGTGGGTGAGGGGTGTGTATAGTCAAATTAATGTGAGCAAGAAATTTCGGCAAAATATTTTGTTCATTCCCCATCCCACTCCTCGAAACGGATTTACGCCAGTGTCATCGTACTCTCGTGGAATAAGCAGTTAGAGGTACGGTAGTAATTGTCTCGACATACATGTATTTCGAGATATTCGAGATATCTCGAGGCAATGATATTGTCGCATATTCATTTTCTTCGACGGAGCTAATGTCGCGGAGGAATTGTCGCTCAAATGGAGCAAATGTTGGCGGAGCAATTGTCGATGAGCAAATGTCGCATATTCCTTTTTATCTACCATGTCTACCGAGTTTATTGTCGCGGAGCAATTGTCGCATATTCATTTTTAACGACTGAACAATAATCATATTTTGGAGCAAATGTCGGCGGAGCAATTGTCGCAGGAGCAATTGTCGCATTTCTATCGACGGAGCAGTCAGTTGTCGCGGAGCATTTGTCGCTCGATCGGAGCAAATGTTGACGGAGCAATTGTCGCAGGAGCAATTGTCGCATATAAGCATTTCTGTCGACGGAGCCGTTGTCGCTCGATCGGAGCAAATGTCGACGGAGCAATTGTCGCATATATGCATTTCTATCGACGGAGCAGTTGTCGCGGAGCAATTGTCGCTCGATCGGAGCAAATGTCGACGGAGCAATTGTCGCATATATGCATTTCTATCGACGGAGCAGTTGTCGCGGAGCAATTGTCGCTCGATCGGAGCAAATGTCGACGGAGCAATTGTCGCAGGAGCAAATGTCGACGGAGCAATTGTCGCAGGAGCAAATGTCGCCGGAGCAATTATCGCAGGAGCAAATGTCGCCGGAGCAATTATCGCAGGAGCAAATGTCGACGGAGCAATTGTCGCAGGAGCAATTATCGCGGAGCAATTGTCGCGGAGCAATTGTCGTATTTTTAGGAGCATTTGTCGCAGGAGCAATTGCCGCCGGAGCAAATGTCGGTTCCCCCATGTACATGTATTCACTGGACGACGTGGACGGAAACACACTGACTGAAGGCCGAGTGTGTACATGTAGGTAGATATGTACACGCGGTGCAACGGTTCATTCATCAGCATATACGTGTATCAGGCAGCTTCAAATAGACGGTGCACGATGGAATTAAGCGTACCGTACGTGTTATGCCTATATCTAATTTCGCTGACCCGAAAATGGTCGAAAGGACTGGGAACTTCGAAGCTTTACTCGGGGCCTGCCAAAGACAGTTACGAATTATAAAAAACTTTTAAATAATACGACCAAAATACCACAAACCACCCCCTCAGGACAATGTGGGAACAATTTAACCACGTTTTAAAAAAAAACCCAGCTCGATTGAGTGGAAAATCACGGAGAAAAGTGATTTCAAACAAACGGACTGACAGACAGACAAATTATGGTAAGGATTATTTTTATCATCATTATTGTTATTATAAATGGATTTCCATTAGAGAATTTGCCTGTTACGATTTTCAAATAAAAAAAAATGACCGAAATTGATTAGTTGCTTTCTATTAAATGCCTTCAATTTCCATTGCATTAATAAAGCTACAATATACATGTATATTTATTTTTTCCCTTGCTTATAAAGGGGAGATTTTACGCTTCTTTACCATGGAAACGTTTTTATCTCGGAAACTGGGGAGCATTTCATCAAGCGTTTTGTCATTTTTGCCGACAACTGTTATAAGCTACTGAAATCCTTCCATCTGATTGGCTGAGAGCAAATTTGTCAGTAAAAATCACTGACAAAACGCTTGATGAAACGCTCCCCTGTTGAACTTATGTTTCATGAAAATGTCCTAGAAAAATATCCTCTTATATACGAATTTTTTTTTATCTGAAAGAAAATTTACAAAACTTGATATTAATAATTTCAAGAAAGGTTTTTTTTTCAAATCTCAATCAGTCCTCTCAGATCGACATGCAAAGTTAATACAAAACCATGTCGGACGCGTTCTCGATCTGATTAGTGGACGAGGGAGAAGCCAGTGGACGGATGAGCCGTTCTTGCACAAAGCGCGGTACGCAGCTAACACAAAGCAGTCCATTGTCGCTGGGAGGATCTAGAACGGCGTTCAAGTCGACACATTCGAAAAATCCTCAATGACCGACACGAACCGACTCTGTCCGTAGCTCTCGATCGTGTGAGAGCACCTTTACAGACCATGTTACAGACAACTAGAGAAAAAAACGCATCCCCACCACTTTCGGCGGCGTAGTCCATATAATACCGGTTGCTAATTGGCAGAGAGTGTATTCATGAGCATTGCCTTACAGTGAGCTGCGTCGGTAGCTAGAATGATAACTGGAAAGCGGGAGAGCATGACTTATGTGTAATATATCTTTCCTCTCACGAAGAAACCAGCCAGTGATCATTTGACAGCGTCGGTGTGGATGGCTGATGTTGCCAAGTGTAGACCGTAGAACCATGGAGCTACTTCATGGTAGAACTGTTTCTAAATTCCAGAGAAGTTAGAAGTTACTTTGAGCATCAAATTCTGTGTGTAACCAGTGCTGAGGATTGCAGCAGAACAACAAATATTGTGAGTTCATCGCTTTGTTTTCAGATCTTAACAAAAATAACGATTAACTTATTAAACTTAGATGCAAATCAAAGGTTATTTTATCTTTTTGTGTATAATATTATCTCCTTGCTAAAATTGGTTCAACATTCATTTAACCCTAAGTGGTCTCTTACTATAATTTACCTCAGGCGAATGTTAAACCTGCCATTGTCACCATTTGGTTGAAGTCATTTAATTTATTTACTTTCAGTAGAATATAATCATAGGTCTATTCCTTTCCTGTCGGACACAACATGTATAAGAATTCCGGAATTGCCTACATTTCAGTTACGTCAAGATATAGCGTAGATTTGATCATTAAAAAACGATATGTGCTCTCTTATAATAATAATAATAATAATAATAATGAATATTTAGGAGCGCTGAAAACAGAAAGTACCATAGCGCTTACAAAACTACACATTAAAAAAAACAAACAACAGCAACAGCAAAGAGACAGACTAAAAAAGTAAGAGATTACATTAAAACATTCTATTACTGGGGAAAGAGATATGTTTTTAGGGATCTTTTGAAAATGGCTAGACAAGTTATTTCTCTGATGTAGAGTGGAATATTGTTCCACGTTTTAGATGCAAAGCGCTTTTCGGTTGATGATAATCTGGATTTAGGAATAACAAGCTTACATTTATCAGCTGTTGAGCGAAGATTGCGAGATGGTGTATATATTTTGAGTGTGTTATTAAGATATTCAGGAGCTAAATGGTTTATAATTTTAAAGACGTACAAACTTTAAAAAGAATACGTTGGTGTAGAGTTAACCAGTGAAGTTCCTTAACCAAAGGTGAAGTATGTGTCCTAAAAATAAGTCGCAGCTAGACCAAAAATAAGTTTAGCAGCTCTACAAAAAAAGCCAGCGATTCCCCGGGGGAGTGAAAATACTATGAAAATAGAGTGAAAAGTAACTCTCCTTTTTAAGAGCGTACTCTGAAATAAACCAATATTCACCCCTTAACCCGTTGACCACTGAATTCACCCATTCCCATAGGCTTAATACAGGGACCACCCGGTTCCAGTAAACAATGGGTTAACAAGTGATCACTGACGTGACTCCCGGGAGTGAAAAAGGAGGGAAAATTCCCCTTTTTTTTTAAGAATGTGAAATTGGAGGATATTTTTTTGTTGTACCTTGGTATACTGCTATACAAAATGTCGATATGTCGATTGAAATTCAATCGAGTACCGAAGTGTGACGTCATCTAATTTTGATTTTTGTATTTCAGTATTTTTATGACCATATTTAGGTAGAGCATGATGGAAAACGTTCACACATCAAATTTGACATGAATCAGTTCATGGTGGCCCAAGGTATGGCTATATGAATATCTCATTAGCCCCATTGAAGTCAGTGTAAATTGGCCTGGTTCTTAACAGTTTAGAACCAGACCAATTTAACACTGACTTCAGTGGGGCTAAGGAGGTATTCATGCGGCCATATCTCGGGCCCAATGAGCCAATTGCCATAAAATTTGGTATCTGGATGTTTTTCACCATGTTCCTTTGAGATATGGTATAAAAAAATGTCAAAACGAAAAAATAGCTTTTTGTGACGTCATCACTTCGGTACTCTATTCAAATTCAATTCAAGTCGATTGGAAAATTAGCCAAAAAACAAATAATACAAAATCAACCGGTTCATGTCACGTGATGCAAATGAGCTAACTTTCAAGATGAGCATCATTGGGTAAAGAATTTCATATAGTGCGTGGTATCTGAAGTTGAAAGAAAGGGATTTCTTATCAACATACTATAATTAATGATTCCCCTTTTTTCACTCACGCCTTGTGTCATAACGATTGACCGAACTATTTAATGTAAGCATGTTGCAGAGTGTTTTATAAAACATATGTTTAAAAATGATTATCCCATTCCAAACTAGCTGCTCATAAATATGTTTTGCCCCAGCGCCTCTATTCATAATTCGTCATCAAGGACAGGGTTCTTAATTATTTTTGTCAGGCGGGCCAGAAATATTCCTGAAATTATGTCGCGGGCCACTGAGTATTACACTTGTCGGAATACATTTTGTGTCTTTTTCAATTCAGCGAGCAAAAAATTACACTTTAAAAACCGCGAAAATTTAATTTCATCATCAAAATGTTCTAATTTAGATATGATATAAAAATTACAAAGAGATCATTTCACTGCCCAAAAATTAGTTGGTTGGTTCCAGTGTTGTAGTGGTAAATATTTTTTTGGGTATACTCCCTTATACTGATCCTCAATCCTCAGAGCACCAAGTTACGACGAGGCGATGCACCGTGCTGTGGTGGTGATTCACAAACACAATAACCCCCCCCCCCCCCCGTGAACTGACAAGAAAACACACACACACACACCCTCACACAGGTTTACATGGCTTTACTTCCGAGGACAACTATTGTTCCTCTATTGTTACTCGTCCTCGGACAGTCGACGGAATAAAGCACAAATTCATTGTTCGACGTTCGAGGACTATTGTCCGGCTTCCGAGGACCATTGTTGTCATGATTTTTTTTTTGTTCTCTGTCCGAAAATGTCCTCGGACATAATGCTAAACAAACGCACCCTCTCCCACACACACACACACACACACACAAATCATCTGTCACATTATCATCTCAAAATGTTAAAATTAAGTTTTGCAAAAAGCATCAAGTCATTTTTTCAGACCAACCCTTGCATAAGCCCTAGTAGATCTATACATGTCTAAATCACCAAGACACAAATAATCCAAGATGATTCAAGCCGTTGTCATAATAATTTTTATTTCTAGTTTATGCAACACTCATTTACATGTAATTGCTGATACAGACCTATCTACGTCCGTGCATTTCTTGTGATTTCTTGTGCATTTTACCCAGGAAATTTTGCAATTGAGCGGTAGAGAAGCTCGAATTTTATGCATTGATAAGCGGTTTTCTATTCACTCACTTCTAAAATCGGGAACAAAACTAACGAAAACCCTATAGGCTTGAGAAAGAGTCCAGAAATTAAGCAAGGGTACCTGAAGTTGAGATTTCTTTCAAAAGTTGAACCTTTGCAAATGCTGTTTTATACACTTTATTTATCTTGCATCGGGGGTGCAATTTAGCAGGAGTCATAATGACACATACAAGATATATCGAGCAAAGCAATTACATCTTTATTTTTTCAAATTTTGAACCCTTTAAGCTATTTAAGAACAATATAGGCCTATATACCTGCTTATATACCTGCGTGATAACCTGATGAGTGCAGGTCGAAAAACTTCGTTATCATGTCTCTTTTTCGTGCCATATTGAAATATAAGCCTACTGGGGGCGCGAAATTACGAGATCCGGAAAGATAATAATTATGCGAGGGAGCAAATTTTCGCATTTCAAACCTTCAAAAACTAGATTTTTAGTGCATTAACAGGCCATTACCCCACCTCATATTTTTTTGGGATATACCCCTACCGCCCCCGCCTCCCGGGATCGACACCCACTGGTGGGGGGCCAGACGTGAAGGATCCAACCGCACAGCCAGGGTATCATTTTAGGGGGCGGTTGTGAGTACGCGAAGAGTGCGAAATTGGTGCGTGCTCCCCAGGGGGTGGGTGCAGGTAGGGGGAAGTTCCTCCCCTCCCGTGCGAATCGCGAAAGCTTTGACGTTTTATAGCAAATATGAGAGAAAGATAACTGCTCGTAGCACCGCCTTTTTGTAGGGGAAAATGTATTTCGAGGTCAGGACTGCTTTACAGTTATTTGGACGCAATACAGCATTGTATGTAACAAGGGTGGGTTCAGGAAGGGGGTAATTTCCCCTTCCCGCTCGGAGCGCGAAAGCTCTGAGGTTTTATAGCAAATTTTAGAGAAAGATAACGGCTCGTAGCACCTTTTTTAGGCGGAAAGTTTTTTCGACGTCCGGTCTGCTTTTCAGTTATTTGGGCGTAATACTGCACTGTAACAGGGATGGGTGCAGGGAGGGGGGTCCCCCTTCCCGCGCGAAGCGCGAAAGCTCTGACATTTTGGCAAACTTTAGAGAAAGATAACGGCTTGTAGCAAACAAACTTTTAGGTGGAAAGTTATAGTTCGGCGAACCGACTGCTTTTCAATTATTTGGAGCAATATTGCACGGTATGTAACAGGGGTGGGTGCAGGAAGGAGGAGTTTCCCTTCTTCCCGCGGAAAGGGCGAAAGCTCTAACGTTTTAGCACCTTTTTAGGCGGAATGTTAGTTCGACGCGGCTGCTTTTCAGTTATTTTGGACGTAATACTGCACTGTAACAAGGATGGGTGCAGGGAGTGGGAGTTTCCCCCTTCCTGCGCGAAGCGCGAAAGCTTTGACGTTTTAGCACATTTAAGAGAAAGAAAACGGCTTGTAAGCAAACAATTTGTTTAGGCGGAAAGTTATAGGTCGACGCCATGACTGCTTTTCAGTTATTAGGATGCAATACTGCACTGTATGTGACAGGGGTTGGTGCAGGGAGAGGAGAGTTATTTCCCCCTTCCAGCGCGAAGCGCAAAAACTTTGACGTTTTTGCAAATTTTGAGAGAAAGATAACGGCTTGTAGCGCCTTTTTAACCCTCAGTTCTCTCAATTCTCCCTCTTTTTCGCTCTCGCTTTTTTTTAGTGGCTGAATGGGGGGGGGGGGTGGCCATGGCCCCCTTGTGCTGTCTACGCCAGTGGTTATTAGTTATGCATTAGTTGTAGAAGTGAATGCAAGTAGTAAGTTTGTAGTTTAGACAGTGTAACATGCACAGTGCCCTGATTATAAACACGATTTCAAAGGCATCTTTTTCACAATAAATATCACATCAAAATATAATTAAATCTTAGTTTTTGCAAAAGGCATCAAGCATTAGTGAGGGTTAGTGAGTCATATTTTCAGACCAATCATTGCATCAACCATATGTCTAAAATGCACAAACTAATCCAAATAATTATCAAACAGTTGGCATAATAATGATTTTCTAGTTCTAGATTCGGCAAATTCTCATCGCCTGTAAAGGTTGTGCTATAATAAAGTGTATGAGGCAATTATTTAATTGTTAATATAGATTTTTATAAGACACACTGTCACCCCCAAACGTCTTGTTTGTTAAAGAGGCAATGTACAAGTGCACAACATCTTTACTCATTTCATACATTTTGTTGGGAGCTTGAGCAAAATATTCATGAAGATACATACCCAATGTTAATAACATTTTTTTTTTAAACTTTTTTTTTATGTGCAAACAGTGCAGTTTTGGTAATTGAACACAACGAACTGTTTAACAATTAACTACAACTGAGGGTGCTGTTTGAGACCTGAATTCGTTTTAGAAGTGCAAAGATGAGTATAGATTTGATCTTGAAGTTCATACAATGTAACATTCACATTGCCCTGATTATACACGCACATCCAAAAGTATTTGGATATTTTACTGAGGAAAACTGCAGAGAAACAACATATGAACACAATATATTTGTTTAGAATTGTTCTTTGAAATAAATCCCTCAAAAAGTTCTTCAATTCTACGTGCTTATGCAGCAAAAATATAGGGCCCAGCTATGCATGTTGCACCCACAAATGTAACAACACTTTACCCACAAATGTAATAATCAAAGTAGCACATGCCTTTAATTACCATAGTCTTAGAGCATATCAATTACGCACCTCAATTTTCCTCAAACTTCAAAGGCTGAAATTCCTTAGTTGGTCCTGGGACCTGGCCACTGCACGAAATCAGCTCCGCCTCCTTTGGCCTTGAAGTTGTACATTATATATTTTGTACGGCGCATGAGCCATGATGATGGCCTAGCGGCTATAGGACTAGCATATAGCCAGCTCGCGCCTAGCCTAGCCTAGCAGCTGGCCTAGCACTTGCTATTACATCTTGTATTTTTTTATTACTGAAAGTAGGTTGAAACTTTGAAACCCCATCCAACTCCAAGCATTGTAGGGCTATTTCAAAATTGCGCATGCGTCAAGGACGATAGTGACAAAAGTTCGTGGGAAAAAAAAGTTCGCCGGCCGGATATGGATCGGAAGTACGTAAAAAATAATACGCAATCATACTGCAATACGTACGTTTGATTTGTCAAAAGTTTGTCGAGTATATGGATCGCCAACACAAATTAATTCTGTGGAACACAACTCACAGAGTATGAATTTCGACGATTTTTCATAAATTTCATACAATTCTTCTTTTTTTCCCTATATACGGTATATATTTTTTTAAATTTTAAAACCTGATATTTTTTTAAAGTATACGCGCGTATACCCGAAAAAGTCCAATTTCTTTTTTAGGTATACGGCGTATACAAGCGTATACGCTCCACTACACCACTGGTTGGTTCTTCGTTTGATTCCCCCCCCCCCTCCAACTATACGTTACTATGTGTTTATGTTACTGGTTTGTATCGGTACAAAAAGGAGGGGAATACTCAAAACTTCTTATCCTCATTTACCTGCTGTTTGGGACTTAATCTATGCAATGCCTTGATTATTATGTTAAATTACTATCATCCGAACCTGTTCCCAGTTGGTAAGAATGCCTGTAAATATTTCAGTATTGTACTCTCAATCGTATATATTGCCATTTTATAATTCATGCATGCCATACAACTCCATTGTTACTAAGTTGCAGTCCTCTTCCCTTCTCTCTACTTCAAATTCCCTATCATCTTCTCTCCCTCTCTTTGTCTAATTAATTCATATTGTATTTGTGTATTCAGGCGTACCCGCTACAAGCGTCTGCTTATTGGGATCGCGCCTCTTTACTTGTATTGCAAGTTTTGGATTATTTTCATACTACTTTATATACATGTAAATTGTACTATTTGAACTAATGTTGAATGTTGGCAAAATTATGGAAGAAAATAAATGTTAATCTGAATTTGAATTGAATTGAACGTGGACAGGGAACGGATAATTATGATATGCTATTTGCTCACTCGCTTCGCTCGCTCGCAAAGTTTTTGATATACCATTCATATACCAACAGTTATAATGATGTATTATGTATCCACATATTACATAAAACAAGATTCACTTTTTTTTACTACTTTGGCGGGCCGCATGAAATCGTCTCACGGGCTCCACTTTAAGACCAGGGGGCCGAGAAACTAAGAACGGGTCTTTTCCATAGATCATTATGACATGCTGACCCAAAATTCATGGAATTTTGTGTCTGATATTATTAGCCTCTCGTGTCAATTAAATATGCTTTGACGAGGCAAATAAAAGCTTGACTTTGATGCGATGCAACCATGGATACAATATGGTGCATTACGCAGAGCTGAGAACTGGGGAGCGTTTCATCAATAGTTTTGTCAGTGTTTTTTTACCGACAACTGTTATAAGCTACTGAAATCCTTGCATCTGATTGGCTGAGAGCAAATTTGTCAATAAAATTCACTAACAAGACACTTGATGAAACGCTCCCCTGATATGGTGGCCGATTTCATTCAGGACATTCGCGTGCTATATTAAATCAATTACATGTAATTAAACAGCTTCTTGATTGATGACTACCTCAAAATTCATTCCAATGTTACTTTTTTTCGAACGCCTTTCTGTTTTCCTTCTTTTCTTCAGATTATTTTCATTGATAAAATGCTGAAATCACTACTCAAATTCAACAGTGTTTCATAAACCATATGTTGTAAAAAAAATTAAGAACTGCAAGGACCAGTTTGTCCTCTCAAAACGGTAGCTTGGGCGTGTCTGCCCGCTGGTCATGCACTACACATTCAAGTTACTTTCTCCCATACAACACCTATCTGCCAACTGGCTAAAACTGGTTTTTCCAATTACCAACACATCTCTACTACAATAATTGATTTCACCATCAATGGCACATAATCTGTTCGCCATGAATGACAAAATCGCACACAATCACACAAAACCACTGCCTTGCTAGCTACAAATGAGTACAAAAAAGTATTTATTTCAGAGCTCTGAAAATAAATCAATTGTTAATCTTAATGTGACAGAAATTAAATATGCCCACTGAGCAATAGGCCTATTCCCACACGAAATTAATCGTCCCCACCTAAGCAACGCAAGCAATCCAGTTATTGAGATGTCTCCTCGTGCTAGATGAAAGTGTCAGTTTGTTCCGTCTGTGTCTATGGTAATCATCATTTAACGTGCCAGGCAATGATGGGATCATTACCGTTGATGGAAAAGCACTTAGCAGCTGAGAATGCTGCTTTTAATGGCTGCTTTCATGTTACCTCTGGGATGCTGAATACCATTTTGAAATTTAAGTCAAACTGATAAAATATTAGCTACGTTCATACGGGACTCGTGGTTTCGAAACTTTAAGTTAGCAAAACTTTAATTTAACGAAACAACAGTCCCTAACCACAGCGAGGGTTCACACGCGCCTGAAACAACGAGCTCAAACTACAAGCCGAGCAAGCTTCGCGGTTAACCCCGGAAGTAGATATTGCTGATTGTGTGTACAGTACACATACAGATCCTGTGTTAATAATTCGCGCAAAGGGTATGACCCGGAAATTTAACATGAACAGCGAGGTCATTCCTAACCACAAGCTTGCGAAACTTCAAGTTTATTACGTTCACATGGGCTGAGACTTCGACGGAGGACCCCCCCCCCCCCCGCTGCTCGTAGTTAAGGGCTTAACCACGAGCTCGCTTGTGGTTCTAGAACCACGAGTAAACTTAAAGTTTCAAAACCACGAGTCCGTTCATACGGCCATAAACTACAAGATAACTTTAAATTAACTTAAAGTTTTGAAACTACAAGCGAAACTTAAAGTTTAGCTCCCATCGTGTGAACGACACTATTATCTCCCTGCTGAGCGCTTGATCTATTCGGACATGCAAATGTATATGTACTTATTTAGATGATTACTGGTCTGTATTCGATAGTCATAAACATTTCTACCGATATTTCATCAATCTGCTAGGCCCCGGCGCCTAGCCCTTTGAAGATTAAAAGATGAAGAGGAAGGAAAAGATGAAGAATTAAGAAGAAGAAGAAGGAGGAGGAGGAGGAGAAGATGCCTCTTGTGACATCACAGCTAGCGGCTAGCTAGCTAGGGAACTTGACTTACACAGCAATGGCTATTATATTTTGAAAAATTGTGAGGTGATATTGTGTAAAACTTGTGATGCCATTTACAAGTTCTCCTAGGCATGCTTGGTGTGCTAAAATTCGCCATCCTGCATTGTGCATTGTGCTTTGTGCTTATTTAAGATGGCAGTTATGTCACAAGAGGCAAAAGATGATTTTGGAGAAATTTGTGGGACGGGGCTTAGCATGTTGCAGAAAAAAGGGGAAATTGTACAATGTTATATCACGATACATATTAAGATCAAATAGTTTATTATTTGTTGATGGATATTGATTTATTGATTTTATTTGTGAATTATAATAGAACAAGAAATACACAAATAATTTCTTGGTACTGCAAAATTTCAATATGGCACGAAAAAGAGACATGATAACGAAGCTTTTCGACCTGCACTCATCAGGTTATCACGCAGGTGTATAACAAATTACTTGAAATCCACTATATTATACTCGGTGAACCCGGACGCAACCAGAACAAGAAATGTATTAAGTAGAAATATATCTTGAACAGGGTGACCCATAAAAGCTTGTTATAAGCTTATTATAATTATGGATCAATACATTTAAATGATATGAGACCTGTAACGGGAAGGCCGTTTCTATTTTGTTTTAACATATTTAAAGCTATAATAGAGTCGTCAAGGCATCTGTGATGTTATTTTGTTATTTTGTTATTTTGTCATTTTGTACGCACCACGATGCGCGCACCAATATGATTTTTACATGTTAAACAATAGCTCGTCCACCAAATGCGCGTGCGCGTACAAATTGAGGTAATTTCGGGGTCATTTGTACCATGAAATAATACAAACTAGGGAGGAGCGGTTCATCAAGCGTTTTGTCAGTGAATTTTACCGACAACTGTTATAAGCTACTGAAATTCTTGCATCTGATTGGCTGAGAGCAAATTTGTCAGTAAAACTCACTGGCAAAACCCTTGATGAATCGCTCCTCAGGCTTATACCTCAGTCACACCAACGAGACCGTCGCCAGACTGACAATAGACTGAACAAAACTTTACATTACCTTGTATGGCCAAGAATCGGTCGGTTTGGAGTCAGTTTGGCAGTGTGACGGTGGTATAAGACCGATACCACATCAATGTTTGAATTTGAATTGAATTGACTTTATTAAACATCATTGACATAATGTATGTCGATATTTTGTTTCAACAAGAAAACAAGAAAGAAAAATAGTAACAACTTCAATACATACTTTTCGACTAAAAAAATATGTAAACATTTCACTGTAAGTTAATAATATTTGATTCGTATACATAGATGGATGTGATATTAAAATTCTCTCCTTAATGGTATGATATCCTTGATGTAATTTGTTAGACTGAGTATGACATATTGGTTATCTAATTTCATTAAGAATATGAACTTTTCTTCTGCTCTATAAGAAAAGCAAAATTGGGTATTTTAACGATAAAGCATCTAAGAGGTTGAACTCGCCCTACCTCGCTGTGTATAATTATGAGGATGCTTTATTTAGACTGATGCGTGTAAATTGAAGGTTTTTTAAAGTCGCGAGCATTAAAATATAGCCTATAATTAGTCGGACGAAACCAACAACAACGTGATCATATAAAATGATCAACAGGGCACTGATTAGATTAGGCGGTGTCTCTGAAGTCATCGAAACAACATAATTGAATATAATAATTCTTTATATTGCAGTTTTTCTCGCCATTATATTTTCATGAAATTGTTAGATATCAAATCATAAAAGGTAATAACCAACAGGCTTATAAAATGTTATTGTTGGCCCCTCTCTATCACCCTCCCCCCCCCCCTCTCTCTCTCTCTCTCTCACACACACTATCCTTCTCCCTCTGCCCCCTCTCTCTCTCCCTCTCCCTCTCTCTCTCTCTCTCTCTCTCTCTCTCACTATCCTTCTCCCTCTCTCTCTGACTATCCTCCCTCTGCCTCTCTCTCTCTCCTCTCTCTCTCGCTATCCTTCTCCCTCTCTCTTTCACTATCCTTCTCCCTCTGCCTCTCTCTCTGCCCCCTCTCTCTCTCACACACACACACACACACTATCCTTCTCCCTCTGCCTCTCTCTCTCCCCCCTCTCTCCCTCTCTCACACACACACACACACACACACACACTATCCTTCTCCCTCTGCCCCTCTCTCTGTCCCACAATCCCCCCCCCCCCTCTCTCTCTTACTACCCTTCCCGCTCTGCCTCTCTTTCTCTCCCACAATCCTTCTCCCTCTGCCCCCTTCTCTCTCTCTCTCTCTCTCATTAAGTTACTCCCTTAAAGAAAGAAAATCATCCACTTTCTGTCCTTTCTTCACTGAAACTATTGTATTTTCTAACAGAATCTAACCAAAGCCCCGAGTGAACAGTCTCAGCAATGCTTCTGATCGTAGCTGTGGTTTTCATTACATCAGGTCAGTAGTTCTACTATTTTGAAAGTCAGGTTGTCATTCTCTTTATCAGTTTGCAGCGAATGATGATTCATCAGCTTTTCTGGCCTTAATCGACAACACGAAGTATATTTTTTCTCAATTTGTTTCAAGTATCCTTCTTGTGGCTACGGCAACTGAAAAGTATTAAGGGTCCACGAGTCATTTACCAGTGTAAATTCAAACCTCCCAGGCTATGCTTATACTGATTTTGACGTTTCATTTGGACTAGGGCAACAATATTCTTGGTGATCAGGGTGTTCCAGCCCACAAGTGGTAAATAAATAAATAAATAAATAAATAATCCCCGCATAACTAGTGACCTATGAGAGGACGTAGGCCTCCTACTATCAACGACAGTCAAACCAAAGCCAATGTTCGTCATCTAGGTAGAGCAAATGATATGGAGAGGGGAAAAACATTATGAAACAATCGCTAAGGAAGTCTGAAACGGTCTCCTTTTTCTATTCCAAAAGAAAGGATAATTAATCGCCGTCAATTTTGATCGAAAATACACCCCCCCACCAAAAAAAAAAAAAATACCTTGTTGAATACTTTTTGACTAAAACTGGAAAATGTTAAGATGGATGTTGCCATGTCACCCTCATGTTCATTCCAGTGAGTGAGTTCACGTCAGCTAAGACCCCGACATCCTGCAAACGCCCCTCGTATGCCGATGTGGAGCTAAATTACTCCCTACCCATCCACCCTCCCTGTGGAGAATTTCGGCTGAGCAACGGTTCAGTGATAACCAAGATTCCTAAGCTGATCCCGGTACCGCTGATGCAGAGATGCCAGAGAGATGGGATACCAGCTGGGCACCGAGTCTGCCGGAGGCCAGGTAAAGGACACACACTTTCATTGTGAAGGGAAAGTTCACCCTGATATTAAGTTGGTTTTTTAAAGAAGCAAACAATTACAGAAACAGATCAATGGAAGTTTGAGCGAAATCCGATAAGAAATAAGAAAGTTATGAAGTTTTGAACTTGTAATCAATCAAACACAAACTGGCAACTCCTTGACGCATCTTGTAAGCTCCTCTCCCATTTGCTCCGTACACCCAAATTCATAAATGTTCATTTCCTTTGTTTTGTATGAGGGAATAGATTTTTATCACACAGGTTTTGTGTAAAAGCATATTAAGTGGAATGATTACATCTGGGTGCATGTAGGATAAAATATTTTCTTTAGAAAAAATGGAACTTCATTATTTTATTTTCAGTACAGGGCAAATTAGACCGAAATTTCTGTCTCTCGTTCGTTAGCTTTCTAAGTGAAGAGCCAACGAACGAGAGACAGAATTTCGGTCTGCATGGTCTAAGGGCACAAGGGAGACGAGCTCACGTAGTTGCCAATTTGTGTTTGATTGATTACAACTTTAAAAATTCATAAGTTTCTTATTTCTTTTTCGGATTTGGCTTAAACTTTCATTGATCTGTTTCTTTAAGTTTTCTTTTTCTTTTAAAACCATGTTGATATTAGGTAGAGTTCCCCTTGAATTTCATCAGTAGAATGGTCCATGATGTTTTCTGCTTTGCCATTGGATATTATGTGAGGGAATGTAAAAACCTAGACAATAGGACGCTGTACTTTAACTCCCCAAGCCCTTTTCCGGCTTTATATATCGTTTTCATTCTTTTGCTTTTTATTCGGTGAATAGACCAGTTTACTAAGTGTTCAAATTTATGGATGTTTCTTTCCTGGGGACCTAGTAACGAGGAATTCCATTAACCTGTTATTAATGAATGAACTACAATACTTGGAATCCAGTTTGCATACATTAGTTGTTGCAATGTCTGACAAGCCTCTGGCAAGCTTTCAGGTTGTCAAGAACAATCTTTGTTTCAAAAGTATGCATAAAATTTGAATAACTTAGTAAACAGGTCTATTAACGGAGAATTACGCTCAAAAATAAAGATGATAGAGTTCAAAGGTGTTATTTATTCCTACTTGTTAGACTATATGGCTTCGCGTCAAAATATACGAGATCGATACGAATCAAGATTTTCTGAGCAAAATTTACCATCCGCTAGCAATATGTGCTAGCAGCACATGGGGGCTGCCATTTTGTTTATGTGTACAAGAAGAATTTCTTAATCCAAATGCTCAATTGCCTTTTTCAAAATTAAAAACCCATTTGAGATTAAAAATATAGAATAGATATGTCAATTTATTTTTATACTGAAGATTTCCTTATATATTTCTGTTGAAAATCGATATTCGCTCAATAGAAATCTATTTTCTCGATACTGGACGTATGGGACGGAGCAAATTAATTCAAATTTTATGGATGCTTCTTCCCTGAGCATCTATAGCGGCAAACTATGCATTCACCTGCTTTCGGATAATGGACTTGAAAAGTCAGAATGCATGCTGCATATATTATGTTCTGCTTTGTTTGGCAAACCCAAGAAAATAGATTTTTGTTAAGCAAAACCAGACAATTTAAAAGTATCATTATAAAGATTTAATTTTTATAATACATGTAAACACCCACTTTATATTTCTCGTCACATATGGGATTTTAGGTAATGAAGAAAATCAATTTACGATTTGGATTCAAAATATCTTCCTGACTGGAACATTTCTCAATGGTTCATGTACAACTCCAAATCAGCAAGAAAATGGCAGCCCCCATGTAAATGAGTAGGAGACGATACCGGGTGCTGGAATATCTTTATTTATACCCTTTTCTGATATCTTATTAGAAAATGATTTAGGCCAATAAGTAGGAATATATTAAACCTTCCAATATAAGTAAATTTGTAATCAGGGGTTAATTCTCCTTTAAGGTTATGTAAAAAACCGCTAATATCCTAACGACGCATTATCTCCTAAAATTGTGACATTAAGCGTTGACCATAATATCTAACGCACAATGTCACAATCAGCGCGTAATATCACTAATGCTATCGGTTGTAGCAGGAGTGATGTCGGTGTATATGTTGCCATAGTAGAACTGTTTGAGATTAAGCCAAAATCAGTTGTCTCTCGAGAGTACTCAGAGATAATCTTGAATTCCGGTAATGCAGGCAAATATTATGACACAAAAGTGGGCTACGAAACATTGTAGTATAATACGCGCTGTGATTGGTTAGATTCGTATCACGTGACGTGCACAAATTTTGTTATACTTTATAACTTGAATATTAATCATATCTGATTGATACACGTCTGTAAAAACCCAATTACACACACACACACACACACACACGCACACCCGTTTACATGGCTTTACTTCCGAGGACAACTATTGTTCCTCTATTGTTACTCGTCCTCGGACAGTCGACGGAATAAGGCATAAATTCATTGTTCGACGTTCGAGGACTATTGTCCGCCTTCCGAGGACCATTGTTGTCATGATTTTTTTTTTGTTCTCTGTCCGAAAATGTCCTCGGACATAATGCTAAACAAACGCACACCCACACACACATACGCTATAACTTTTATTTTTGCACGGGCCTAATACACAATAACAATTATAAATCTAGGGGTCGATTTACTATAACAATAATTAGTGCATGTTCTATTTATGCACCCTTACTGGACTATATGAACTCTAAATAGTAAATAGTCTGTTAACACCAGAACACGTGGTTCCATTTATGCATATTGTTATTTTCAGCAAGTTATCGCTGATACACAATTTTGCTGTACTTATCGTTTGCTTTGTTTATATTTTACTGGCAAAAAAACTCCAAGATAAGAGATCAAAGAGTTGATTAGAGTCAACTTCTCTCGATATACAGTTTCATTATTTTTGGAACTCCCTCCCTAGAGATATACGAAACATTAACGGTATTAGTACATTCACACGTAAATTGAAAAGATCGCTAATTGCATTTTACAGAAATTGACCCCTCATTGATATTAACATAATTTTTTTTATAATGCAAAGACTGGCATCATCCATTACCATTTTAAACAATATTTTTGCTTGCTTGTGTAGGGAAATCTATCAATTAAAATCTAAAATCTTCCAGATTCCGGTCCCCTCTCCCCTGATCCTCCCCATCCTAATCCTCCCAACCTGACACACACTGTCCTTCTTGTTATGTCTTCCGTCTATAAAACCTTCCAGATCCCAGTCCCCTCTCCCCTCATCCTCCCCATCCTAATCCTCTCAACCTGCCACACACTGTCCGAATCCTTCTTGTTATGTCTTCCGTCTATAAAACCTTCCAGATCCCAGTCCCCTCTCTCCTCATCCTCCCCATCGTCATCCTCTCAACCTGCCACACACTGTCCGAATCCTTCTTGTTATGTCTTCAGTCTATAAAACCTTCCAGATCCCAGTCCCGTCTCCCCTCATCCTCCCCATCCTAATCCTCTCAACCTGCCACACACTGTCCTAATCCTTCTTGTTATGTCTTCCGTCTGTAAAACCTTCCAGATCCCGGTCCCCTCTCCCCTGATCCTCCCCAGCATCCTAATCCTCCCAACCTGCCACACACTGTATTAATCCTTCTTGTTCTGTCTTCCGTCTATAAAACCTTCCAGATCCCAGCCACCCTCTCCGCTGATCCTCCCCCATCCTAATCCTCCCAACCTGCCACACACTGTCTTAATCCTTCTTGTTCTGTCTTCCGTCGATAAAACCTTCCAGATCCCGGTCCCCCCTCCCCTCATCCTCCCCATCCTAATCTTCCCAACCTGCCACATACTGTTCTAATCCTTCTTGTTCTGTCTTCGTCTATAAACCTTCCCGATTCCTGCCCCTCTCCCCTGATCATGGGCGGTAATCGTGACGTCACTCTATTCATCATGGGGGGGGGGGGGGACGACATAATAGCCGTCCCCCCATGAACAATAGATTCTCTACTCGGATTGACGCCCATGCCCCTGATCCTCCCCATCCTAATCCTCCCAACCTGCCACACACTGTCCTGAACCTTCTTGTTCTGTCTTCCGTCTATAAAACCTTCCAGATCCCAGCCACCCTCTCCGCTGATCCTCCCCATCCTAATCCTTCCAACCCGCCACACACTGTCCTTCTTGTTCTGTCTTCCGTCTAGTTACTCTTTGTTTTTAGAATATCTTTCTTTGCTTTCTCTTTGATTTGTTTGTTTGTTTGTGATTGTTTGTTCCTCCTTTCCCCCCTTCCCCCTTTCCCCTTTCCCCTCTCTTTTCTCGAATTTCTCCCTTTTTTGTGGCATAGGCCTATGCATTTTTTTTTAGTTTAATATTTTTATGTATTGCATGAATTATAATGTACCTTTTTCCAGGGACCAGCGCGCAGCGTTTCCACCATATCTGCTTCTTCGCTGGTCTCTTTTTCATTCTCGTTTTCATTTAATTGCTTTTATGTACTCTTAACTGCTGTTTTTTCTTATTTCTTTAATGCTCTTTATTTTGCTTGTAAAGATCGGAACAGGTTTCTGCAATTTGCTTTCTCTTTACTTTTTTAAAGCATTCGTAATTGTACAATCGTTACTTGGAAAATGAAAATGAAATGAAATAAAGTCTATGAAAATAATCTAAGATCCAAGTCATTGTAGCACATTTGCTTTGTTTGTTTGTTGCTGTAATTTCTGATCATAGCTTCAAAATTTTCGGCACGAGGCCAACGAAGCTATTCTGCCCCAACGCTCTGATGTTCTACAATAATTCATATGCTGATTGGATAGTGATCACAATATGATGAACAAAATTGTAATTAATTTAATGACAGCAATTTTCACCACGTTATTGTCAAATTGCTATATTTCATTTGGAACAAAACTGGTTTCCATTGAAATGCATCCAACCACCAAAAGCATTGCTCCTATATATTCAATTTGTCGGCGCTTGTTACCGTTACACATCATTACCTCCTTCATTTTCACATCGAACTAATTTTTACCATTTTGTTTTTATTTTCTTAATAATATTTCGTCAGTTTGAAAATTTGCTTCCCCTCCTAATGCATCCAAACACAAAGGTTCGCTCCTATATTTGAATATTATTCTGCGCCACATTTTTAATAATTATTTTCAGTGAATCATACAAGACCTTGGATGGAATAGATATAGGTCAAAGGAATTATCCACTTTTGGTAACTATATAGGGCAGGGACAGCCAATCCGCAGGTCCCCTAAAAGCGCGCTATTTTATTCCCAGTTCTGTCTGACTATGAATACATAATGAGCAAGAACAGCCAGGAACATCTCATTTGCAAACTATTGAATAGACTACTTATCATTCACCAATTGTCATACATCAAATAAAAGAAGAGGGATAATATCTAACGCATAATGTCACAATCAGCGCGTAATATCACTAACGCTATCGGTTGTAGCAGGAGTGATGTCGGTGTATATGTTGCCATAGTAGAAATGTTTGAGATTAAGCCAAAATCAGTTGTCTCTCGAGAGTACTCAGAGATAATCTTGAATTCCGGTAATGCAGGCAAATATTATGACACAAAAATGGGCTACGAAACATTGTAGTATAATACGCGGTGTGATTGGTTAGATTCGTATCACGTGACGTGCACAAATTTTGTTATACTTTATAACTTGAATATTAATCATATTCATTGAAAATACATCAATACACATAAATCAATATAAACAAGCAAGGAAATCTCAACAAAAGTACATACATAAACCAAAACCCAAAGCACACCCCACCCCATGAATATTTCCATAATTTGTTATTTGATCTCATCACAAAAATTTAACTTATTCTTCAAAATGCGATTCTTTTTCCACTTAACTGATAACAAAATACAATTCTTTTCCAGTAAACTTAATTCATGAACAATTCATACATTGACTGAAGAACAAACAAAATTAAATTAAGACACATATATAACAGACGTTAAAATATCTACCCCCCCCCCCCACACACACACACACGCACACATCTCATCATCATACACACCTACACACACTACAGACACCTGCATACATACACGCACTTACACACTGACTGCCATCAGTCTTGATGAATTAAAAGATAAATGACTTGACACTGGTTGAACATGTAGTTCAATGCTTTCCCATTTTTGTAGATGTTTACCTAACTTGTTCCTTTTTATAGCTAACTCCTTTTCCTCATCCCTATATTCCAATATTATTTTAAACAAGTTATCTAGTTGGGGAATTGCGCCCTCTGAACGTGACCGAAATATGATATACTTAATTATAAAAATTAGAGTATTACAGCACTTAATCCTAAATGAATTTCCCATTATACCAACATGAATAGTTTCCCACTGTACGTTTTGTAGTTCTACTAATCCTAATCTTTCTATCACCCCCTGCCACAAAGGCTTAACATATACACAATCCCAAAATAAATGTGAGTATGACTCATTCATTTGTTTACAAAAAGAGCACTGGTCATTTTCAACAAAGCCAAATCTTAACAGATGTTCTTTTGTATAAATTGCTCCATGGAGTGATTTGTACTGAAATTCCTTAACTTTTAACAAAAGTGTTGTGATTCTGGGTCTTACAAAAATATCTTTTATTTCCTTTTTTGAAAACTCAAAATTATTTTGACCATCCCGAATTCGTAAAGTGTATGAATGTTGCAAAACTGTAATAAAATGATCGTACACCTTTCTAGATGATACATCTCTCAGTAGGATCATATTTCCAAATATCTTTAAGGTAATGTTGTAGTCTCGAACATCTACTGAGTAGCAGTTGTCTGACCCCCATCATATTTTCCGCTCTCTAAAATTATATTACATATTTCCCAAATATTAGCTATATTTTCACTACACAGACCTAAATTCTGAAAGTATGCCAGTGGTCTGATTTGATTCTTATCGAAAATGTGATTAACTAAATAGATATCTTTCTTATACAATTCTTCATGAAAAATCATTTTACTTTTACGAAGATAATTTCTGTTATTAAATATTATTGGATTATTTTTCCCGTCTTGAATATTCCTGCAACTCTCCATATCTTGCCATGCTTTTAACATTTCTAAATAAAATATTGGTGTTTTAATTGTAAATAGTTTCACATCATAGTTGCACAGGGAAATAAATCTTCCCCCTAATGTCTTAAAGATATGGTCAAAATACAGTTTCCATCCCATTTTCCTTTCTCCATATAGAAGTCTCTTTAACCACATAAGCCTTTGGGTTTTCACAAATAATTCAAAATCGATCATTCTTAAACCTCCATCATCATAGTCTTGGTAGCAGATTACTCTTTTTATACGATCTTTCCCATTCCATATGAATTCAAAACATAATTTCTTAACTTCAGCTACCACCCATTTCGGAACAACTAAAGCTGAAGAAACATAATTCAGTTTTGACAGAGCAAACGTTTTAAGTAGATGAATTTTCCCCATCACGGTCAAATCCCTTTGCTTCCACCATCCCAAAAGTCTTTTTATTTTACTAAGTATCTCTTTATAGTTAAGTTCCTCCCTAATTTTTATATCTAATGAAAAATACACTCCTAAAATTTTCATTTCTGTTACTCTATTTCCCATAGGAAATGTTTGTGAACCCCCTATGCTTTTTCCTAACCTCATGATTTTTGTTTTTTCAATATTAACTTTTAGACCACTTAATTCAGAAAAGGCCTGGAAAATATTTTTTATTCTCAAAACAGAACTTTCATTTTTAACAAATAAAGTCATGTCATCAGCGTACAAGACTTGTCGAATTTCAAAATCACCAAACTCTACACCTTTGATTATATTATCATTTCTTAATGTATGTGCCAATATCTCAATTACTAAGAGGAACAGATATGGAGAAAGTGGGTCACCTTGCCTCACCCCTCGCTTAATATCAAAATATCCTGTCGAGAAACCTCCATTCATAACACAACTGCTGATTCCATTGTACATTGTTTTAACCCATAAACAAAAAGACGGACCAAAACCAAATAATTCTAGAACTTTGAAAAGGAAATTGTGGGAAACAGAGTCAAAAGCCTTTTCAAAATCAACTGCAATTAAAAAAAATATCTTGCTCACAATTAATACTATGAAAAATCATATCGTCTATCAAACGTATTGCTTCTCCAATATATCTGTTTTTCATATAACCCACTTGATCTAAATGAATGATTTCATTTAAAACATCTTTAATTCGGGTTGCCATAACTTTTGCAAGTATCTTGTAGTCTGCATTTAATAATGTGATTGGTCTATAATTTTGAATATATAATGGATTTTTATCTTCTTTTTCAATCAACGTGATTACACCTTGTTTCTGGGATGTCGATAATCTTCCCATATCAGCAGTTTCATTAAAAACTTCAACCAAAAGCTTCCCTAATTGTGGCCAAAAAGTAAGATAAAATTCTATTGTAAATCCATCATTTCCAGGAGATTTATTAATTTTCATACTCTTTAACGCTTTATGACACTCATCTATGGTAACTTTCCCTTCACAAGAAATTCTGCTTCCATCATCCAATTTGGGGATATTCTTACACATGTTATCAATGAATACATCTCCTATCGAGGTTTTTTCAGAATACAACTTGTCATAAAATGATCGAATTATTTGCATTATAACATTTCTTTCTTTTACTATTTCCCCTTTCTCATTGCACAGTTCCCGTATAATTGTTTTCTTTTTGTTCCACTGAAGTAACTGTTCGAAATATTCTTTATTCTGTTCACCTTCTTCGTACCAAGCTGCTCTTGACCTAACTTTTAGTCCCTCTACACGGTTATTATATAATTTCTTTAAACTAATCTTTTTATTTTCAATGTCTTTAATAATTGTAAAACTTTCAGCAGAAGTCGCCAAATCTTTCTCAAGCATTTTTATTTCATTTTCAAGTTGTTCTATGCAAGTCCTTTTCTCTTTTGATTTTTTTCTTGAAAACTTCATTGCAAAACTTCTCATTTTCATTTTAAGAAAATCCCAAAAAGACGATTTAGATTCGAATTCCTTTAACCACTTTATCTCTATCGTTCGTATTTCCTCTAACATTCCCTGAACAAAGTCTCTGTCTAAACATAAACTGTTATTGAATTTCCAATACGACTTTCCGTTTCTTTCATAGCTCCTAGTAGATACACGTCTGTAAAAACCCAATTACACACACACACGCACACCCACACACACATACGCTATAACTTTTATTTTTGCACGGGCCTAATACACAATAACAGTTATAAATCTAGGGGTCGATTTACTATAACAATAATTAGTGCATGTTCTATTTATGCACCCTTACTGGACTATATAAACTCTAAATAGTAAATAGTCTGTTAACACCAGAACACGTGGTTCCATTTATACATATTGTTATTTTCAGCAAGTTATCGCTGATACACAATTTTGCTGTACTTATCGTTTGTTTTGTTTATATTTTACTGGCAAAAAACTCCAAGATAAGAGATCAAAGAGTTGATTAGAGTCAACTTCTCTCGATATACAGTTTCATTATTTTTGGAACTCCCTCCCTAGAGATATACGAAACATTAACGGTATTAGTACATTCACACGTAAATTGAAAAGATCGCTAATTGCATTTTACAGAAATTGACCCCTCATTGATATTAACATAATTCTTTTTATAATGCAAAGACTGGCATCATCCATTACCATTATAAACAATATTTTTGCTTGCTTGTGTAGGGAAATCTATCAATTAAAATCTAAAATCTTCCAGATTCCGGTCCCCTCTCCCCTGATCCTCCCCATCATAATCCTCTCAACCTGCCACACTGTCCGAATCCTTCTTGTTATGTCTTCAGTCTATAAAACCTTCCAGATCCCGGTCCCCTCTCCCCTCATCCTCCCCATCCTAATCCTCTCAACCTGCCACACACTGTCCTAATCCTTCTTGTTATGTCTTCCGTCTATAAAACCTTCCAGATCCCGGTCCCCTCTCCCCTCATCCTCCCCATCCTAATCCTCCCAACCTGCCACACACTGTCCTAATCCTTCTTGTTATGTCTTCAGTCTATAAAACCTTCCAGATCCCGGTCCCCTCTCCCCTCATCCTCCCCATCCTAATCCTCCCAACCTGCCACACACTGTCTTAATCCTTCTTGTTCTGTCTTCCGTCTATAAAACCTTCCAGATCCCGGTCCCCTCTCCCCTGATCCTCCCCAGCATCTTAATCCTCCCAACCTGCCACACACTGTATTAATCCTTCTTGTTCTGTCTTCCGTCTATAAAACCTTCCAGATCCCAGCCACCCTCTCCGCTGATCCTCCCCCATCCTAATCCTCCCAACCTGCCACACACTGTCTTAATCCTTCTTGTTCTGTCTTCCGTCGATAAAACCTTCCAGATCCCGGTCCCCCCTCCCCTCATCCTCCCCATCCTAATCTTCCCAACCTGCCACATACTGTTCTAATCCTTCTTGTTCTGTCTTCGTCTATAAACCTTCCCGATTCCTGCCCCTCTCCCCTGATCATGGGCGGTAATCGTGACGTCACTCTATTCATCATGGGGGGGGGGGGGACGACATAATAGCCGTCCCCCCATGAACAATAGATTCTCTACTCGGATTGACGCCCATGCCCCTGATCCTCCCCATCCTAATCCTCCCAACCTGCCACACACTGTCCTGAACCTTCTTGTTCTGTCTTCCGTCTATAAAAACCTTCCAGATCCCAGCCACCATCTCCGCTGATCCTCCCCATCCTAATCCTTCCAACCCGCCACACACTGTCCTTCTTGTTCTGTCTTCCGTCTAGTTACTCTTTGTTTTTAGAATAACTTTCTTTGCTTTCTCTTTGATTTGTTTGTTTGTTTGTGATTGTTTGTTCCTCCTTTCCCCCTTCCCCTTTCCCTTTCCCCTCTCTTTTCTCGAATTTCTCCCTTTTTTGTGGCATAGGCCTATGCATTATTTTTTAGTTTAATATTTTTATGTATTGCATGAATTATAATGTACCTTTTTCCAGGGACCAGCGCGCAGCGTTTCCACCATATCTGCTTCTTCGCTGGTCTCTTTTTCATTCTCGTTTTCATTTAATTGCTTTTATGTACTCTTAACTGCTGTTTTTTCTTATTTCTTTAATGCTCTTTATTTTGCTTGTAAAGATCGGAACAGGTTTCTGCAATTTGCTTTCTCTTTACTTTTTTAAAGCATTCGTAATTGTACAATCGTTACTTGGAAAATGAAAATGAAATGAAATAAAGTCTATGAAATCTAAGATCCAAGTCATTGTAGCACATTTGCTTTGTTTGTTTGTTGCTGTAATTTCTGATCATAGCTTCAAAATTTTCGGCACGAGGCCAACGAAGCTATTCTGCCCCAACGCTCTGATGTTCTACAATAATTCATATGCTGATTGGATAGTGATCACAATATGATGAACAAAATTGTAATTAATTTAATGACAGCAATTTTCACCACGTTATTGTCAAATTGCTATATTTCATTTGGAACAAAACTGGTTTCCATTGAAATGCATCCAACCACCAAAAGCATTGCTCCTATATATTCAATTTGTCGGCGCTTGTTACCGTTACACATCATTACCTCCTTCATTTTCACATCGAACTAATTTTTACCATTTTGTTTTTATTTTCTTAATAATATTTCGTCAGTTTGAAAATTTGCTTCCCCTCCTAATGCATCCAAACACAAAGGTTCGCTCCTATATTTGAATATTATTCTGCGCCACATTTTTAATAATTATTTTCAGTGAATCATACAAGACCTTGGATGGAATAGATATAGGTCAAAGGAATTATCCACTTTTGGTAACTATATAGGGCAGGGACAGCCAATCCGCAGGTCCCCTAAAAGCGCGCTATTTTATTTCCAGTTCTGTCTGACTATGAATACATAATGAGCAAGAACAGCCAGGAACATCTCATTTGCAAACTATTGAATAGACTACTTATCATTCACCAATTGTCATACATCAAATAAAAGAAGAGGGATAATATCTAACGCATAATGTCACAATCAGCGCGTAATATCACTAACGCTATCGGTTGTAGCAGGAGTGATGTCGGTGTATATGTTGCCATAGTAGAAATGTTTGAGATTAAGCCAAAATCAGTTGTCTCTCGAGAGTACTCAGAGATAATCTTGAATTCCGGTAATGCAGGCAAATATTATGACACAAAAATGGGCTACGAAACATTGTAGTATAATACGCGGTGTGATTGGTTAGATTCGTATCACGTGACGTGCACAAATTTTGTTATACTTTATAACTTGAATATTAATCATATCTGATTGATACACGTCTGTAAAAACCCAATTACACACACACACACACGCACACCCACACACACATACGCTATAACTTTTATTTTTGCACGGGCCTAATACACAATAACAGTTATAAATCTAGGGGTCGATTTACTATAACAATAATTAGTGCATGTTCTATTTATGCACCCTTACTGGACTATATAAACTCTAAATAGTAAATAGTCTGTTAACACCAGAACACGTGGTTCCATTTATACATATTGTTATTTTCAGCAAGTTATCGCTGATACACAATTTTGCTGTACTTATCGTTTGTTTTGTTTATATTTTACTGGCAAAAAAACTCCAAGATAAGAGATCAAAGAGTTGATTAGAGTCAACTTCTCTCGATATACAGTTTCATTATTTTTGGAACTCCCTCCCTAGAGATATACGAAACATTAACGGTATTAGTACATTCACACGTAAATTGAAAAGATCGCTAATTGCATTTTACAGAAATTGACCCCTCATTGATATTAACATAATTTTTTTTATAATGCAAAGACTGGCATCATCCATTACCATTATAAACAATATTTTTGCTTGCTTGTGTAGGGAAATCTATCAATTAAAATCTAAAATCTTCCAGATTCCGGTCCCCTCTCCCCTGATCCTCCCCATCCTAATCCTCCCAACCTGCCACACACTGTCCTTCTTGTTATGTCTTCCGTCTATAAAACCTTCCAGATCCCGGTCCCCTCTCCCCTGATCCTCCCCATCCTAATCCTCTCAACCTGCCACACACTGTCCTAATCCTTCTTGTTATGTCTTCCGTCTATAAAACCTTCCAGATCCCGGTCCCCTCTCCCCTCATCCTCCCCATCCTAATCCTCTCAACCTGCCACACACTGTCCTAATCCTTCTTGTTCTGTCTTCCGTCGATAAAACCTTCCAGATCCCGGTCCCCCCTCCCCTCATCCTCCCCATCCTAATCTTCCCAACCTGCCACATACTGTTCTAATCCTTCTTGTTCTGTCTTCGTCTATAAACCTTCCCGATTCCTGCCCCTCTCCCCTGATCATGGGCGGTAATCGTGACGTCACTCTATTCATCATGGGGGGGGGGGGGGACGACACAATAGCCGTCCCCCCATGAACAATAGATTCTCTACTCGGATTGACGCCCACTCCCCTGATCCTCCCCATCCTAATCCTCCCAACCTGCCACACACTGTCCTTCTTGTTCTGTCTTCCGTCTATAAAACCTTCCAGATCCCGGTCCCCTCTCCCCTCATCCTCCCCATCCTAATCCTCTCAACCTGCCACACACTGTCCTAATCCTTCTTGTTATGTCTTCCGTCTATAAAACCTTCCAGATCCCGGTCCCCTCTCCCCTCATCCTCCCCATCCTAATCCTCTCAACCTGCCACACACTGTCCTAATCCTTCTTGTTATGTCTTCAGTCTATAAAACCTTCCAGATCCCAGTCCCGTCTCCCCTAATCCTCCCAACCTGACACACACTGTCCTTCTTGTTTTGTCTTCCGTCTATAAAACCTTCCAGATCCCAGTCCCCTCTCCCCTGATCCTCCCCATCCTAATCCTCTCAACCTGCCACACACTGTCCTAATCCTTCTTGTTATGTCTTCCGTCTATAAAACCTTCCAGATCCCGGTCCCCTCTCCCCTCATCCTCCCCATCCTAATCCTCCCAACCTGCCACACACTGTTCTAATCCTTCTTGTTCTGTCTTCGTCTATAAACCTTCCCGATTCCTGCCCCTCTCCCCTGATCATGGGCGGTAATCGTGACGTCACTCTATTCATCATGGGGGGACGACACAATAGCCGTCCCCCCATGAACAATAGATTCTCTACTCGGATTGACGCCCATGCCCCTGATCCTCCCCATCCTAATCCTCCCAACCTGCCACACACTGTCCTGAACCTTCTTGTTCTGTCTTCCGTCTATAAAACCTTCCAGATCCCAGCCACCCTCTCCGCTGATCCTCCCCATCCTAATCCTTCCAACCCGCCACACACTGTCCTTCTTGTTCTGTCTTCCGTCTAGTTACTCTTTGATTTTAGAATATCTTTCTTTGCTTTCTCTTTGATTTGTTTGTTTGTTTGTGATTGTTTGTTCCTCCTTTCCCCCCTTCCCCCTTTCGCCTTTCCCTCTCTTTTCTCGAATTTCTCCCTTTTTTGTGGCATAGGCCTATGCATTATTTTTTAGTTTAATATTTTTATGTATTGCATGAATTATAATGTACCTTTTTCCAGGGACCAGCGCGCAGCGTTTCCACCATATCTGCTTCTTCGCTGGTCTCTTTTTCATTCTCGTTTTCATTTAATTGCTTTTATGTACTCTTAACTGCTGTTTTTTTGCTTATTTCTTTAATGCTCTTTATTTTGCTTGTAAAGATCGGAACAGGTTTCTGCAATTTGCTTTCTCTTTACTTTTTTAAAGCATTCGTAATTGTACAATCGTTACTTGGAAAATGAAAATGAAATGAAATAAAGTCTATGAAATCTAAGATCCAAGTCATTGTAGCACATTTGCTTTGTTTGTTGCTGTAATTTCTGATCATAGCTTCAAAATTTTCGGCACGAGGCCAACGAAGCTATTCTGCCCCAACGCTCTGATGTTCTACAATAATTCATATGCTGATTGGATAGTGATCACAATATGATGAACAAAATTGTAATTAATTTAATGACAGCAATTTTCACCACGTTATTTTCAAATTGCTATATTTCATTTGGAACAAAACTGGTTTCCATTGAAATGCATCCAACCACCAAAATCATTGCCTCCTTCATTTTCACATCGAACTAATTTTTACCATTTTGTTTTTATTTTCTTAATAATATTTCGTCAGTTTGAAAATTTGCTTCCCCTCCTAATGCATCCAAACACAAAGGTTCGCTCCTATATTTGAATATTATTCTGCGCCACATTTTTAATAATTATTTTCAGTGAATCATACAAGACCTTGGATGGAATAGATATAGGTCAAAGGAATTATCCACTTTTGGTAACTATATAGGGCAGGGACAGCCAATCAGCAGGTCCCTGAAAGCGCGCTATTTTATTTCCAGTTCTGTCTGACTATGAATACATAATGAGCAAGAACAGCCAGGAACATCTCATTTGCAAACTATTGAATAGACTACTTATCATTCACCAATTGTCATGAGTTATACATCAAATAAAAGAAGAGGGATCAGATATTTATGACATGCTTTTATTGTGTTCAAAATAAAAGACGAAATTGGTAAAAAAAAGTGGTGTTCCTTTTGTGACAAAAAATGTAAATGAAATGAAATATAAATCTGGCCAAAAGTACCACAGTTTTATTGTGAGCCAGGGCAAATTTGACATAAGCGTAAAGGGCATTTTCTGTACTTTCCAAATATTGAATAACATTAATGTGCACTTCATGACAGGGTCACGATCCAGCAATATGTAACCAACGTACACACTTTGTCTTAAAATTTTTTTTTCCAGCATTCCGATTGGTTACCACCACGCAAGATATTTTCCCACAGCCAGGCAACAACTATGCGCATGTTTGCGCAAGGATGAAGCAACAGGTTGCGCATTGTTTCATTCAACGCGCACTTGGTTACAGATGCCTAGCTTGCCAATCACAGGTCTAAGATTCTAGGGTCTTGACCATGGTCTTGACAACGGATAATCTACGGCTGAATATTGCTGGATCCTGACTCTGTCATAAATTTATGGATGTTTTTAATGTAACGATGAAATAGATGAGATTCCAGCGCTTCCATACATATGTGTCATGATGGCGCCTCATATACTTTCTCTATGTCTTTTAACAACTTGAAATCTTTTGAAAAAGGGTTTTGTATGACTGTTTCATCAGTTATTTTAAACAATTTCTAAAATTCTGACTTAAACAAAATTTTATCCCTGTGTCGGTAAACTATTCGTTTATTTTTGCAGAAAGTCTAATAAGCACAGCATTAATATTTATTGAGAAACATAACTTTAAAGATGACCATGCGATACAGCCGACTGGGTGCAGGGAGAGAGTCCATTTCGGGCACTGGAAATAAAATGCGCGATTTTTGCGCATTTGCACACGACTTGCGGTTAGACTGGGGATCTTGAAGCGGTTATGGTTTAGATATTATAAATATTAATATCATGAATAAACAATAACATCAGGTTCTTGATGAGTTTCACTGGCAGTCAGTTTTATGCAGAAATTTCATATATTGCCATAATGATATTTTTTCACTTCATGAAAATTTCTTTATATTAGAATTCATTCTTCGCTTTTCACTGCCAAACACTTTTGATAGTTTTAGTGAATCATACAAGGCCTTCGACTTATAGATATAGGATATTTAAAGGAATTACATACATTACAAAAATGTTGTGTTAAAAAAAAAAATGCCCAAGTCCTTGGATTGTGCTTTCAAAGTAGAGCTTTTCGTGATTTAACCTATATCAGTTGTTTCTCAAGAGTATTCAAAGTTAATTCTGGTAATGTGGGAAAATATTATGGCACAGAACTAAAACTTACTCTGAGGCCCGAATTCACAAAGGAGGTTGTTGTAGTTGAATATGATGGCGCACTTCAATCTCTCCAGATTATACGCGCCAGCCACTTTCGTCAGTGGGACTTCGGCTACTAAGGCCCACGTATAACGTCGATCCATTTGGTGATTATTAGTTGCATGAAATCATTAGTGAAAAACAAATTATATATATATATATATTCCATCACCTTAATTAGTACACGAAAGCCGAAGCGAAATAGCAAAAATTCAATAATCCAGTTTAAGAATTGTGAGATAAATGCAATGCGCGCGATACTAACTGTTCATGGAAAAAGCAGACTAACCAAAACGGTTAGTGGCATTTAAATAACATAATAATTCCCGAATATAATCAGGGTTAGTCAAAAGTTGCTTAAGGGTTGGGTTATTGAGTTTTAACTTTCTGATCATTATGTGTCTCTCTTTTTCGTATTTTGAACAACGTAAAATGAAATGTTCGATAGTTTCAAATACTTTACACACTTCGCAAAGACCGGAAGAATGCTGATTAATTTGTAACATATACAAATTTAATGTACACTTACCTACTCTCAGTTGTTGGATCAGGCATTCATCTCTCCGAGACAAGCCTTTTCTGTATGCCTGCTCGGTAACCTTGTCCTGCAGAGCATATAGAAATCTTCCCTTTTCTGAACTATTCCATTCATTTTGCCAAATATTTTTATAATAAACCAACCGAGAGCATGCAAGTTCGCTTGTAGTGTTAGATAAAACAATGTCTAAATGATTTTTCAGAGCGCCTTTCTTGGCAGCCCTATCAACTATTTCATTGCCGTTAATATCACAGTGAGATGGAATCCATTCAAAAAAGACAAGAATATCCTTTGACAAAAAATTATGAATTTTGTGTAAGATTTCATTGACAATAGCGCATCTAATAAAGTATGAGTCGATCATTTGAAGGGCTGACAATGAGTCGCTAAAAATGACCACTGAACAAGACTTTACGAAACTGTCTAACCACTCCAGAGCCATTAGAATGGCGACGAGTTCCGCTCTCATGATACATACATGTGACAATCTAAAAGATTTAATCACCTGATATTGGGGAACATAAAACGCAGCTCCTGTTCTGAGATCTTCAAGTTTAGACCCATCTGTATATACATGCAAATATGTTATTCCTATTCTGTCCTGAACAATGGATTTCATCTCGGCTGCAAGCATATCCCTTTTTGGTATTTTACCTCGAGTAGCAAATGACACAAGAGGACGGGATAATCGCCATTCGGGAATTTTCGGTATTAAACTGTCTTGATTTTCTACATTTACTTCGTCTCGACTGGCTCTAAGGCTAAATGGTGCTTTCCCACCCTTCCATTCACTTCTATTCATGGTATAATGATCACCAAGAATTTCTTTAGAAGGATGACTGGACGAGCTAAACAACAAATAATATCTAAATTTATCATTAAATAATTTTCTCCTAAGTTCCAGCGGCAATTCTCCGGTTAACACCTGTAGAGCCTCCAAGGATACATTATGTATAGTCCCTGTAATAATTTTTAGTGCTCTGTATTGTATAGCGTCTAGCTTTTTCTTCAGAGATATACACGCAGAATCATACATTTCACTGCCATAGCCTAAAACAGATAAAATAAGTCCTTTATATATCATCATCAAAATTTCATACTTATTTCCCCATGAAGTACCTGAAACGCAACGTAATAAATTTAATTTTTTCTTACACTTCTCAATAAGTGCGTTAATATGGACCGACCAAGTTAGTTTATAATCCAGCCACATACCAAGAAACTTAAACTGCTCGCAATGAGGCAAAACATGCCCATTTATTTTCAAAGCAATGTCTTTCTTTTGTTTATTGGTAAATACCAAAACTACCGACTTGGTGTGTGAAATCTTTAATTTCCACCTCCAGCACCAAATTTCAATTTCATGGAGGGCTTCCTGTAGTTTCTGGCGAACCAGATCTAAGTTGGAACCTGAAAACCAAATTGCAATATCATCGGCATAACATGATAATTTCACTCCACTTTCGTTAATCTTTAAGTCATTCAACATCAAAGTAAAAAGTACAGGACTTAAAGAGCTCCCTTGTGGGATACCGTTTTCTGACACATAATTTTCCGACAAACAATTGTTAACCTTAACATTACAATACCTATTCTTTAAGAAAGCTTTAATAAAACACAATAATTTTCCATGAATTTCTAACCTTGACAATTTTTTTAAGAGACCTCCTTTCCATAACGAGTCATATGCCTTTTCCAAGCCTAGAAATACAGCTACAGTATATTTTTTCTCACTCAATGCTGAGTGTATGTCGGTTTCGAGTCTGATTAAATGATCTTTGACATTTCGATATTTACGGAATCCTGATTGAATTGGGTTTAAAAGTTTATTTTTATCTAAATACCAAGTCAGCCGATTTTTAATCATTTTTTCCATGACTTTAAAGAGGGAAGATAATAACGAAATTGGTCTGTAAGATGACACATCCGTCGCTTCTTTTTTAGGTTTCAAAATTGGTATCTGGACAACTTCATACCACTGGCTTGGAAAACATGAATTTTCCCAGATTTCTTTATATAACTCTAATATGTAAACAAGTGCTATTGGGGGCAAGTTTTTTAACATAATCACATAAATGTCATCCTTACCTGGAGCGGAGTTTCTCATTTCTTTTAAAACGTTCCTCAACTCATTCATATTAAAATCATCATTAATACAGTCATCATCCATAATGTGGGTAAATAGAGCATCGTCAATTTCATTATCGTTTACGGAAAATGATCTATCAATAGATTTGAAAAAGGATGCCACGGCGTTTGCTTTATCTTTAGACTCACCATATTACCATCGACGATTAAATTGTGAAAAATGTGAGTGTTCCTTGTGCTGTCTCGCATTCCTTTCACCTGTCATGCCTGTTTGGTTTAATCCAACGAACGTAGAGGGCGGCAACACTTTGCAGTATTGCTATGAGGAAGGTTCACTTCTTACGCGCATGCAGTTGAAGTGCGCGCACATTTTGGTAGGCATGCCAACAAAACCATAAATCGAAGTAATACAATGACAGATTGATAGCGACATGAAGACAAAAGGAGATACTATGAATAGATGCAGATTTCAAAAAAAATATATATCATGCAAGAATACATTATTTGAAACATTATTCTATTCATGATACCATGTAAATTTTATTTCTATAATCTATAAGTAGGCACCTTTGTGATCAGTGATTGTACCAGTGTGCTAAATTCATGACGTTTTCGGCAAGCTGATTTTGTGACCACTCGCAATGCATTTCGGGATAGGGGTAACCTCTCTCACGCTGCGGGCGTACTGCTGAACTTAAATAAAATCCATTCGCTGATCCATCAAAATGCGATATCAATGAATGCGTCTTCTGCTGAGCTTGTTAACGGTATACAGTCTAGCTAGCGTCAGCGTAGGCGCCTGGGCAAGGCGAGGGAAAGGTACAGAGCGTCATACCATCTCGCTGCACTGGACGTGCCCGAGGACGTATATATAGCTGTACTGTCAGGGTATGAATGTTTCATAATTTATGATAACCGCTAAACACATCCATAAAACAAAAAAACAAAAACAAACAGCAACAGCAACGTTAAAGGCAAAACCAGTGATTCTTGCTGCAGGGAATTTAATTGGAAATTGGAAATTTCGACATGAATTCAATTCATATTATCTTAAATTATTAAAAAGTTTTTAAAAATTCTATTCATTAATTTTTGGTTATTCATGATTTATTTTCTGTATTATTCTGAGGGGGGGGGGGGGGGGGCGTTTGTCAACAACAAAAGAATTTCGCCAGACCTTCAAAATTTGCTCAGTGGGGGGGGGGGGGGGGGGGGGGGGGGGGTGGGGGTATGGTCTTCATTCTAAAAGGGGGGGGGGGACAAAATGCATACTTTTCTTCCAAAGGGGGGGGGGGCAGGGGCCGGAAGTGACCCCTGGATCCGCCCCTTCTCTCTTTCGTTTTCACCATAATCTTCTCAGTTTCGCCTTTTCTCATCTTTTTTGTCTTCCCTCTCTATCTCATACATACACCTTGATCATACGTCCTGGTTCATTTACCCCTCCCCTATATGGTTCATTTCATTGATATAATGTGAAAGGACCTTTATCATGTTCACAGAATAATTCTCAATTACATGTATATCTTTCTCACAATCAAGATTTAAGGTACAATAGCTTATACACGTCGATTCAGAAATACGTTTATATTTTTTTACTTTTTAATGAATATTTTCTTGCATGCAGAAATGAGGACAGTTTGTAGAGAAGTTTTGACATTGTCTTACTTCTTAAATACACGTTTAACTTCTCCTTTAAAAAATCCAACATAATTTATATAATTCATCTGCTGTCATACACTTTTTTCATATACTACAATACAATATAGTTCCATCACAGCCGACTTGTCAAGGTCAAATAATATTCTCTTAGTACAAATTATGTACATGCATTAAAAAAAAAGAATTTCAATCTAAATGAATCATACGTTATTAATTTCAATCCCTTTCCAAGAAGTAAATTATTTGAATTACAATTTTAAGATTATTTACCCACTATACCCCTACAAAGAAGAAATGACATAAGAAATAAATGACCATCTAATTTCTGTTCAACACACACCAATGACAACAATTTTACTCCTAAAAAACAAAGATAATTTTGACAGTTGTAAGAACTCTTTAAATGATCCATCTCCTTTTAGGTTGGTACAGTCATGTATATATATTGCATGTTACTATTATTATAAATCTAACTATAAAAAAGGGGCAGGAGGAACACACATAGAGATCTAATTAGATAGTTTCAAGTCAAATGAAGTGTTGAATAGTATGGATTTTCTCAGTAGATAATGAATAAAATAATAATTTACTTAATAATTTATAAATTCATAGAATCAGATAAGATTATTATTAGTTTGTGATACACTGCGGGCAGATTTAATAAAGGAGTGGCTCTGGCAGTGCTTATCTTAATATCATTTAGGGGCCCTGTAATCTCACTATATAGGCCACACAGAACAGGAAGACCTCCTCACAATAACGAGCTACTATAACAAAATGGCTGCATGTGACTACAACATTTGAAATGGGGAGGGGGTGGGTAAAATGGTCAAGATATAATTGAAGAACTTTAAACTCCTGTTCAGTCATTCTAATTATAATAATATACATGTATGTCCATTTATATAGCGCAACTACTATACAAATATACTCTCTGCCCTTTAATTACCGCAGCTTTAGCCGAGCCGCCATGAAAGGCGCTAAGGCATTTAAGCAATTTCTCCCAACCGGTACCCATTTACTTCACCTGGGTAGAGAGTGACAAATGTAGATGTTTTGCCATTAGCGCTGCGGCAGGATTTGAACCGTGAACCATATAACCCACAGTCTGGTGACGTATACACTAGACCACGACACCTCAACATGCATATTATACTTGAATCCAGATATGATTTTAATATGAAGAAATGGGGTAACCTCGCTATTCATAAGGACCGCTTATTCATAATGCGTGACTAAATGAATAGCGGTCCTTCTAAATAGACAAATTACCATTATTCATAACTATTCATAAGAACTGCTATTCATAACGTGTGTTAAATGAATATAGTGGTTTTCTATGAATAGCTGTCCTTTTGAATAGCGAGCGGACCCAGAAGAGATACATGTTGATCAAAGCAGGGGGCTATTTCACAGAAGAGCTGAAGTAGAAATCCATATCTGTCGAAAGAAAAGAGGAAAGATTTTAGAAAATAGCATCCATTGTGTATTTGATAATTAAACAAGCAACAATTAGAATTAAAATAAAACCCTGAAACTTCGAGCTTCCTATTAACACAGTTAGCATCAACTCTTTATATGAAATAATAAGTGTGAATTCTCAAAAGTATTTAAAGAGGAAAAAAGTTGGACACATAAAATTTTCAAGGCTATTCAAAAGCAACCAAATTAGTAAAGTCTCAAGAAAATTCAGTTGGTATGTTTATGTGAAAAAAAATATGTGTACCTAGATTGTATTGAGGTACTAATAACAACCAGGGGCGTCGATTATGCAATGGTAGTTGCCCCCCCCCCCCCCCCCGATAATATTGAGAGGGCAAATATATCATTTTGCCCCCCCGTAACCGTGGATAAGCTGTTAATTAAGATGCGTTGAAAAAATCATATAGAGTACTATTAGGCTGTTTTGGCCCCCCCCCCAATCCAAAAACGGATCGACACCCCTGATAGCAATCTTACTCTTACAGCATAGACCCACCATGCAAAACTAGAGCAGCTAAGTATTAATTTGTTCCTCTCAGAATTTGTCTTCATTCTCAGCGGTAAGCCTTCATCTTCATCATCATCTGTAAAATAGATGAAGGAGAGTCGTGTAGAGAAGCATTATTATGTATTAAGAAAAAAAAATGAGATACGCTCATCCTCACCCTCGTGATCTTTTCAAAGAGGATAAATACTAACTGCATGTACAATCCATCCTAAAATATTTGTGGATTTTAATAAAAGTGTAATGTATTCACCCATCTTATTTTCTTTTGTTTCTGTTTGCATTAATTAATGAAATGTTTAATATAATTAAGGGGGACTAAAAATTATATTTATACTGACATCACACTGAACATTCCCTAAAGATCTCATAATTGATTTTTAAAGACACTAAAACAGCTAATTTAATATTACACTGAAGAAAACAGATCTCAGTGGTGGATAAAGGAAAAGGACAAATGAAATGTCCATTCTCTCAGAATTCTTTTGTTGTTGCTGTTTTGGTTGGACAATGTAAACTAAAAACTCCCCCCCCCCCCAAGTAAACCGATTCTGGATCCACTACCATTACCAGACCTATAATTTTTAGCTGTAATACCCTGTGGTAACTCCTTGGTATTATTAAGTCCAACTAGTTAGGTCTAGACCTACCTGTTTATTTCTCACGTCTCATCAAAGTCTTTTATAGTAGGACTTTCCGCTTCATCCGGCACCTCCAACAGTTGTAGTGAGTTATGTAGACCTCTAACATTAGGCTCTATTAGATCTTCAAGTAGATCAGCCACAAGTTAGTTCCTTGCCAAGTTTATCTGAGGGCAATCAAAGTCAACATGAGACTAATGAATGTGATTACTGAAAGTCACTGAGTGAAACAACAAAGGCCATCCATATGATATATTACTCTGTGGAGATGTATTATTACCTCTCATTAAAAGTGCTTTGATTCTGGTCTACGAATCAAGACTAAATATGAACCCCCCCCCCCTCTCTCTCTCTCTCTCTCTCTCTCTTGAAATTAAAAAAAAAAATAAAACATCATCATGCTTGCCTTTGAGTTTGACCTTGTCTCAAGTTTGTGAAAAGTTACAAGTTACAAATACAATTATCATTATGGTTAACGTTAGGGCCTAACTTTGTTAACGACGGTTAGGCCTAAGTTAGACCTATTTTGATCTAACTTAGGCCTAGACGATAATATTAGGCAAACCCGGAGAATAGGGGCCGGTCTGCGCGTGCTGTATTCATTTAATTTGTGTGCAAGCAAATGTTGCCCAGCGGCGGCGGCGGGGACGATCTTGTACCAGATTCAGCGATGAAACATTTGCGAGTTTGACTCCATTTCTGGCCAAAATCGTTATGATTTTCATCAAACAACTACAAATCTGAAAGCCAAGAGGAAAATATGATTATCACAGCATTAATTACTTGATTTAAAATATATTTGGAAGTTGTTTTGAACTTGATTATGAACTTGTTAAATGTGTTCATTTTTGCCTCTGCCGATCTCCGCACCTGCCCCTATTTTGAGGGTTTGCCCGATATTATTTATAGAAAAATATATCGATGATGATTATCACGGCAAGAATTCCTTATGTCCCAGCCACCTTATTTTTTCATTTTTGTTAAGTGTCCGGTCATCCGAATCTGATCCCCCATCCATCATGATCATCATCGCTCCATCCAGCATACAATACAATACAATAAGCATTTATAGTACGCCCTTCCCATAAGGCTCGGAGCGTTTACAAAAAATTTAAATTATAGAACACATTATAATTTGTATATAAACACATATCAGAAAAACTCTTCAATCGTCCATGTGGGAACTACCAGGTGGTTTTATGGAGACAAAGTGTAATGAATGTACCTGTTACAAAGTTTGATAACGGATTTAAAATAAATATGATTTCACAGCTTTTTTGAAGGTCATTATGGATGCTGACTGTCTAATGGTCAAGGGGAGATTATTCCATAGCCTAGATGCAGTAACTGTGAAAGTCCTATCACCTGACAAATTTCGGGTCATTGGGTAGCTGAGCTGAAGGTTGTGATTTGAGGATCTAAGATTTCTACTAGGTGTATAGACAGTTAAGCATTCAGATATGTACCCTGGAGCCTGGTTATTGATAGATTTATAAACATAAAGAACTAATTTGAAGATGATACGTTTTTGAATGGGCAGCCAGTGAAGGGAACGAAGTAAAGGTTGGGAAGAATGACTTCTGCCAACCTCAAAAACAAGACGTGCAGCCCAATTCTGCAGACGCTGTAGACGGTTTACATGAGACTTTGGTATAGAGGAAAGAAGCCCATTACAATAGTCTAGTCTGGAAAGAATAAGTGACCTTACAGCATGATGACAAGTAGTTTGATCAATAAATTTACGAATCCTAGATATGTTCCTCAAATGAAAAATCACACTGCGGCAAACATTGTTAATGTGTGCTGACATAGTCATGTTAACATCAAAAAAGGCACCCAGATTCCTTATTGAATCCGATGGATGTATAGAAACTTCACCAACTGACAGTGTTAAATCTGGCAAATTTTTGTAATTGTATGGTGATGCAGCAATGAAAAATTCAGTTTTACTATCATTGAGTTTTAACTTATTTGCTGTCAGCCAGTTCCTTATATCTGATATACAAGATTGTAGTGAAAACATGGCCTTATCCAGTTCCCCAGGAATTTTAGGATCAAATGCTACATACAACTGAATGTCATCAGCATAAACATGATACGAAACATTATGGTACCAGGCGATGTCGCCAACTGGGAGAATATAAACTGTGAAACCAGTGGGACCTACAACTGAGCCCTGGGGTAAACCAAACCTAGAAATGGTTGGATCTGAAAGTTCCCCATCTATGTCGACTTGTGCTGTCCAGCCATCAAGATAAGACTGAAACCAATTCAACGCAGTTCCCCTAACACCAATTCTCTTTGACAAACGACAAATAAAAATTTTGTGGTCAATCGTATCGAAGGCTGCTGATAAATCTACAAGTACCACAAGAACTACTTTGTTTGAGTTCAATGAAAACATAATATCGTTTTTAACCTTAATCAATGCAGATTCAGTACCATGTTTAGGTCTATAAGCAGACTGGTGTGGATCAGCAAGATTATTAATCTCCATATGTTCCACCAGTCTTGAGCAAGCAATTTTCTCGATAAGTTTACCAACAAACGATAAATTGGATACAGGCCTATAATTCTTCAAATTGTTTTTATCTAAAGATGAATTTTTCAAAAGAGGTCTTATGATTGCATGGTGAGCCTTCTGTGGAAAGACACCACATGACAAAGAAGAGTTTACAAGTTCAGTTAGTATTGGGAGAAGATGATCAATATAGTCTTTCACTAACCAAGTTGGGAGTGGGTCCAATTTACTACTTTTGCTGGGACATCTTGAAATAACTGTCATTAACTCGTCTTGAGAAACAGGTCGGAAGACCTCAAGTATCTTAAACCCTTCGCAGATATTGTCCTTGAACCTAACTGGCATAACATGTGTGTTATCAAGTTCGTCTCTTATATTCTTGATTTTATCTACAAAATATTGGGAAAATTGGTTGCTTAAAGGGAAATTAACCTCAGCGTATGAATTAGCTTATTTTGAATGGTGTAGTATATGCCTCTTATTTGATACATGCAATTTCATGTAAAAACACAGGATATAGATATAAATCACTATTTTCCAGCCAAGTTATCGTCTGCTAGCAATAATAAGGGGGCTGCCATTACTTTATGTGTACACGAACATATTTTTCATCCCAAGTAAAATTTCCTTCATCGTTAACTTGTAATTGATTTTTAGAGGACAAATATATATTACATAAAGTCACATATTCTGAAATGTAAGTTTAGTTTTATATATTTTTTAAAAGGTCTTAATTTGTTCATAAAAAATATACTTCATAAAAAATATACGTCAAGGACGGAGAATTGACGTCAAGGACGGAGACAATCGTATACAATACCAAAACAAAGCGAGGAATCTGCTTTACAGGATGGCTATTAGAACTCATGGGTTGTCAATTATCTAGGCCCATGGCCAATAACAATCGTAATACAATCAGAACAAAGCGACGTATCTGTTGTAAAGGTAGGCTATTATCAATGCATATGGTACCTAATGATCCGTGTCATGCACAAAATGGCAGCCTCCATGGAAAGACGTAGCAGACAATAGGTGCATCTAGAATATCACGTGGGGTTAATTGTCCTTTAATAGAAAGGGTGAATCATAAAATGGAAGATCAGACTTGTGCTTATTCAAAAGAGAATTAATAGTTCGGTAAACATCCTTGTCGCTACAAGAAGACAATTTGTTTTTAAAATAGTCTTGTTTAGCAGTTACAGTAAGTGCACAAACAGCTTTCTTAGCAATCAGAAATGATTCACGATCAGGGTCGGATCTTGATTTCTGCCACTTTCTTTCAGCTCGCCGTCGTTCTTGACGAGCAATATGAATTGAGTCATTGTACCAGGGTACTCGGTTCTTTACTATGCGGGTCTTAATATTTACAGGAGCTAATTTGTCAAGTAGTTTACCCATACTAGAATCATACCACTCAAAAAATGCATCAACACCATCAGGGTGAGGTTGGGAAATGAGCTCTGAGAGTGATTTTACAAATTGATTCTTGTCAATCTTCCGGTAGTTACGGAGGGTTGATACAGTTTGCATATGTCTTGTTTTTTGTAATTGTAACTTGAAACACACTACATGGTGATCTGACATACTTGTGTCATCAGTATAACAATCTACCACCAATGATTCGTCACAGCGAGTAAAAACCAAATCTAATGTATGTCCACGATTATGTGTTGGACCTTTAACATACTGAACTACTCCAGCAGAACTTGTGGATGAAGAAAATTGAATAACATCTTGTTTGGAAGGATCATCCCAATGAACATTAAAATCTCCAAGTACAATTAATTTCCCTGCAAAGAGAGATATCTCATTTACAAAATCATCAAATTCCTTAAGAAATGCTGTATTTGTGAAGCCATTGATGGTCGATGGTGGAGGTCTATATACTACAATGAAATTGACAGAGTAAGAACTATTTGTGATATGCACATACTCAAATGTCGTATAAACTAAATCAGCATGATGTCTAATCAGCATCTTTAGTGGTGTCTTGAACACCATGGCAATTCCTCCACCTCGACTAGCGGAGTTACGAGGTACATTTAAGAAAGTGTACCCAGGAGGGGTACATTCTCCTATTATAACACTATCCGAACAATTTTTTTTAAATTTAACAAATTAACGTTACATGCATGCTAACACTAGTAACAGCTCTTGCCAAATTTGTTTCATCATCATTTCAAATAAGTTAATCTAAATTTATAACTAAAATCAAACCTTGATTGATCCATCGTCGAGCTCTGACTCTGAGTCTACTTAGGCGGTCATATCGAGAAAGAGAACTGTATTAGCAATAATGTATATGCACACGGTACGGACATGGATCGAAATCGAAATACAGTGCAGTAGCAGCGAAATATAGCAGGAAAATATTATCAACCTCACAAATACATATTATTGTATCGTAAAGTAAAATGATAAATTTATAACCATTTTAATATTTTTTCTCTTGAAAATTATAAAAAGCATTGAAAAATATTATTGAACATAACATCTTATTTTATCATTTTAATTCAAAAGTTTTTGAAAGTATAAATTGAAAAAAAATCAAATCTACAATCTACCTAAAAACCTCTCTGAGAGAAAACGATGGTCACAGAAATTTAGCGAAGTGAACCTTCCTCATAGCAATACTGCAAAGTATTGACGCCCTCTACGTTCGTTGGTTTAAACCATGGTTTATAAACCCCTCCTGGGTTTTTAAGCGTACGTGCGCACGGAATCCGATCCAATCATATATTTTATTTGAGCGCGCCTATAAAATTGGCAATGTGCGCTTATTTACGCCTATTTTAATACGGAGGTTTAAACCTTACCAATGGTTTAAACCTCGTTTGTGAATTCGGGCCTCATGTTCGGGGCTATTATATACAGCATATCTTGATAGAAAAAGAGTCGAGTAATATGCAAAGAAAATGTGAAAATCAAGCTAGTAGTTCTGACCGCGTGTCTAACGCCAGAACGCGTATTTTGCATTTTTGACTTGTGTTTCAATGAATTTGATTTTCAGCAACTTTTCGCTGAGACACGATTTGCTGTTGTCTTTTGCTTCTTTATGTTTTTGCTGGAATCGCTGGTCCGGAAAATTGTGTATGATGAATGAGTTAATTATAGTCAGTTTTATGTGGTACATTTGCTTTTCATTTTGTTGCTGTAATTTCTTACCATAGCATCAAAATTTTCTGCGTGAGACCAACGAAGCTATATTCTGTCCCGACACTGTGATGTTCTATAATTCTTCATGTGCTGATGGAATAATGATCACAATATCATGAACAAATTGCAATTATTATAAATTTAATGACAATAATTTCCACCACGCTATTCTCAATTTGTTATATTGCATCTGGAACAAACTTGGTTTTCCCTGAAACGCAACCAACCTTAAAGCATTGCTCCTATTTAATTTACACACTTTAGAAATTATCAGGGAATCATCCAAGACCTTGGACTGGCTTGATATAGGATACGTGGATTATCAACACTATGGTATAGGGAAGAGTTCGCAAATGGGTGTGGAAATTTAAAAAATGTTATAAAATATCACAACACCATATCAATATTTCAACACATAAAAAGTATCTTTTTACCCTTGTACATAAATGTGTGTGTATATATATATATATATATATATATATATATGTGAAAATGTGAAAATATGTAAAATTAAAACAAACAAAAAATATATATTTTTTGTTTTAATTTTACATATTTTCACATTTTAAAACTCCCCTTTTCACTCAGTTTCATATTTGTTTACTTCAATGTCCTCTCTAGAATAATGAACTTGCAAATAGTTAAAAGAGAATTCATTTTCATTCAAATTTGCCCATTGTCAGTCAATTTCAACATTAGAATTTATCTCACCTGATTATCCTATTTTAGCATGTGATGGTTGAATTCGTCTTGATGCAAGCAATATCAAGAAGATTTATTCCAATACTTTTTAAAAAGTAATAAACATGTATATTCTTTTTTATTTCCTATCAAAAAACAATTTTCCATTTTATTACATTAAACTTAATACAATGTTATACAACCTTTCAGCAAAATATATGAAAGACACTTATATTTGATACATGTATAAAGGCAAAGTATTTACAAAATACTAAGTCTTTTGTTATTGAGGGAAAAATTATATCGTAGGGGTTAAAAGGAAAGCTAAATGAAATAAAAACAAAAAAGGAGTCGAGAGATATGTCCTCCCCTCCTAGCCAGTCCCAGATCTCTTCCCTGCCCCCCCCCCCAACCTACATTGTACCTTACAAACATCCACACTCACACAGATACCCATGCAGCTCAAAGCAGCCTTCTATTCGATTTAAATATTATATTTATTATAATGTTTCAGTCTTAATCATCGTTACCAAACTTTTCATATTATCATCTGAATACATTATTTCTTTCATAATTTTTCTTTGCCTCCTACTTTTTTGCATTATACCCAATTTGCTAGAGCGCTACATATTTGGCCGCTCGACTATGACCGGTGTAATAATGTTGGAACGCCAGTCCTGAGAGTCACGGCGTGACGATATGAGCACTATTATTATCATTATTTTAAAAATTGAGTGCGAGTATGTCATTAATTTTGTCTGTGTACAAGTCACATATCGCTCATGAAGCTATTGATAAAGGGTATTGCAAATTAAGAAATGAGAAAGGAAAACGTGATTAATTGTATATTAACCAAAATAAAAGTGATAGTATGAACTGCTCAAATTTATTCGTGTGAAACCGGTACATCTTATTAATGTAGAGATAGAATTTCCTTAGTTGGTGCCTTGGTGTTTATCGATGAAATCCATACAAAGTATTAACCATAAAGACAAACAAGCGCATAGAAAAAGAAGACCATTGACTAATTCTGATGATAATGGAAAGAAAAGTGACTGACATATCTGAATGGCGTTTTCGCGAAAATGATTACAAAATGACGGAATTAGATCATTTAATTGTATTTGCAGCTGAGTATATCGAAACTGAAATGTATTTGAAGAAAATAGATGCACAATGATGAAATTGATTGGGCAAAGTTTGAAATGAAGTGTCAGAAATAACTGAGTAAAAGAAGTTTTTATATGAATGGGGAAAATCTTTATATGTAATTCACTTTCTATCCCAAGGACATACTTGAACCGTTATATACCGTATCTGTCTCTAGCTTTATATCAGAATTCAACGACTATATTCAAGCTCATCGCTTGTCCAAGATTCCTGTATTAGTTACAGGAGATTTTAACATACATGTTGATGTCAGTGGAGACTCATAGTCTGCTCTAGATCTTCTCGAGTCTCTGTGTTGTACACAATTAGTTGATTTATGTACCCATACACATGGTCACACCCTTGATTTGTTGATCAGACGACAGTCTGATGTTTCCACTGTAGTTGGAAATCCTTGGGCTCATCCAACTCTCATCTTTGATCACTTTCCTGGAATGTGCTACCTCAACTCAAGTGAAGCGTATTTTCCAATCAAGAAAATTTCATTTCGAAGGTTATCTGCAATTGATATTGATTCGTTAAAAGAAGATATTGTTGAAAGTCATCTTAGTAAAGAAAAGCCCAATGATGTTTCTGAACTAGCGATGCTGTATGACACAACACTCAGAGAAGTGTTAGATAAGCATGCACCAAAGGTAGTAAAGACTGTGGTCTTGCGACCTAAGGTGCCCTGGTTAAATGATAATATACTAGAACAGAAACGGAAAAAGAGGAAAGCCGAGAAACGTTGGTTGAAGTCGAGAAGTGATCAAGACTGGAAAGACTACAAGTCGGCTCGAAACTCTTATTCTTTCTTGCTGTATGAGGCACGCAAATCCCATCATAAAGTTCTGGTGTCTGAAAATAAAGAAAATCCAAAAGCACTGTTCAGTATTGCGAAAGGTCTGTTGAACATGTCGAACAAACAACCGGTTATGCCATGTAATGTTGATAGAAAAACCTTTGTGAATAACTTAGGCAATTACTTTTTAGATAAAGTTCAGAAAATTCATGATGACATTGAATTAAATCTCAGTAATGTAAACACATTAATTATTGATGAAACCTTACATGAAAAACAAATAGCAGTTCTCAGAGAGTTCAAAGAATATTATTGTCAAAACAAGATGTTGAAAACTTGATCATGAAACTCAGCAAAAAATCTTGCCCATTGGACCCAATGCCCACAAAATTACTGATGCAATGTTTGGATGTCTTATTACCTGTCATAATAACCTCTATGCAATGTATCTCTGTCGACAGGGCAGTTCCCTGCCCTGTGGAAGGCTGTACTTGTTAAACCACTGTTGAAAAAGTCTGGTATTGGAGCAGAATTTAGCAATTTGAGGCCTATTAGTAATCTTCAGTATGTTTCAAAGTTGATAGAAGGCGCTGCAACCCAACAAATGATTTGATTGATTTGATTGATTTGATTGATTCATTTATTGCAACTAAAATAAAATCATATAGTTGGCTTAGTACAATGTAACAAATATAATGTGTATACACAATATAAATATATATATATATATATATATATAAGTGTAAGGAAATAACATATACAACAGCTTTAGCAAATCTCGTGGAAATAAATACAAATGTGAAAGAAATTGCGAGAATAACGTTGCGTAGCTCAAAGTTCCCCAGAGCTGTCCTCCCTTTTTGAAATTTTTGCAAAGGCTGAAAAAATGTCTCCGCCGGGAATCGAACCCGGGTCGTTGGCTTAGAACGCCAATGCCTTGACCACGGAGACGGGTTAGTGGTTTCGGCGACACCAGATTCAATTGACCGACAGATTGACAAATCCTCAACCTTATTAATTAATTCCTTTGTCGGGGGCAGGTGAGTTTTGAACAAAGACAAGCCGCGTGCCTCAGCTGGATCCAAGCGAATGCTTTGAATACATGTATACATTAGAATAATTATTAACAAGTGTAAGGAAATAACATATACAACAGCTTTAGCAAATCTCGTGGAAATAAATACAAATGTGAAAGAAATTGCGAGAATAACGTTGCGTAGCTCAATCAAAGTTCCCCAAACAAAGAAGTATATTGAATAAGTAAATGAATCTTATAGAAATAAGTGGAAAGTAAATTTTGAATACGCTCAAGAGACTGAAATAACCCGGCCATATAAAGAGTGGAAAAAATACAAAAACAAAAACAAAAAGACCCTAGAGGAAACGGAAAACCGAAATCAAGAAGAAAAACACAACATTGACAGATTACTGTAGATGGTACAAGCTGTTTTACATCTGGGTAAAGAAAACGGTTTACTGTTACGTAATACATATCTGTTGTCCTTTTTTCCGGCAAAAGGCCATGCAATTTATGAGTAGAACTCTGCATCAGGGTAAATAGACACGAACACATATGTTCTCTACGATCTTTCAAGGTTTGTAAACCAAAAACATTAATTGCATCATCATAGTTTAACTCTGGATCAATTATTCGTAAAGCTCGTTTCTGAACAGATTCCAGTAGATCACTTTGTTCCTTGGTTAGGCCCCCATGGAATACCTGACAAGCATACTCCAGGACAGACCTAATACAAGTTGTATAATATTTGCACAAATCACTTTTACACAGGCCAGCCCTACGAAGTTGGATCAATAAATATAACCGTTTTGCTGCTTTAGAATAAATATCGTTAACATGAGTATCCCAGTTAAGTTTATCGTTCATCCAAACACCTAATAATTTTGCTTCATGAACTTGTTCAATATGTTCATTATTCATTGTCAAGTTTGCATCATACTCATTTTTAGTAAAATTAATGATCAACTGCTTAGTTTTCTTTGGTTTAATGGCCATGCAATTATCACTAGTCCATTTTATCATATCATTCAAAGATTCCTGAAGTAATCCATTTTGACCTGGTTTTAGAACATCATAAACAGTGGTATCATCAACGTATTTAACTACGGGTAAGACCGGTTGGAGATCAGTTAACATAATTATAAACAAAAGAGGCCGAAGTTTTGTACCTTGAGGAACTCCTCCATTTATGAAAGACCATTCTGATGTGATATCACCTAATTTTACTCTCTTCTCTGTTTCCTATGACATAGCAAAGCTTGAATCCAGTTTACAATAACTCTATTTATGCCCAATCTATAAGTTTGTCAATTATAATTTCATGGTTAATTCGATCAAACGCTTTAGAAAAATCTAATAAAACTAGAAGTGCTTGTTTTTTAGAATCAGTTAAAAAGTACCAGTTATGACATAAATCAATAAAAGCTAAAACTATTGACGAACCAGATATACTGCCAAATTGGCTTTTATCAATATGAGGTAAGTATTCATTCCACAACCAATTGTAAATAAAATTCTCCAACAATTTAGCAAGCACAGGGGTCAAAGAGATGGGCCGCAAATCATTTTCTTGTGCAGGTGGGTTGACTTTAGGAATGGTAACAATGTTTGCAGATTTCCAAATAGGAGGAACATATGCTTGAGCAATAGAGGCATTGAAATTTGAACAAATTGGTCCACATAAAATATGAGAGAAATCTTTAAGAATCCTAGATGGGATATGATCTGGACCTGAAGCCTTTTTTGTGTCAACCGACCGTAAATGTTTTTCAACTTTATAAACTTGAATGATCAATTGTTCCGATATAGGGTCAAAATAGGATCCTTGAGCACTTTGATTCTCATTTACTTTTACCATTCAACCAATCAGCTTATCGAAAATTTCATAGCACTGAGACAGCACTCTTCGAATCAAAAGTGATCTTTTAATGTCAATGGATGACCGGAAGATAAGTCTGTTGTTTTTACTTGATCTAAGTGGCGCTTTTGATACTATTGATCATTTGTATTTGTTACAAACCTTGAATACACATTTTTTGATTAATGGTGAAGTTCTTGCATGGATTGAATCCTACCTGGCTGATAGAAACAGACCGTTGAAATGGATGATACAGAGTCAGAGGTGTTCAAGGTACCTTTTGGAGTCCCTCAAGGGTCACGTCTAGGCCCCCTATTGTTCACGTTGTATACAAGCAGACTCCTTACAAATATTTGTCACTGCTATGCAGATTACACACAAATTTATCTGTCATTCTGTCCTAACACACCAAACGAAGACTATTATGTCGATGTATTAGAAACATGTATTGGGTACATTAGAGTCTGGATGTTACAAAACAAACTGATGTTGAATGATAAGAACTGCTGGTCATTGGTACTCCACATCAGGTATTTAATTTCAAGTCAAATGGTGTATCAGTAGGTGACAGTGTTATACAACCTTGCAATAACGTCAGAAACTTGGGAGTCTTATTTGATACCCAGTTAAATATGGAATCACAAATTATTAGTGTATGTAAATCAGCATATTTTATGATCTATAATCTGAGGCGCATTCGTAAATATTTTGATCAAGATTCCATGAAAATTGTTGTCCACGCATGCATTACAAGCAAATTAGATTATTGCAATAGTTTATTGTATGGATTACCAGATTCACAGATAGTCAAGTTGCAGCGGATTCAAAATGCATGTGCAAGATTGATTTGCAATCAAGATTACATTACGGGATTATTGAATCTCAAATCTCAAACCCATGTTCATAATCTTCGTAGTACACAAGACACGTTGACATTGCAGATCCCCCAAATTAGAACAAAAGTAACACTTGGTGACCGATCATTTTTCTGTGCAGCTCCTAGACTATGGAATAAATTACCCATAGATATTAGGACATCTCAAACATTACAAAGCTTTAAAACAAAAGTGAAAACCTATTTGTTTAAACATTGACTTACATTGACTTAATATAATTTATGGTCATGCATTAAATAATATATACCATTGTCCATTAGAATAGCATCTAGGAGCTCTTGCAGCCCAGTAGAATATATAAATATAGTTTCTACGCTCTATAAATGATTTATTATTATTATTATTATTACCGCTACTCCTTGCTGAAAAGCAGCCCAGAGCTAAAATTAAAACACAATACATTTCCCATCAGCATGATTAGCAAAAGTGCTTTTATATAGGCCTATCCATTCGTCGAATTCAAAAGCTGGCTGTTAAGATATTGTCTGCAAGATCATTTCAACTTCTGATCTAGGAAAAATATAAATTATGTCGCTCATAACCGTGCGCATTTGCCAATGAACATCCGGATGAATACTTTCAGAGCAGTGATATTGAATTAACCCACATAATCACGATAGTTGATTCTCGTATTGCTCTCTCTTCCCTGTTATGAATTGTCAAGCACACACAATACACACACATAGTGGACTTATTGATGATTATATTATGCTTAAAAGTACTGTTTCACAACAATTTAGGCTATGATAGAAAACCAATTCAAAGTGCAATTCCGAGTATTTTGCTATACTACGGCTTTATAATTCGTCGAACACACAAACGATTACTATCTGCCTAAACTTAATTTATCAATATGCTTTTTAAACCAAATTAAGATACGTTTGGATATAATGCACGATGCAAACACCTTTATTTACACATTTAAAAAGTTTAACAAAATTATATATCGGAAAGCCATGAAGTTATTTGAAACATTCTTTCCGTCAACGAAGGATAATATTCTTTAAGCAGAGTTCTGACTGAATAAACAAATTTAAAATCACTTAATTGTATTTTTGAAGGTAGAGGTTTGCATGGTGGTACTGATAACGTGGAGAAGGTTTACTGTTCACCGTGTGGTTAGTCCTGAAAAGGACTATTGAGTAAGAAGAAGACAGCGGAGAAAAGTTGAGAGGAGAAGAAAAGGAAAGGCGAGACAGAAATTCAGAGAGTGTAGAAGTAATCTTTCTTGAAAGTGTGGAGAAGACTCATCTCCACTCTCGGGTCTTCTCCACTCTCAGCCTTCTCATCTGGTTTACAGTCCTTTTCAGGACTTCACACTTTCAAGAAAGATTACTTCTGCACTCTCTGAATTTCTATCTCGCCTTTCCCTTTCTTGTCCTCTCAACTTTTCTCCACTTTCTTCTTCTTACCCAATAGTCCTTTTCAGGACTAACCACATGGTGAACGGTAAACCTTCTCCACACTTAATTGTATGCTCAAGATTTCACTTTTAACCGACCGGGATTCGAACCCAGGGCCCTGGATAACATGACCAGTGCTCTACCAACTGAGCTATCCGGGCTCCCGTCGAAGTCAATTCACGTCAATTTACTTCAATCCTATCAATTATGATATTTAATTACGAATTCAAATTGTCCTCTATAGAAATTCGTTGGCATGGTTTTGCCCGACTTTAGAGGGAAGACCTGTCTCATTGGTAGGTCATTATATAGCGTACGCATGGAATTGGTATGGATGTACCCCTACGCTCGATGGAAAGAGAGGGGCTATATGTGATATTGGATACTTTGCTTCGACGGGAGCCCGGATAGCTCAGTTGGAAGAGCACTGGTTATGTAATCCAGGGTTCCGGGTTCGAATCCCGGTCGGGGCATTTTCTCACATTTACTTTCTTTATGATATATTCAATTTACTTCAATCCTATCAATTATGATATTTAATAGCATTATCATTATATTATTATCGTCACGCTTTATCCTGATTCATTTAGATTTTCACCAGTAAGTGATAAATAGAACAGCATAGGCGGATCCAGAGGGTGGGTCGCGGGGTCCGGACGCGTCTTTTTTTTTTGTAACCAAGCCTAGGCAGATTTCGCATTTTTTCATGAATATTCATGACGCAGCGTCGGGAAACGGTTCCGATTGGTTTTCATGAAAGCACGGTCGGTGGGGGGAAAAAAGTCCCTGGCCTGCACGTACGTACGCATAATTTACGTGCAGAGCTATATTTCGATCGTGTGTGTTCAACGTGTAGGCGCCTAGCCTACGTTCATGTATGTATTGTTTAATTCTCAACATATTCACCCCACCTATGCAATGTGACACGTAAAAAATTGGATTGAGCAGTCAATTTCAAAATCAAGTTTTGCATTAATTTATTGCATGTGCGTAAATCTAATGTAGTAATTAGCTCTTTTGAGGACACCCTCCTTTTCCGACCAAAATTGACACTGTACTGCCACTGGCATTACTCTGAAAATAGGTCTAGGCCTAGCTAGGCTATGCGTATATTGACAATTGCCCATCGTAATGTTCTTCTCCACAAATGAACTTTACAACAATATGCAGAATCAAGACACAGACTCTAGGCTAGGTCTAACAACGTTAGAGTCTTACTGTTCACGTTAGAAATTAAATTTCCTTGCATGCACACTGTAATTAGCACTTGCACCCTGCTCCTGTAACGCACATTGCCCTGAGTTAGAAGAACTGCAAGAGTCTTCAGGACTGAAAGAAGCAGACTACTACTAACGTTCCAATAGTAGGCCTAGTACTAACGTTAGTACCAAGAAAACAAATTATTTTGGTGACCTTTTAGCTGATGAAAACAAAGTGCGTAACTAGTTATTGTAGGTAGATCTAAAATCATCTAGATGTAGATCTACCCCCATCATCAATCATTTACTAGTACTGATTAGATCTAGGTCTAACTCATCATGCTCATTGACCTTAAAATAACATTCACTTAATCTAAACTTAACTGAAATTGAAAATTGTAACAAATTGGTCTAGTTAGAGTAGATCTAGAGTAGTTAGAGTCTTGGCTAGACCTGCAAATTTGATGATATCACACCATCACATTCCGATTCCATTTTGAAGTTGGGTCTACCACACGTCTATTATTAGGCCAGCATTTTGAGGGATACGTGGAGGCATTTCTAACTCTTATATTAAGATCTAACTTAGATCGATAATAGATTCAGTGCAAAAACGTAGGCCAGGCGCCTACACGTTGAACACATACGATCATAATATGCGTACGTACGTGCGCGCGTGCAGGCCAGGGACTTTTTTCCCCCACCGTAGCGGCGACCGTGCTTTCATGAAGACCAATCGGAACCGTTTCCCGACCCTGCGTCATGAATATTCATGAAAAAATGCAAAATCTGCCTAGGCTTGGTTACAAAAAAAAAAGACGCGGTCCGGACCCCCCCCCCTTTTTTTTTTTTTTTTTTTTACTTGGCTCCGTCTTTCTTGGCGGTTTTTTTTTTTTGCTTGTCAGGGAATTATGGAGGGGAACTGGGCCCCATAACCCCTTTACTGAGTGTTTTTTGGCGAAATTTTTTTTTGTCCCTACCCCCAAACCCCCCCCCCCCCCCCCCCCCCCCCCCGACTGAGCGACTTTTCGAGAAGCTGGCGAGACCAAACAAATACGGGTCTACGTTTTGACATACTTTCATTTTTGGGCCCCCTCTTTTACTCAATCCTGCATCCGCCCCTGAACAGTATACTTTCCGCAACTCCACACTACATAAAAGGAACACCATTTTTTACCTATTTTGTCTTTTATTTTGAAAACAACAAAAGCATGTCACAAATCTTTGATCCCTCTTCTTTTATTTGCTGCATAACTCGTGGCAATTGGTGAATGATAAGTAGTGTATTCAATAGTTTGCAAATAAGCTGTTCCTGGCTGTTCTTGCTCATTATGTATTCATAGTCAGGCAGAACTGGAAATAAAATAGCGCGCTTTTTGGGGACCTGCGGATTGGCTGCCGCTCAAGTATCTCGACGCGAAACTGATTTTGCTATAAATATGACGTCACAATTGAGTGCACTTTTTTCATTTGTTGAAATTGAGATAAGCTCGACGAACATCTCCTTGGTAAGTTACAAAGTTGTGTTTTTATGTCGATTTAAGTTATTTATTTTGATATGTTTGTTACCAATGACTGCAGAAAGTTTTGAAGTATATTTTTGTTATGCTGCATAATGTCAATAAAGACGCAGCTAGCGATGACAAGATGATGGTCCCATATATTGATTTTCATGTTGTAGGCCTACTTGATATCTAGACAGAAGCAGGGCCTAGGCCTAGCCCTATGTTGTAGAGAATCATTTATTAAAATTGACATTTGTCAAGCTTCCACGGGGGTCAGTGCAGTGGTGCCAGATTTAGCCTAAGTTGAACAACCAACGATACAGAGAGACTGAAGCTTTTGGTCAATACTTGATACAGAGCTGCTAGTTCGTAGTTAACTTAGACCAAAACTTTCTATCTTCAGACTCGGACAGTCTCAGTCTCTCTGAGTCTGACTCTGTATCGTCGGTTGTTCCACTGAGTCTGAGACTACGTATGGCTCACTAATATACGAGGATGGTTGACAAATACGTTTTAAATATGAATAATTCCCCATAACTGACGGTTATTTCTGTCTAATAAGCCATTTCGGGGTTAGCGCATGGTACAAATGACCCCAAATATCCACAGATATTTTAGACATGGAGGGTCCCTTTATGTGCACTTCAGAAAAATAACTCTGGGAGTGATAGAGGTGCCTCATGAATAGCTTTTGTTTCCCCCTTTAAAAAGAATACTTCCACCTGGATATCATGGAATGCACCATTAGTGCATAATTGAATAATGATTACATGACATTCATGAGCACATATCGAATATTAGTGTCAGTGGGTTTTAGAATTTGGTACAGATGACCTTTATCTGCTCATGCTCAGATTGCATCTCCGAAATGGCTTATTCATAGTGTGATTTTATTTCAGTCTGTCCTATTTCTGTGCAATATCTTGAGAAGGCTAAAACTAAAAGCCTAGTTTTCCCTCAGCAAATATTTTATACTGACACTTTTTTTTTGTACTGTAAGTCAAGATCAATTAAAGACAAAGTGAAATGTGATCTATCCTCCAAGAAGTCTGAGAGTAAGAATGAGAGCGTTTATCTGTGCAGGTCCAGGGGCCAGGGCCCTCGGTCGACTAGATTTATGCCTAGGCCCTAATGCCTTGTTTAATTGCCCTAACTTAGTCTTAGGCTTAAAACTAAGCACCGAGGCATTAGGCATAATTTACCGCTATTAAACCCTAGTAGGGGTTAAACTTAGGGGCCCGGGCACCCCGGGCTTATGATTTATGTTAATAAGTGAAATATATGTAATTATAACCTAGACTGTACTATGCTTTTATTACCACCAGAATCTTATCTGTTCTCTTTTAATTACACTTTTTACAGAGCTATCTATGGTAAAATGGACTACCGGTTGGCTCCTACTCTGGGGCGTTGGGCAGTATACCACAAGAAGAAGAAGAAGAAGATTAAAGTAATGCAATGGGACCAGGACCAGGTCATCCTATATCGTGATACGTGTAGACTTTGTCATCTACTCACTGCAGGAAACCCAAGTTGAACTGGCAAGGTAAACTTGATTTTGGAAAATAGAGACCTCCAAACCCTTATGGTTTGTTTCTTTAATTTTGACATAGTCATAGCCTAGTCCGGAGCCTAGTCCAATAAGCTCTGTTACTAGATTAGATTATAAATATTTAGACTTTAAGAAACATGTACATGTACATTGTATCTGGTTTTTGTAGACCCTATAGAGTATAGTCTACGTTCAAAAAAGCCATCTAGATTATGTTGAGAGTACCTGCTTAATTAGTTATTAGAGGTCTAGGTCTAGGATCTAATTTGAAATAGAAGATATTTACTTCTGTTAAGATTTAAACCTAAATGTACATGTCTACTACATGAAGACTATCAAGGAAAAAATAAAACAAAAACATATGTGACATACAACTAGAAATGTACCAATTCTTTTTTCTTCCCGAAAACCAAGTCTACAGTTTACATCAAGTTTAATATGTTTCCCTTTCTTTTTGTCTTCATTATACAGGTTGCCCAATGAAGCTCAGTTACGGTACATGGCTTGTTGATGTCACAAAGGATCAAAGTATTCTTAAATATACTTCAATTTTTAAATGATAGTTTTTTGAGATTTATTGCTAGTTAACATAATGGCGAATATTCTAAATCTAAGGAATGCATATGTTTCTGAGCTGGACATTGAATGTCAAAATGTGGGTCAATTGCAAAAAAAGTGTTTGTCCAACTAGACCAATAAATCTGACCTTTTTTTTTTTTTTTTTTTTTTTTTTGGGGGGGGGGGGGGGGGGGGGGGTATTGCAGGCAGTTAACATTTCACTCCTATAGCCTCTATAGATATACCCCAAAATATGTATTTTTGATATGATAAAAGCCATGACATTTACCAGTGGTGTCCCTCTTATAGGTACACATAGTTTGACATTCCAGTGATAAATCTTGAGCATAATTCGTGAATTCTTTTCACACTTACATTTCATCAAAACTTTTTAATGTTAGGCACGGTCAATTGAAATGCTTTAATTAGTCTGTGAATAAAACGAATACATTTGTAAAATCAAATAATTTTCTTTTTATTTCCATTGTAAATTAGAAAAAGTTTTTTAAAAATTGTGGCATGACTACATTAGTAATCATCATCCTTATTGTATCAATAATTGTAACCAGAAATAGTGTATTCCGATTTAATCATGACATTTTATATAATCTTGAACTTTGAACCTTGAAGTGGTAATCCCTTTCACCATTCTGGGGCATTTTCTAGGCAGATAAGTCAATGGCTAGGGAGTTTCAGCCCCACCCCCAAATTGCTGAAACTACTGTTTGGACAACCATCTTTATGAAATTATGAAAGGCTTCACATGGATATACACTACAATCCACCTTTATGTCACTAAAAGATGTAGAATTGTTTGCTTGTAAAATTACAAAAATGGATATTAGTATAGACCCCACCTCATGAGTTGTTGCCCATGAACCAAACATTATAATCTATTCTGACATTGCATTTGAAGAGAGCATTGTTTTTTATGATGTTGATAATTGAGTCTTAATAAAGGTCATTTCACACTGAAGAACATTTCTTGTTATTTTTTCCATAATTTTGTGAAAGATGTGGTGATGGTGATAGAGATGCAGGCACAATAATTTTCTTTAGAAGGACTGTGCTTAAAGAATGAAGTGTAATGGTGGATTGGTGTAAACACAGCCTTATGCAACCTTTAATTGCTGGATGTTTGATTTTTGTTTGGAAGTGCTATAATAATTGTGTGTTTTGAGTATGTGTGTGGGAGGGGGTTCTGTTGATACTGTCTATTACTGAAGTTTAGTGTTTACGCAGTGGTGGATCCAAGATTATCTGGTCCTGGAAGGGGGCGGGGACAAGAAACTCTAACAAGAAACAAAAAGAAGACACAATTTATTATTTATTTTTTTTAATGATCTTTTTAAATTTATTTTTATTTTATTTATTTTATTATTATTATTTTTTTTTTTTTTTGGGGGGGGGGAGGGGGCAGGGGATTATCTGGCTGCTGGTGCATGATATGGTTTTGTTGCTGTCGGAAGGGAGGAGACGGTACACAGATACGTGTGCCGCAGTGCAACTGCAGCAATGTGTCTATATTTTTAATATATTTATTTTTCTATTCTATCTACTTATTACAAGTGCACTTATTCATCTTTTTCTTCTCCTTTTTCCTTTTCCTTTGGATAAGCGATCAGGCAAATGCCACAAAGATCTGTTGAGAGCCAGATGAAATGATATATGTCATAGCCTATACCTCTCACCAGACGTCGCGTGAATAATTCTGAATAGAAGAGGGATTCAATATTATTTAAGGAAGGGTACAAAACAAATCAGTGCGGTAATGTGGGGGGGGGGGGGATGAAAGAACAGAATGACAAAATAATAGGTGGTGCCAATTGATGTAGGAGGTGGCTATTAAAAGTTTTCATGAAATGAAAAAAAATGAAAAAGGCGTGATAAATTCAAGCGAATTATAATATTATTTGCCTGCGTTACGTACTTACGTTTGTATAGCAGGTAAATGTTGTTTGTCTCGTTAATGTATGCATACTTATGCTTGGTAAGGGTTGTTGTCCAAGAGTAAGAAGTGATTATGCAAGAATGTTTTCCGCTGGTGGTGCGGGGCACGAGCATTAGGGTGTGGTAGATGTTTACATTCTAGCTTGCTCTTTCATCACGACAACACGGAGCCGCCCGCTGAACCTGATTTAACACGAAAATTTGAACGCCGCACCGAGAGAGGCATGTGGTGATAGCTGTAATCTGAGCTAAGTGAAACGTTTTTAATGTTTATACTATATTAATTTGAAAGTGCATGTCTGAGAAATTAAATTAGGTCTGTGATAGCATTGCGTAGGTGCATGATGTGTCCTCGTAAGATTTTTAGTCTTCAGTGCATTTTGAAAGATATTTTATCACTGATATTTTTGGGGGAATAGGAAAGTTTACGACTATCTATGCAGTGATTTGAATATAAAATTGTACAAAAGGCATTCTACTTTGAATGTGGAGAATAGACGAAAAAATTATGAATTTGTGCAATACAAAGTAGGTTTTTCCTGAAAATGAGATCAAACATCGTAATCGACGAAATAAATCATTGGCATGGTTGGATGAAACTGTTTTTCACATAACAGTTTATCGATTGGCAAGTTTTTAATGGGAATAGGAAGAATTGCTTTAATGAGCACAAATTTCAATCCATTTGCTACAGAATGCACACCTATTTTTGTTATTTTCAGGCTGATGTGACAACATGGAGGATAAGCAAAGTGCAGTAAACGACACTACATCTTGCAGGGTCTGACGGGATTTCGTCATAGTACGGAAACCCGAGTCAGATTAGTGAGGATAAGAGGGGTTTTTGTTTTTGCAGCATTCACAATCCTCAAAATGCTTGACGGAGGTATACCACAAGTCACAGGAGTCCGATCTGACAAGCTCTTTGATATGACATGTATGACTGACGTCTGCCTTAGCACAGCAATTTCATTGGAGTCAGAATGGTTAAAGTATTTGGTAGCATTTTAAACATGAGAATGACTGAGATTAGTTGAGGGTGGTAAAGCGTTACCAGGGGATTCAAGTTTCATTATGTGATAGATACTATAGACTTCTTCAGATTTGTTGGTCGTGAGATGCTTTGGTTACATCTTTTTAATTTCACATGATTCTTCAATTGACAAACTTTTCAGTCGTTCAAAGTTTTTGATATAAATTTTCAGGTATCATTTTTCTCTGTAAATTTGCGTAGCTGTAAATCTGATCAATACTGGAAATATAATGTTTTTGAGAAGCCAAGGTATCAAAGTCATTGTTCTATTAGAGTTTTTAGAATTTACTGCAATAAATCATATATACCTACCTATTATGCCTGTAGTCTTGACTACGGGACCCCTTCGAGAATTTAACACACATGCGTCACAATATTGTGCGCACCCCCCGTAATCCTATTGTCCCCTTCGCCACTCACGCGCGTCAACACGCTACGGCCATCTTCCTCTTTCTTGCTCGCCCCCGACGAGTTAGGACGTATTGTCACAGCGCTCCTGAAATCAGGTCGTATAGTATCTTTTTGGTGCGCTTTTTCACATAGTTAAAGCACTTTTAGGTACCTATATTCGTTTAGATTATAGTACTTTGTGTTTTATTAGTCACTCTTGCCGATTGCAAGGGATTTTTTGATTCCCTTTCTTGGCATTTATTTTTCTCTTTCACGGTCAGCCCCACGTAGATATTTCTGTGTTTGCGGGTGTTTCCGTTTGTCACCGAGCCTTCGGGTTCGGTGTTTGTTCTTACGGTTTTTAGGCTGTGAAAATTTCTTTAGTGCGTATCTCCCAAATAAACTTTAGTTTTATTTACTGCATGCAGTTGAAGTTTTTCTTATTTTGAAAAGTATACTTTATTGTCTGTTTTATTGCAGTGGTATGAATTCGGAAGAAGAAGCAGCTGGGTCAAGGAGACCTGCTTCTTCCGAAGAGTTGTCTAGCAAGACGACTCGGCCTTCCAGAACTTCCCCGAGTACAGCGGTACGCGGGGGAGGGAGGAGGGCTAAAGGTAAGTTGCCTAGTGGTGTTCCCTTGCAGAGTTTGCCAGTTTCGGAGCTTGCGGCTTCGGGACGGGTGGCGTTAACTGAATCGGGATTGTCAACTCCGAAGCCTGTGGTTTCGGGGTGGGTGACGTCAGATTCTAGTGGTTTGGATATCTCGAATCCAATCCCCCGGTCGCTGAGACCAGAGGGGGGGGGGGGGGGGGCTGTTGTTTCCCGTACGGTAGCGTTCACTCGCTCTGATCCGTTAGGGGAGACGCGCCCCACTACTGCAGGGCAACCCACGGGCTTAGTCCATGTTGGTCTGGGTTCTCAAACCCTAGCCCCCGGCAAACGCCATATGGGGGAACGAGTACTTTCTGGGCTGTCTCAGTTGCCAGCTAATGGGAATGCTCGAGCTAACAATGTTGGTCTGGGTTCACAAACCCTAGCCCCCGGCAAACGCCATATGGGGGAACGAGTACTTTCTGGGCTGTCTCAGTTGCCAGCTGATGGGAATGCTCGAGCTAACAATTATGGACGCTCTTCGGAGCAACAGGTGTTTTCACCTGAGTGCGTGACTACTAGTGCTCCCCTATTGCCGCTTTCGAGCGGTCCAATAGTGGGTTCACATGCCTTTAGTAGTCATCGGGCACATACCGAGTCATCTCGGTCTGCCCACGCACTGGGAGCTTTTAGCTCCCAACCCATGGCTACTGCATCCTCTTGCTTAGTCAATATGGGTGTTTTGGGCGATTCTCTAGGCTTACGCCATGAGCGCTCCAATCCCTTTTTGGGAAGTGAACGTCCCTCCGCGGAGGGATCGGTTTTCACCTGAGTGCGTGACTACTAGTGCTCCCCTATTGCCGCTTTCGAGCGGTCCAATAGTGGGTTCACATGCCTTTAGTAGTCATCGGGCACATACCGAGTCATCTCGGTCTGCCCACGCACTGGGAGCTTTTAGCTCCCAACCCATGGCTACTGCATCCTCTTGCTTAGCCAATATGGGTGATTTGGGCGATTCTCTAGGCTTACGCCATGAGCGCTCCAATCCCTTTTTGGGAAGTGAACGTCCCTCCGCGGAGGGATCGGTTCGTGTTTCCGAAGTGGCTTCGGAGATCCGAATGAATCCGATTAAGCGTTCTAACAAAAGGGTTTCGGCTACGACTCTTGTCGAGCCAGCCAAGAAAAAGGCCAAGAAGAAGGCAAAAAGTGGCAAGGCTTTGCCGGCCTCTTGCCCGTCTGGCCTGGCTAACCCAGCTAGCTCCTCTCAAGCTGACATGTTCAGCATGATGCGGGCTTTTGCTCAGAATCAGGGTTGGTCCTTTGTACCGGCTACTTCAACCCTGACTTCTGTCCCTATTCAGGGGTCTGACTTTGAGACTAATCAACCTTTTGTGTTTGATTCCTCTTTGTCTGAGACTGATTCGCATGTGCCTCCTACTCCCGCGGCCCTTGGGGCTCCGCCGGGCGAGGAGACTGTTGGTGAGCCATGCGGGGACCCGCCTGCGGAGGCCTTTGTTAACGTTCCTTTGTCTCATTCCACTCGGGTGGAACCAGATTTGGATGCGTCCTCTCAAGCTTCGGTTCCCGAATCGCTTGGGCAGGCGGAGTCTCAATCGCTCAATCTCTGTGGAGTGGAAGCGATTGTTTTGTTGTCCAAATATCGCCCTGATGTTCAGTCAACCCGCGCGCAGGGTTCGACTTCGCGTTGGTTTAAGCAGCGGGATTTCTGCTGAGTCTGGGCGCCTTGGCGTCCGGCCCATGGCTGTTGCATCTCCTTGCTCGGCCGATATGGGTAATTGGTGCGCGTCTTTGGGTTCAATACCCTCAGCGCACTTCTCCCATAAAGGGAGGTGAGCGTCCCTCAGTGGAGGGTTCGGTTCGTGTTCCCGAAGGGCTTCGGGGATCCGAACGAAACCGGATAAACGCTCTGAAAAGCGGGTTTCGACTTAGGCTCTTTTTGGGCCAATCAGAAGCCTAGGGAAGGGGCTAAAAGAGGCAAGGCTTTGTCTGCCTCTTGCCCATCGGGTTTAGCTAACCCTTCGGTCTCTCAAGCTGAGATGTTCAGTGTGAGATGGGCTTTGCCCAGACTCAGGGTTGGTTCCTTGTACCAGGATTCACATCCCCTGCTCTTGTCCCTTTTTTGGGTCGGACATCGAGACTAATTAGCCTTTTATGGTTTATTCTTCTTTGTCTGTGATGAGATCACATGAGCCTCCTAGTCTCGCAGCCTCGGGGCTCCGTCGGGTGAGGAGGCTTATGGCGGTTCATGCGTGAATCCGACCGTTTCGGCCTTTGTTCGTGATTCTTTGTCACGATCTTTTCAGGCGGATCCAGTTTTGGAAGCGGCCTCTCTAGCTTCGGTCTCCGAATCGCTGGGGCAGGCAGAGCCTTAGTTGCTCTCCCTTTGTGGGGTAGAAGCGATTGCTTTGTTCTAAACTTTCCCTGACTTTTAGTCAACCCGCGCGCAGGGTTCGACTTTGCTTGGGTTCAGGCAGCGGGCGGACGAGACGGTTTCTTCATAGATCTGTCCGCCCCGCTCCCCGGAGGTGCTATAGGAACTTGGACACCTCACAGGCTGTCCTTTTTCCCTTTCTCCGACTTTTGTTATTCCCAGGCGCTCGGGAAAACTTCGTTTGATACTGAACCTAAAGAGGATAAACAAATTTATTCCTCCGGTTCATTTTTGTATGGAGACTCTTGCCTCCATTCTTCCGTTGATCAAAAGGGAAGATTACGCGGTCTCGATAGATCTCAAGGACGCGTACTTTCACATTCCCATTCATCGCGCATCTCGCGATCTTCTGGGGTTCTCCTTCCTCTCGGAGACTTACCGGTTTCGGGCTCTTCCCTTCGGGCTGCGCCCGGCCCCTCGGGGTTTTTACTCAAGTTGTAGCGGTGCTAGCGGCCTTTCTGAGGCGTCGCGGCCTGCGGTTGTTTTGTTACCTGGACGATTGGCTTCTCCTTGCGGAGTCGCGCGATCGTTTGTTGGACGAGACTCGTTGCTAGTCTCTCTTACTCAAGACTTAGGTTTCCTAATAAATTGGGAAAAGTCAGAGTTAGTCCCCACTCGCAGCCCAGTTTTTCTGGGGGCGGTGTTAGACATAAGGAATCAGTTAGCTCGGCCCAGTCGAGACAGGATTCTCACCATTGTCTCTGCGGCTCGCAAGCTCTTGCTGGCCAGAAGAGTCTCGGCCAGACAGTGGCTTCAGTTTCTAGGTTATCTAGCCAGTCTAGTCGATGTTTTAGAGGACTGCCGGCTCCTCATGAGACCCTTTCAGAGACATCTCCTCAGGTTCTTAAAGCCGGGAAAAGACTCTCCTTTGGTCTGGATTCCAGTACCAGTAAAGATCAAGTCTCTTCTCGCTTGTTGGACGAGCGAGGTGTTTCTCGCGCGAGGCAGGTCCTTCTCTGCCCCTCTTCCGTCGATATCGGTTTCGACGGACGCCTCTCGGTTGGGGTGGGGAGGACACTGCAACGGCAGCACGGTTGCGGGGGATTGGTCTCATCTTGGGACTCTTCCTCATATCAATGTCCTGGAGTTTATGGCAGTTCTGTTGACCTTGCTCCATTTCAGAAGTCGACTTCTCAGTCGTTCGGTTCTGATTCTCACGGACAATGTTACTGTGGCGGCATATATCAATCGGCAGGGAGGCACTCGTTCGGTTGCCCTGAATGCCCTAGCAGCTCAGCTGTGGAGGTGGTGTCGTCGCATGGCAATCACACCCGTGGCCTCTTTCATCCCGGTCGGGAAAACCTCTTTGCGGATTTTCTGTCCCGGGGCAGGTATCTTCCATCGGAATGGATGCTCCATCCGGAAGTATTTTGCCGCATTCGCAGTTGCCTAGGTCCACTGGAAGTGGATCTATTTGCGTCGGTGCTAAATCACCAGCTGCCGAAGTATTGCTCCCGTGTTCGCGATCAGGGAGCATGGGCTCTCGATGCTTTCTCCCTCAGCTGGGAGAACCTTCAGGGATTCGCCTTTCCTCCCTTCCAACTGATTCCGCGTGTCTTGCGGAAAATCAGGGAAGATCGGGCGAGGGTGCTTGTAATAGCTCCCTTTTGGCCCAGGAGGAATTGGTTTCCGGAACTTATGAGCCTTCTAAGGGCTCAACCGTTAGTTCTCCCGTTAAGAGCGGATCTGGTGTTACAGCCCCTATTGGGGATTCTTCACCACAATCCGGAGTCTCTTCATTTGACTGCTTGGCCCCTGTCAGGGAATCTGCAAGACAGTCGGGTCTCTCTGATAGAGCCGCGGACTTTTTAATGTCCAGTCGTAGGGTTTCTACTAGGGAAATTTACAATTCCCGTCTCTCGGTGCAAAGAGAGAAATCAAACCCCTTCTAAGGCTCCTATTGGTTCAATTGCGGATTTCTTAATCTCGTTATTTGACAAAGGGAGGTCTATTTCTACTATCCGAGGCTACCGTTCGGCGATCGGGGCCATTCATTTGGGTTTTTCGGATGGTTCGGGGATTTCCAATTCCCCGCTACTAAGTGGTTTGATTCGTTCGTTCTTTCTGAAACGACCTTCGTTTTCTAAGTTAGTGCCGTCTTGGAGTCTGCCTAAGGTCCTGGAGGCCTTGGCGAAACCTCCTTTTGAACCGTTAGGTGAAGCTTCGCTTCATCATCTTACGGTTAAGACGCTCTTTTTGGTAGCTATTGCCTCTGGGCAGAGGCGCAGTACTCTTCATGCTCTCTGTCTTACTCCTGGTCATGTTCGCTGGGAGAGAAAAGGTGTTAGGTTGATTCCTAGGGCTTCTTTCGTTGCCAAGAATCAGACAGCTACCTCCGGTCCTGTTGAGATTTTTCTTTGTCCGCTTTCTGACTTTTCTTCGGTGCGTGAGGACAAAGTTTGGTGTCCTGTTAGGGCTCTCAAATGGTATATTGATAAGACTAAGTCTTATCGTAAGGATGATCAGTTGTTCCTGATCACTCGAGAGCCTTTTTCTCCTGCCTCTCTTGATTCCATTTCTAGATGGATCGTTGAAGCTATTAGGGCCGCTGGCACAGAGGCTCTTTTATCCGACAGTAAGCTTCGTGCTCATGATACTCGTAGTGTCAGCACTTCTTGGGCTCTGTTTCAAGGTGTGGCGCTTGTTGATATTTTGAAGGCTGCTTATTGGCGTTCGCCCAATTCCTTCATTTCTTGCTACCTTAGGGATATTCCCGCAGGTGAAGCTTTGTTTGCGTCAGCCACCTTGAAGGCCGCTGTGTCTTCTTTGTAGTCTTTGGTGTAATCCTATTTCCTTCCGCTCGAAACATGCCTCCCGGTCTTTGAGTTGGCGCTGGTCTGGCATAATAGGTAGGTATATATGATTTATTGCAGTAAATTTGTAAAATCAGCACTGATTTTCTTATTTACTATATAAATCTATATACCTACCTATGACCCTCCCTCCTTCCCCGCTCCTTGCAAGCAACATGTTTCTACTTGGGATTGCTCGCAAAAGAGGAAGATGGCCGTAGCGTGTTGACGCGCGTGAGTGGCGAAGGGGACAATAGGATTACGGGGGGTGCGCACAATATTGTGACGCATGTGTGTTAAATTCTCGAAGGGGTCCCGTAGTCAAGACTACAGGCATAATAGGTAGGTATATAGATTTATATAGTAAATAAGAAAATCAGTGCTGATTTTACAAGTTTACATTGAAAAGACAGGTTAAAGATTGGGATATGATCGTTTTATGTTTTTAAAATTTACTGTGATAAGTGAAAGAGGGATTTTTTAAGAAAAAGAAGCAATTTTAATCATACAGGGGCCCATTAAAAGATTGTAGAGCATATGGGGGAGTTATATGGTCAGGTACAATATTGTACCTCGGTTCCCTTCCAGCTGGCGGTGCTTAGACCGCTACCATCTGTGCCAGTTATCTAACAGGCGCGGTAGGTGGATAAATGAAGAGGCAGAAGATCTTTTTATAGACGATAGTTTCGTTCACATAATCATTTAAATTTTGAGGAACCTTCGAAGGTTGACACGCGTGTACTAGCTACAGAAGTTCATTCGTTTCTAAACAAATATTATAAATATTATACTGGTAAACCCAAAATATTTTGTTATTTTGTGTATAATGTTGTAATTCCGTATGTTATTTTTTAATACACAAACACACTGAAAAATGTTATATATATTTAAAAAGAAATGTATGTATGAACAGATTATAGATGACATTAGTTATGAAACATTAATGAATAAAGAACATGTACAGAATAGTAAAATCCTGGTAAGAGGGGAGTGCTATATGAGATAGACATATCAGATTTCTTTTCTCATGGTAAATGTAATTCATTATAACATGATTATGAAGTGCGCGATGAACATGTTCAGCATAATTTTGCACAGTTTGAAACTAGAAATTTGTAGGAGAACGATCGCTTTTGTTTAGAGCCAGACGAAACAAGTTAATTAACAAATATATATATATATATATATGATAATAATAAGTAAATAAAAATAGAGGTTCTGTGGATTTATTCTAAAAAGGAAAATATACAAGATAAAAGTTAGATACGCCCTTATTTCACTCAACGACATAGAAATATTTTGTCTTATATACAAGTAAATGTACATAATTTGTATTTAAGTTGATTATCGTTTTTTATCATTTTGTGTCAAATTGAGAACATCCGAAACAAAATTCATAAGTGCACACAATTTAATTGTCATTCTTCTCAGCTTCTGCTCCCGTTCTTTGAGTTCTATTCGTTGGGCAAGGCTATCCATTAATATATGATTGTATAAAAGCGTGTTTAATGTGTTGTGTCATGTACGTATAAGGAGTTCAGGTACGAGGATTAGGAAGGTTGAATTGAGAAGTTATTTTGCAGGAATTATAGAAAAGACTATTATTTGCCTGCGTTACGTTTGTATAGCAGGTAAATGTTGTTTGTCTCGTTAATGTATGCATACTTATGCTTGGTAAGGGTTGTTGTCCAAGAGTAAGAAGTGATTATGCAAGAATGTTTTCCGCAGGTGGTGCGGGGCACGAGCATTAGGGTGTGGTAGATGTTTGAGGAGTCATTCTAGCTTGCTCTTTCATCACAACAAATTTAAAATTTGTTTTTATTGTGAAAAATTGTGAAATTTTTATTGTGCAAAAGTGGATCCGAAGGTTTTCCAGAGTTTTTTCTTGAGTTTTATCTCTAGTTTTTTACCCTGGGCCTACTTGTCGCAGAATAACTGTTAGGCCTATTCAGCTGTAATAACATTTGTCTATTATGTACAGAAATATTTCGAATGCGCATTTCGCAATCGCATCGATATCGAATTAAACGAGCGGCTCCTAGTCGTTGGGCAAGGCTAATTATGATGGTATAAAAGCGTGTTTAATGTGTTGTGTCATGTACGTATAAGGAGTTCAGGTACGAGGATTAGGAAGGTTCAATTGAGAAGTTATTTTGCAGGAATTATAGAAAAGACATCATGAAATTTAGGAAAGCAGAAAAATTAAATAGGGGACGGCTTGAGGGAGAAAATTTAGTTTGCCTAAAGGAGAACAACGTCCTGCCCTTGGTCATGGAAACACTGCTAATATGCGTCGTACCCCCCCCCCCCCCATAACATTTTTTAATATTTTTTTTTAGCTTGTCCTTCCTCTCCCACTGTGATGGCGGCATAGTCTAGTGTCTTTTACTGTCATTAAAAACACATTACTTTATTCGTAGGTCAAAATCTCATTTAGTTGATCCTCTTTAAAAAAAAAAATCGGCTTAATATAGGCTAGTACATGAAGATTTGGAGCAGTGTGCACTTTGGACCCGCCTGAAAATTGTCCCAGAGAAAGTGGGACGCAGAACCGGAGTTGACCCTCCGGCCCGTACCCCCTTGTTTTGTCTGATTTGCACTATGGATTGAGGTTGGGCGTCTTCCCAAAATCTAAAGCCTCATTTCAACACGACGCGGTGAAAGAGGAGAACGTTAACGCAACCAGGGAATTGGCGCGTCATAGCATTAGCGTCGCAGATCTAAAGCAGCCTATTACTACGCACTGTTCAGCCGGCGCTCCCGCTACGTGGACTTTGGACTTGTTCAAAGTCCACGTAGCGGAAATCGGTCTCCGGAGACCATGCAGACTGCACGTCAATAACAGTTATCGCTACGCCTTCAGTACACTGTAGCAGTTCCCACTGCGTCATAGCCATATTTCTTTGACGCAGCGAATACTACATGGACGTAGCGTTGGTGTAAAAGGGGTATAAGGGGTATAAGCTTTATGCAACGGGGCCCATGTCACTACTTCAGCTTCCCTAATTAGCAGATGTGTGTAATGGTCTAACAATTCATGTGCGAGCGAGCGAAATAAGCAAGCAAAATCTTCGGACTTTTTCTAATGCTGAAGTCCTTGAGTTTATTTACAGCGATTTACATTATTTACAGCGATATACTAGTAATGAAAATGACAACAGCTAATTCATTTTGAGATAATTATGTGGAATGGTCTTTTAATATGTAAATCAGCCCTGTAGTTTTCTTTAGGATCACACAAATACTGTATATAACATACTTTATGCAATCTGCTTGATTTCATTATATACTATTTTTTATATACTATATTATATACTGTAAGAGCTCTTACTTGGTGTAAATTATTGGCACATTCGAGCGTGCGGAATGAGAAATCCTGTACTTGGGGGGAAGGGGGGGGGGGGCGTTGTGCCCCTTTTGCCTCCAGCTCCGCTGCATTACATTGTAGTAAAGCCGCACATATCTTTTAAGCTAGACATGGCTTTTTTTGTTTAAAAAAAACAGCTGGATATGTAGGTAAAAGGGGGCACTTATAACAAGAGGAAAGGACTTTTATTAGAGGTGGAAAGGGGCACTTATAAGAGGTGAAAAGAGACACTTATGAGAAGAGGAAAAGGGCACGAAGGGAAAAAGGGTACCTGTCAGAAGTAAAAATGCACTTAGCAAAGGGGAAAAGGGCATATATTAGAGAGAAAAGGGGGCAATATTTAGATTCGAAAAGGGGCACTTAACAGAAGGAGAAAAGGATACTTATTAGAGAGATAAGGGGGCAATTATCAAATTTGAAAAGGGGCACTTTTCAGAACGCGAAAAGGGCGCTTATTGGAGAGATAAGGTGGCAATCAACAGATTTGAAAAGGGGCACTTTTCAGAATGCGAAAAGGGCACTTATTAGAGAGATAAGGTGGCAATTATCTGATAAGATGAAAAGGGGCACTTTTCAGAAGGAGAAAAAAGGGCACTTATCAGAAGGGGAAAAGGCACTTATTAGAAAGGAAAGGGTCGCATTTAGGAGTAAAAAGGGGCACTTATCAGAGAGAAAGGAGACATTTTTCAGAAATGAAAAGGCCACTTTTGGGGTACTTGAAAAAGTGGGGGCACTGTGCCCCCTGCCCCCCTGTTATCGTGACTGTCATTGTTTACTTATATATTTTTGTTGCCTATTCCTATAGATTGCCTTTCGGGACCATGTCAGAATGGGTGGTGTGAGGAGACGATGGAAGGATATCTCTGTCACTGTCCAGATGGGTTCTCTGGAAAAGACTGTTCAATAGGTAATCCGACTAGAGATATTGGTCCACTACAGTGTTTTTGATTTTGTCTCATAGGCCTTCACCTACTTGTATAGCCTACGAATGTATGTCACACTCACAGCATTGTTAAATTGGTACCCGGCTGGTAGAGATCGATGGTTCCCGGTAGGATGCGAAAGTCATTGCTGTTTGATGAGCATTGTGAGCGTCTGTAAAAGGCGCCTGGCTGGAATGCTCCCTGGGGAGCGGAGAAAGTGCACAATATTATTGTGTGCGGGCAAGTCATGCATCCGATAACCGGGGTAATAATATATCTGTATAAAGCGCTTTAGGACATCGTAAAATGTATTAGGCGCTATATATATCCAGAATATTATTTTTATTATTAATGTGTTATTATCATTATTACCCACGCCGATGAAATCGGCAGGGTTATTACCCACGCCGATGAAATCGGCAGGGTTATGTAAAGGGCTCCGTATGTTTTTTGTTTTTTTTTGTTTGTTTGTTACCCACGCCGATGAAATCGGCAGGGTTATTACCCACGCCGATGAAATCGGCAGGGTTATGTAAAGGGCTCCGTATGTTTTTTTTTTTTTTTGTTTGTTTGTTTGTTTGTTTGTTTGTTTGTTTGTTTGTGTACAAGATAACAAGAGAACGGGTGAACGGATTTGCACCAAATTTTCAGGGAATGTTCAGAAAGTGACAGGAAAGAATCGATTAGATTTTGGTGATGATTGGTTGACCCCTGCAAATTCTGTGTGACCTTGAACTTTTGACCCTGTAGTAAAGTATAGGAACTTCAGTTCAGAGAGTGACAGGATAGAAACTAGAAAGTTTGATGACCCCAAACTTCGCCTGCCGATGCAGAAATATTTTGGTCAATCAAAACACTCATTACTTCGTCTCACCAAAAATCTATTTCAGGTTTATGAATTTTAGAAGACTTTTAGACCCATTATTTGCTATTTCACTTCAAATCTGCACGAGCCTGCAATGAATATTCAAAGCCAACGTATCCCAGCAACAAGGGATTTTTCGCGCTTGAACTGTACTCTCGTTGCGAAATCGAAAGCGGCTAGGTATACGGTATACGTATAGCCTAGCACGTCTAATTTCTCCTATTTCTTATCTTCTGTGCATTTCTGTTTATTTTCCCCGGTTCTTTCCACTTTGTTGTGGAAGTTTTTGTGATTTATTTTATCCTGGTGGACGTGTAGTACGTGATTTTAATTGTTTTCGGTGAAAATCTGGTGCGTTTGTTCGACGTGAGTGAGTCTATCGCACTCGCGAGTGTTCGCGTGTGTTGATCTGAGTGAGTGGCTGAGTAGCTGTAGTGTACGTACATAACTATACACAGCACTGTCGCGAATTGCCTGGGGCCGGCTGACCGTTACTGTAGTACTGAGTGAGTAAGCTCTGTGCCTCGCATGCACGTCATTTTCAAGTCGAGATCCAACTTCTTTTGTCGTCATATTTATTTTATCCAAGCCCGATGAAAAAAAAAAAAAAAAAAAAAAAAACAACCCGAATTGCAATGTAAAGATAGAACATGAATACATTTACTAACACTGACATGACTGAACCAAGGCCGTACGCAGCGGGGAGGGGGGGGGGGGGGCAGTTGCCCCCCCCCCCCCCCAGAAATTTCAAAATCATACTTTTTTTAATCGGGTTTTAGACTTCAAGTTATGGGTTCCTTTGAAAGCGATCATCTTGCCCCCCCAGGAAAAAAATTTCTGCGTACGGCCTTGGACTGAACACTGAATACAAATTGCTAACATTTTTTTTTCTCACCACGCCACGCTCTCTGACATGTCTAATCAATTACTTTTAGGGGAGGGATGTTTCAATAATAAAATATCTTTTTCAGAAGAATTTTTTCAAGGGTGGGGACACACAAAGCTATGACCTGGATATGGCAAAATTTATTGGGGGGGGGGGAGATGTGCCTCTTGTTATCCCCTTTGAATGGCTACTGCTTACAAAAATAATCGCAACAAAACAAAACCTATTGGGTTAAGGCGTGGGTCTGCCGCCTTTGACGGCCTTTCTAGTTATTAATGATTAGACCGGTATGGGATTCACCCAAGGTAAGTAGATATAGACAGATTATTGTCCAAAACCAGGAAGGCTTACTATGTACATTTCGGATTCACGCCAGGTCTTTAATTAGCCTATAGCTGCCAGAGAGAGAGACCATTAGCTAAACTATATTCACGAACGAATGCACGATGATTATTTTATATTCATCAATTTAATTAGTTGACCGAGGACCAACGGAATCTCCAATTCACGCATCAAACGTGACAGACGAGTCAAACACATTGACCTCTAGTTCCCTTTCGTCAACACAAGGAGTGACGCAGCAATCATGGTCTTCACACTACTCATCATTGACCTCTTGGATGTCGACAGAGAAAACCCCGGTGTTGACCGAGACGACCACAAAGACAACATATACGAACTCGATGTCGACAGAGATTGCTACGATGACGACAGTTACGACTCCTGAATGTCCACCTACTGCAACGGGAGCTCCAGGTAAACATTTTCTATGGGGCACTTCTGCCTCAATGTTTTGGTCATAATTTTGGTATAATTACAATTACACATATATATATATATATATATATATATATATATATATATATAAATATACAAATAATTTCTTATTTTTAATGTATTTGTGCACAAGTAGAGTAGAGTAATCATGTAATTTTAAAGAAGCTCTCACTTGCCTGATGATCGCTTATGCCCCATTTACATTTGGTCTACGATCATCGCAGGGTGACCGTAAACTGATCGTATCCCTCTAATCGCACGATCTCCCTGGAGTGGCATACGACGATTTTACGATTTTCGTACGGATTCACGGTCTCCGTAGCCTCTACGATTTTGTTTAGCGCGGAGTTATACAAATTTTTCAAAACCGTAGGATCGTAGCCTTAAAAACATCGTAGGTGGCATCGTACGATCAGCGCAGGGTCATTGTGTGGAGGCCTTGCGCTGATCATGCAGAGAGCGTACGATTTTTATTCAACAGGGGAGCAAAAAAGCATCGTGCAGAAATCGCGCAGTCTCACTACGACCTCCGTACAATCTCTGTACAGCCTCTGTACGGCTTTGTCTTCAAATCGCACGATGACCCTAAATAATGTAAACAGAAAAATCGTAGCCCGTAGCCACCTATGATGTCCCCCAAATCGCAAGGAAAATCGTAGACTACTCCATCGTACGATGACCGTAGCAAATGTAAACTAGGCATTAAGGCCTGAAACTCTGAGTAGCAGCCATGCTCCATTAGTATTACATGATATATATATATATATATATATATCATATATATATATACATATATATAGATATATATATATATATATATATATATATATAATATGCGAAAGGAAATGAGATAATAATGGTTGCGTAACTTAAATCAAAGTTCCCAAGAGCTGTCCTCCCTTTTTGAAATTTTTGCAAAGGCTGAAAAAATGTCTCCGCGGGGAATCGAACCCGGGTGGTTGGCTTAGAACGCCAATGCCTTAACCACTAGACCACGGAGACCGGTTAGTGGTTTCGGCGACACCAGATTCAATTGACCGACAGATTTGACAAATCTTCAACCTTATTAATTAATTCCTTTGTCGGGGGCAGGTGAGTTTTGAACAAAGACAAGCCGCGTGCCTCAGCTGGATCCAAGCGAATGCTTTGAGATACATGTATACATTAGAATAATTATTAACAATTGTAAGGAAATAACATATACAACAGCTTTGGCAACTCTCGTGGAAATAAATACAATGCGAAAGGAAATGAGAGAATAATGGTTGCGTAACTTAAAGTTCCCCAGAGCTGTCCTCCCTTTTTGAAATTTTTGCAAAGGCTGAAAAAATGTCTCCGCGGGGAATCGAACCCGGGTCGTTGGCTTAGAACGCCAATGCCTTAACCACTAGACCACGGAGACGGGTTAGTGGTTTCGGCGACACCAGATTCAATTGACCGACAGATTGACAAATCTTCAACCTTATTAAAGGAGAATTAACCTCAAACAATAAAGACGATAGTGTTCAAAGGTGTTATTTATTCCTACTTGTTAGACTATACGGCTTCGCGTCAAAATATACGAGATCGATACGAATCAAGATTTTCTGAGCAAAATTTATCATCTGCTAGCAATATGTATCGTCTGCTAGCAATACATGGGGGCTGCCATTTTTTTTATGTGTACAAGAAGATTTTCTTAATCCAAATGCCCAATTGCCTTTTTCAAAATTAAAAACCCATTTGAGATTAAAAATATAGAATAGATATGTCAATTTATTTTTAAACTGAAGATTTCCTTATATATTTCTGTTGAAAATCGATATTCGCTTAATATAAATCTATTTTCTAGATACTGTGACGCAATGGACGGAGCAAATTAATTCAAATTTTATGGATGTTTCTTCCCTGAGCATCTATAGCGGCAAACTATGCATTCACCTGCTTTCGGATAATGGGACTTGAAAAGTCAGAATGCATGCTGCATATATTATGTTCTGCTCTGTTTGGCAAACCCAAGAAAATAGATTTTTGTTAAGCAAAACCAGACAATTTAAAAGTATCATTATAAAGATTTAATTTTTATAAATCATGTAAACACCCACTTTATATTTTTCGTCACATATGGGATTTTAGGTAATGAAGAAAATCAATTTAGGTCTTGGATGCAAAATATCTTCCTGACCGGAACATTTCTCAATGGTTCATGTACAAATCCAAATCAGCAAGAAAATGGCAGCCCCCATGTAAATGAGTAGGAGACGATACCGGGTGTTGGAATATCTTTATTTATACCCTTTTCTGATATCTTATTAGAAAATGATTTAGGCCAATAAGTAGGAATATATTACACCTTTCAATACAAGTAAATTTGTACTCAGGGGTTAATTCTCCTTTAATTAATGTCTCCGAATTAATTAATAAGGTTGAAGATTTGTCAAATAATTATTCTAATGTATACATGTATCTCAAAGCATTCGCTTGGATCCAGCTGAGGCACGCGGCTTGTCTTTGTTCAAAACTCACCTGCCCCCGACAAAGGAATTAATTAATAAGGTTGAAGATTTGTCAAATCTGTCGGTCAATTGAATTTGGTGTCGCCGAAACCACTAACCCGTCTCCGTGGTTTAGTGGTTAAGGCATTGGCGTTCTAAGCCAACCACCAGGGTTCGATTCCCCGCGGAGACATTTTTTCAGCCTTTGCAAAAATTTCAAAAAGGGAGGACAGCTCTGGGGAACTTTGATTTAAGTTACGCAACCATTATTCTCTCATTTCCTTTCGCATTGTATTTATTTCCACGAGAGTTGCCAAAACTGTTGTATATGTTATTTCCTTACAATTATATATATATATGTCTATACGTCCATGACAGAGATGATCGTTATATATTACTTCAAAAATCCTATTCATTCAGAACAAATTAACCTTAAGAGCAAAAGTAATCAAATATGTGTTGATTGCTGAGAATATATATCACAAATTCATAATTATTTTCCTGTTCATGTTTTCCTACATCACCTTCATGTGATGAAGTATGCAAGAATCAAATGATTTTGAGCTTTTTACCTTATCAAGAGTAGCTCGCGATGCGTCCGATATTGCCGAGTATTTTCGAATAGTAAACGGTTCATCGTGACTAGTTGAATGTTTTTTCTATGATGGGACTAAATCTTGGATGCAAAACATCAGTTTTCATGAACGTTATTATCACCTATCACCGCATTACAATTTTGACCATTTAAAGTACAGTATGGTACTTTAAATTTTGTAGTAAATCACCCTTTCAAAAACTGCTACTCCTACTACTGCTAGTGCTATACTGCATTTACTACCTGATGATTTTTAGTTAATTGAATGGTACTGTTACTACAAATACTATGTGTACTACTTTTACTGAATACAGAATTCTTTACTTCTTTGCTTATTTCCTTCTTGAATAGTCCATATAGTATTATACGAAAATATATACGTGCATATGACATTAGATTCTATAATTTGGAAACATATGAATTCATATAGAAACACGAACAAATAGGATTCGTAACTATCAAATAGGAAGACACGATAGTGTCTCCCATAGGACTCATTGTGTCTATCGATTGATCTTCCGAAGAAGTGATTGATAGACTTCCGTATGATGACCTTATGATGACCTATGATGACCTATGATGACCTATGATTTCGTTACGATGACCATCATTATACCCTCATTATTTCTCTTAATTTTTTTCTCCCTCTCTTGTTATTTTATGTGCTACCCGTCTGCATTCTGCACTTGTACCAGATAACGGTTCTAACGTGACGCTGTGTGTGTGTGAACACAAAACGACAGACATCGAGTGTTCTTCTGGTAAAGTTTTAGACATCCTGTATGCTAATTATGGTCGCCTAACCGGCCCTGCTGTATGCAGTCACACTGCGACCAGTGACACCGATTGTAGGTACGATGGGTCCCTGGCTGTGGTAGAAGGATGGTGCAAAGGAAGCGGTAACTGTACCCTCAAAGCTAATCATGATGCTTTCAAGACGGATCCTTGTCATGGAACTTACAAGTATCTCAATGTAACCTACACATGCGTGTATCCGTGATCCAGTCACTTACCGAAGGAAGTGTTTATAAATTTGTTTTTATAAATTTCCTTTATCAATCAATTAAAGATTACCCAAAAAAAATACGCAGAAGGGGGCATTCTATAACGAAATTGGAGCTTCACGTGGGCTGTGGGCACACCTGAACGGAATATAAACAACAAAAACAAACAACAAACAAACAAGGAAACAAACAAAACAAACAAAAAAAAATAAAAATAAAACTAGCATAAGTGGCTGGACTATATATGGTAACAAAGTGATTGGCAAAGTCAGAAAAGACTTATTAACAAACAATGGGAATTTTTTTATAAAGAACTACCGTATTGTAAATTTGCGACGTCCATTAAGGCTTACTTTTTTCGTTGCAGATTAGAACAATCGTAATTTTCTGAGTATTCATGTACTATTTATATATTTTATCTGCTTTGTTTTGACTCTGATTACCTTATATTAAAATGTACTATTTATATATTTTATTTGCTTTGTTTTGACTCTGATTACTTTATATTAAAATGAAATAACGCCTTTTTTGTGTAGGTAATGTGGAATGTCGCTTTTTGTTTTTGGGGTAATTGTGGTATACTGGAAGACTTCGGATATTCAAATTGAGGTTGATATTGAGGAGACATGACTCTATCCTTTGTGCATTTGCAGAAAAATTATCCGGTGAATTTTATCTTATTTATTCGAAAACTCAAAGAACAATCTAGTAGCCATGTACCTTGAGAAGGATTGGTCTTTGATTACTCTCATTTTAAATGAAATACAAAAATGGTTTAAGTAATCACTATGAACACGATGACAAAAGAGAGCGGACAAAATATACAGCTCCTCATTGTACCCTCCACAATTGTTCTGGTAGACAAAAGAACATCCTTTTATTGCTATTATGTAAAACAAGTAGAACAGGTGAATATGCATGTGACACATGTTCTACGTATTTTTATATTATAGCAACGAAGGGATGTTCTTTTGTCTACCAGAGTAAGTGTGGGAGGTACAATGAGGAGCTGTATATTTTGTCCGCTTCTTTGTTTGCCATGTTCATAGTGAATAGGCCATTTTCGTAATGAATTCAAATTTAATGCTTTCCTCTTTGTCAAACTCATAGTAATAAACTCTTACATCCACCTGTTACAAGTCATTATATTTCAATGGTCAGAATGCAGATTGCATACATTAAGTGTTGCTAGGTTGGGCAAGCCAAATGTTTGTCTAATCTAACAACGCCTAATACACATTCTGACTACTGAAAAAGAATAGCTTTTACAGATGAACAGTTTTTCACGAGGCAAACGTTTATGAATTTGAATGCATTACGAAAATGGCCTATTGGGCAGGTATTTTCTTGCACTTGTTAAAACATATATGCACAGTGTCTTTTCATTGTTTGTGGTTTGTGATATCAGACATATTTTGATACAAATTAAAATGATAATGATAGTAATGCTGATAATAATGATGATGATGATAATGATGATGATAATAATAAAGATAATAAAATAATTATAATCGTAATAACGGTGATGATGATGATTATAATACTAATAAATATTAGAAGAAGAAGAATAAATAGAAGAAAAAGAAGAAAAAGAAGGAAAAGAAGAAGAGGAGGAAGGAGAAGAAGAATGATGGCATCGATAGTAAATTAATAATGATTTTCGCAGTTACTAGTAGCTTCATCGGCGCTAATTTGTTTATTTTACGTAAATACACCTATATACCCATTTCTGTGTGCTGTATACATGTGCTTCTCAGCGAGATTGGGTCAATTTCTTATCTATTTTGATGATTCCAAAACAACACAGTCAGTATAAAACAAATTATTTTGTAGACATGGTCAACCGTTCCCAATTCCTTTTAGACAATATAATTGCATGACCAGATTATACAGGACAGTAGATATTTCACCTGTTGTGCCACTTCCATATCAATAAGTCATGTATTTCCATGAAAGTGATTGTACACTAAATTTCGCCTTATGAAAAAGTTCATAATACCTATAGCTCTGCGCTGTGGAAAAAAAGTCAGTCAAAAGCCTTTGTCTTATTAGATATGATAAATTTAACTTTTGTTCTACACCGATAGGTAAATGGATGTTGACTACAAATAATTTACAGGATAGAGGGGTGTAATTATTCAGTGCCAGTACCATTGCTTTCCACATAGAAATGCAAAGTGCACTTTATTTTGTATATAGCTCTTTTGTCAGTGTGTATGTGAAGAAACACTCATCTTACATTTTGCAGTGTCTTACGTATACGTATACGTAGTAATTCATACAGGATATCGACATATCATCTTGTTAATACAGTTAAAAAGACAAAGCATAACCTATTCTCTGCCTATCAGTCTTCATGTTGAACAATATGTAGGCCTAAATTACACCGATTCCCCCTCCCCCACTCTCTCTCTGTGTCTGTCTCTGTCTATCTTTCTCTGTACAGTACACACACTCACACCATGCACCTATTTCAACCCACCATCCACAACCTCTCTCTCTCTCTGGCTTATTTTCTCACCCTCTCTGTAATGATAATATCAATCCCTTTAATTTAATATTTATTCATCTTCCATTCATATATGAACTATTTTCCAAATAAATATACCCGAGCCATACAAGAATAATTACTTGTGTAATATGCAACGAAGAATACATAAGACGAGCAGAGAAGAGAGAGATATGGACAGAGAGAGAGAGAGAGAAATAGAGTGGACTGTTGGGAGTTAAGGAAGATAGATGGAATTTTAAAAAGGTGTTTTAAAGTAAATGTGGATAGCAGAGACATAAGGATCATGGTTGAGAGGTGAGAAGTCCTGCAGGGAGATCAAAGGATAAACAAATAATGTTTAAGAGCTGAATGAATTAATGGAAGAAATTATAACATACAATATATATATAATATATATATATATATATATATACATATATATATATATATACATATATATATATATATACATATATATATATATATATATTATGTGGAAGGAAATGAGAGAATAATGGTTGCGTAAGCTGTTGTATATGTTATTTCCTTACAATTGTTTATACTTATTCTATTATATACATGTATCTCAACGCATTCGCTTGGATCCAAAACTCACCTGCCCCCGACAAATCAATTAATTAATAAGGTTGAAGATTTGTCAATCTGTCGGTCAATTGAATCTGGTGTCGCCGAACCACTGACCCGTCTCCGTGGTCTAGTGCTTAAGGCATTGGCGTTCTAAGCCAACGACCCGGGTTCGATTCCCGGCGGAGACATTTTTTCAACCTTTGCAAAAAATTCAAAAAAGGGAGGTCAACTCTGGGGAACTTTGATTTAAGTTATGCAACCATTATTCTCTCATTTCCTTTCACATTGTATTTATTTCCACGAGAGTTGCCAAAGTTGTTGTATATGTTATTTCCTTACAATTGTATATATATATATATATATAAACAAAAAGTTCTGCTCGGGGATAAGTTAGAATATCAAAAAAGAAGTAAATAAAACTCCGTGAGATCGCCATTTAAGATAACGAATTTTCTCCCATAGGGGATAACTTGACAAAGCCCTATATGGGCGAAAATTCGTTATCGAATAACATTAAAGAAGGGGGGGGGGGGACTTAGTGAAGTTCCAGTGTTGAGGGGATGATTAGCTAAGGCAATGCAATGCAAGGCAAGGCGAGGCAAGGCGAGCCGAGGCAATGCAAGGCAAGGCGAGGCAAGGCGAGCCGAGGCAATGCAAGACAAGGCACTATGCATGTACGTGTACACATGCATTTATTATAAACCTGATTCTTATTACACCTCTTTGTCATATAGTTTATCCATATCTCCTTACGAAGACGTATGTTACGACACGCACGTAGTTGACTATTGCACGCATATAGAGAGTAAAAACCAAATTACTTTGCTCACTTTTGTTTCTATTGAGTTACAATTTCGTTATTTCACTTACTCCTGCCGAGTAACATCTCTTCAATTTCACTTACTAATGTTGATTTATGTTGCCAACTTTTATAATTCTGTTCTGTTGTCTTTAGTTCTGTTCAGTTGCTTTTTACTATTATTATTTGTTTCATTATGTTTCCTTTAGCAAATAAACTTGAAGAAGACCAGGAGCCGATAGCTTGTAAATTAACCGAGTGACCTGCTTCACACACACACACACACACAGACACAGACACACACACACCCGCTTTACATTGCTTTACTTCCGAGGACAAGTATTGTTCCTCTATTGTTCCTCGTCCTCGGACAGTCGACGGAATAAAGCACAAATTCATTGTTCGACGTTCAATTCAATTCAATTCAATTCAATTTATTTCGCAAGATAAAATCAATATACATGGTAACAATAGATTAAAATACATATACAAAATTATGCGGGGCTTTCCATGAAGGTTAGGAAACCTGTAGAATTTGGATTGCCCATTAGACAATAAAAAAAACAGAACCAAATTATTTTAGGCATAAAAACAATATGAACCTAAACACACACAAACATCTAAATTATAACAACAGAAAACAGAATACAGGAATTAAAACAAACAAAAAAAGGGGGGGGGAGAAGAAGAGAACAAAATGTAAGGGAATTCGAATATAACATCAAAATTAACTGTGTGATTAATAATTATTTACTAATAATGTTTTATATTGCTTCCTAAAGGAAGATACAAATTGTGATTTTGTTATGTCATGGGGAATAATATTCCAATGTTTAGGACCTATGTAACTCATTGACTTAGCTTGATGACTTGATTTAATGGACCATAAATGAAATTTGTTTGACGATCTAGTATTATAATTATATGAACTTCACTATTATATTGAAAGCTGTCTAAAAAGGGGGTAGGTAATAACCTATTTTTATATTTATACATGAACGTTGCAATTTCTTGCTTATTTATATCAGATATATTCAATAATGATAATTTCTTAAAAATAGGAGCAGATGGCTCTAAATAGTCAGAATTAGTAATTATTCTTAAACATTTTTTTTGAACTTTAAATAATGTGTCTAATTCAGTCTGAGTTGCATTTGTAGCCCATACAATATTACAGTATTTCAAATAAGGAAAGATAATGGAATGATATAATGTTATTAAATTTTCTGGTAACAAACTATATTTCAACTTATTTATCAAACCAGTATTTCTACTGATCTTGTGTAAAACATTTATGATATGGTCTTTAAAGCCTAAGAAATCATCCAATGTGACACCCAAAAAGTTGACAGAGTTACTGAATGGAATAAGTTTATTATCAATATAAATGGGAATATTATCAGTATTAATTAAGGGACCACTGGTGTTAGTTATGTTTGATATTATATGAGATTTTGTTTTTCGAAAATAAATACATTTACTTTTATTAACATTAAGTGATAGCTTATTTGCTTTTAACCAGTCACATATATTCTCAAGTTCATTATTTAAAACATGGACAGTATTAATCAAAATTTTAGACGAAAAAAATACACTAGTGTCGTCAGCAAATTGATAGAAAGTTAACAAACTAGATGATTTAGAAAGGTCATTTATGTATAAAAGAAATAGCAAGGGACCCAGAATTGATCCTTGAGGTACCCCGATAGAGACATTTAAAGAAGAAGATAATGTACCGTGAACAAAAGTATGTTGAATTCTGTTTGAAAGATAATCCCTAAACCAATCTGATGCAATCCCTCTTATTCCATATTGATAAAGTTTAAATAAAAGAATTGAGTGATCTATAGAATCAAATGCCTTCGACAAGTCTAAGAAAACCCCTATTATATGTTCGTTAGCTTGAAATGATTCCAATATTTTTTGTTGGACTTTCAAAAGAACATGTTCACATGAATAGTTAGGTCTAAATCCATATTGAGTGTCACTTAAAATATTGTTGTAATTTAAAAATTTATATAATCGGTTATACACAAGTCGCTCTAGTAATTTAGAAAAACATGGTAGTAGGGAGATGGGTCTATAGTTTACAAATTTTCCGGGGTCGTCTTTCTTAAAAACAGGGATTACCTTAGATTCTTTAAGTTTCAAGGGTACTTTACCAGATACAAATGAAAGATTAAATACGTGAACTAACGGCAAGACAATGGCATGAATAATATGCTTAACGACTTTGCAACTTACACTATCGATTCCACAACTTGCATTACTTCTAAGCTGTTTACTTACATTGATTAATTCACTCGCATGAACGGGTGATAAAAAGAAGGAATTAACAACACTTGTTTGGCAATAAAAATGAGAAGAATGAATAGATTGCGGTACTGAGTCACTAACAGATTTTCCAATGTTTATAAAATAATCATTAAATTGATTTGCTATTTCCATGGGTTCAATAAATAATTTTCCATTACATTCAAAAGTTGTAGGAATTTGAGTTTTCTTTTTGCCCAATAATTCGTTAATTGTTTTCCAGGTGTTTCGTATACTACTCCGATTCGATTGTAACACGTTTTTATAATATTCTTGACGAGCTTTACGAAGAGCATTAATAACTCTATTTCGAACTTTTTTAAATTTTCTCTCATCACTTTTATGTCGACTTAAACAAAAAACTTTAAACAATTTATTCTTTTTTCTAATCAATCTCAACATTCTATTAGTGACCCACGGTTTCTTATTTTTTCTTCTCTTTTTCATTGATATCAAAGGAAAATGTTTATCGTATAATTTTAGGAAAATATTCATAAACAATTTATAAGCTATATCAGCATCCATACACAAAAATACGTCACTCCAATCAACATCACGCAGTTCAATAAAAAATCTATTGATCGTTAAGTCATTGATTTTCCTGCAAGTATACGTTTGATCTGAATCACTTTTATAGAAACCTTTCTTATAACAGAAAATTGGCATGTGATCAGTGATTGAAGAATATAACACACCAGATGTAATATCGTTGCAGTCATTTGTCAATATATTGTCTATAATGGAAGCTGTGGATTTGGTTATACGGGTTGGTAAATTAATTTGAATGTAAAAACCGTGTGATGCAATAATATTCATAAGATTAGTAATCCTGTTTGAATTCATTTTTAATAGATCGATATTATAGTCTCCAAGAATATATATTTGTTTATTTTCTTTACAAAGTTCCTGCAACAATTTATCAAAATACGTCATATATTGATCCAAATTGGATTTCGGGGGTCTGTAGATTACTCCAATCACTATACTCTTTACTCGAGGAATATTAATTTCAACAAATATAGTTTCGCAGGAAGAGCAGGTGGGATTCAAGTCATTCCGCAATCGATAATGTAAGTTTTCATCTAAGAATATTCCCACGCCTCCTCCCTTACCCTCTTTCCTATTAGTATTAATAAAATTATATCCATTCAGCGTGTGGAGATTTTCGTTTCCTGGATTTAACCAAGTCTCCGTTATACCAATAGCCGTGAAATTATGGGAGAGGCTGCTTAGGTAGGCAGAAATTTGATCAAAATTTCTAGCCATACTCCTCGAGTTAAAGTGTATAGCACTAAACTGTACTAAATTAGAATCTATTGACTCTTTAAATTCTTCTTCTAAATAATACTTGCAAGCATTAATATCTTGTTCATCTAAGTCAGAATCAAGAATTGAAATTGAATCATTTAATCTTATTTCTTCACTTAGGTCATTCAAATCATCGTAAGTGATATGCATTTTATTTACTTGCTGAACAAAAACACAGTTAAGGAATTCTTCATTATTGACAGAATAGAATGGAAGGACGGAACACAAATTCACAGACATGCAAACTAAAATAAGATAAGAATGAAATAAACCAACTATAATCAGTCTACAAAAAAGACCGATGGATAACTATGAAGAGATTAAAAACAGTTCGAGGACTATTGTCCGGCTTCCGAGAACCATTGTTCTCATGATTTTTTTTGTTCTCTGTCCGAAAATGTCCTCGGACATACTGCTAAACAGACCCACTATCCTTCTCCCTCTGCCTCTCTCTCTCTCTTACTACCTTTTCTCCTCTGCCTCTCTTTTCTCTCCCTCTCTCTCTCCCACAATCTTCCCTCTGTCCCCCCCCCCCCTCTCTCTCTCTCTCTCTCGTTGAGTTACTCCCATCCACTTTCCCTTCCTTTCTTCACTGAAACTATTATTTTCTAACAGAATCTTCCCAA